>JASDDO010000018.1:232389137-232817326 GCA_030015575.1 Agapanthus africanus | reverse complement strand
ACATAACTCATAACCGAGAAAACACATGGTGGACGTCTCGAAATATCATATCAAGAGAAACCGGGTTTTAAATAATACATAATTTCCTTTGAAATATAACCATGTTTCTCTAATCCAGAATCTCATGAAAACAACATCTTAATGCGTATAATCATAAAGCATGATTGTATGCAAACATAGAACATAAATGTGAGCATATCAAGTATATCATGCGTTATAGCATAATGATGTGAGCATAGCAATATATCATAGCATGATGTAGCAATTCTACTGTGTAAGTGACATAGCAGTTATCGATGGTGAAGGTGTGTGAGCTCGGCAATCTGTGTAAGTGTAACATACATATCATCGATAATTGTGTAGGTGTACTAGCACAGGTATTTATAATGCAATGATAATATCCTGAACGTAGCAGAAAGTAAATCGTGAGCGCAATGTTTATAGAGTATACGTATCTACAACATATACGAGTCGGTGAATAATTCAATCGGCATCCAGCCTCACAACATCACGTACGGTATAATACATCGTACAACATCCTCTAGTCAAGGGTATGGATCAATCATCAAGTAAAACTCATCACGTACGGTATCCATCGTACGATAGCATTAAACCATTAGGGATCCTATCAACCTATGTGACAATAAGGGTACGGACCTAACGTCTCGTACGGCATATCACTCATGATTCACAACATTAAGTATATCTATATACCTATATCCCAGGTCACATCCGTATCAATCTCATATCATGGGACCGACAAAGGTATCAATATCTCATATCGACTCGCATCCGTATAACGACATATCCAACCAAGTCATCATATCTCATCGTATTGTCTTTTCATCACATCAATATCTCATATCAAGTGATCTTGTATATATTTATCTTATTTTACCAATCTCAATAAAACATCTATCTCAATCTTATCATATTCATCGATCTCATGTCATATCTTTGTACATCTCGTTTCATATCTAATATCAATCATGTCCGCTCATATTATCTTATCTCATCGCTTACTAACTCTTTTAACCATATCCATAAGTTTCTCACATGGTTTGTTTAACCATATCCTATATATATTGTTTTCCATTATAATTTCCCGGGGGTGCTAAACGCCATCCACCCGACTTCCACCGTAGATATAAATCTACTCACCAGCGGAACTCCTTGTCAGCCGTAATCAATGTGAGTCGTCGTCTCGGAATCCATGTGAAGGTACCTTACTATAAATACACAGTCGCAATGCTATTAAAATTATGTCCGGAAAACCGATACGGCACACTGTGCGCTCAAAGGTCAAAACCTATAGCTTACGCATGAAAAAACACCCAAACAACCCTAGTCGTTGACCTACAAACATCCAATGACCCAAAACAATATCAAATACCAAAACCAAGAATTCCAACATCGGGGAAAACATAACCAAAACCAACCCAATATGCTCTCAGATTTTATCTCAGGTTACATTGGGGCTAAACTAGCAAGTATAGGAGATAGTTTATAGGGGTTAGGAGCTACAGCCAAAAACCCTACCCCAGAACCCATAAAAAATCCGGCGACAACACCTAAAATTCCAAGCTCGCCGCCTAGGCAGGAGGAAACAGGCTCGTATTTTGGTGGTGGTCTTCTTATTCGTGTATCTAGGTTACTGGGCTTGCTAGATTTTCTTTAAACTACCCCAGACAGCTCCAGATTCCCTGTACGCCAACAAATTCCATAAACGAACACGGGGAAATTTCTAAGTTCATATTTTGGGTTCTATTCTCTATTTTAGCCATACAATCCACACTAAGGTCTTGGAACAGCCACTACACATCACCACAACACAACTCAAACCCTAAACCTCATCTAGGAAATTTCTAAGATCACAATCCACACTAAATCACATTCTAAACTAAACTAGAATACACTAAACATAATAACTTAGCTAAGGTCTATAATTATACCTCATTGGGTAACTCAAGAATTTTCTTGAGTGCTCAAAGTCTTCAAAATCCAACTTTGAAAGGTCCACGGCGTTGAGGATGAGATGGCGATCATTTTTAATGAAGGGAGTATAGGGTTTTGGTGAAGAAATTGAGATGATACTTGGAGGTGAAGGTGGAAGAAGCAAGAGGATTAAGGAGTTGAAGAAAAGCAAATGGGGGAAGAATGAAGTCAGCCCTCTCTCCCCCCTATCCTCTCTCCCCCCTATCCTCACTCTCTCTTATTCTCACCCCTCACAAGCCGATGCCTCATTCTCTCTCTCTCCAATAATTCCTTTTCATACCTTTTCTCCTTTTCTTTTCTTACAATAAACACATAATACCACTAACACAAAAGAAACAATATGCAACAAAATGCAACATGTCATGGTGCACTAACCATGGAAAATGTAGAAATATGGATTTGGCTTAATCGCGATTAGTAGTGCACTATCAAACTGCATATAATTAATTATAAAGTTGCCAGATCCGATAAATACATTTTTTAAATGAATAAATCATTTTAATCTCCAATTATTTCATAAAGATTGCTATATATTTATACCATTTTACGAAAACCCCAAATTCGCAAATCGGGTAGTTTTCGCGAAATATATTATTTTAATATTAAATTCCAAAAATAATATTTTTTAATTTCTAAGATGTTACACAGATCCACTCACAAAAGCCATCCCTCAGACATAGTTCGAGTGGCTATCCGAGATGATAGGTCTGCGATATGCCAATACATGGCCTTAGAGCAAGTGGGAGATTGTTAGTGATATATGCCTTAAAGACCATTATTGTATCATACTGGTTTATATATTACTTAATGGAAGCTTGGGATATTCACAGTTGTATTAACAGTCTTGCTCAAAATAGTAGTATGCTACCTGGTTTGTTTCTAGCTCAATATGTGCATGTGTACCTTTTAGTATATCGCTTATACATATTGGTAGAGCTCTAAGGATCTTTGCTTGATTAACAACATTGTGATGGTAGTCATACTAGTGAGGGCTGGGTTGTCTATAAGCACATCCTTATACAGGTCCCTAGTCACTGGATTATCGAGATGGGGCATCGATACTCCAGAGTAGACCGGTGTATACACTTCTCATCCAAGCCGGGGAGATGGTATGTCCCACAGCCATTAGTACGTCGTACTGGAGATAATATGCAGGTGCTCATTGGGTTATGAGTACACTGGACAGGACTAGTTGGGAGCTGCTGGTGGGTATTATACCTATCGTTAGGTAGCAGTTCCCTGGTGACATAAGTACATTATTAGTCCGTCGACTTGACACTACTGCTTCGCCTCGAGTGTGTTCCCACTGCACTTTGATTACTACCCTACCACGGCTCAAAGGAGTCATGCAAATAGGTAGTAGTTTAGTTCAGTCCTGAAGCACTAGGAGGCAGTGGCGGTTAGATAGGATTCGTCTCTCCCATTATTGGAGGTTGATATCGCGCTGTGTTCGGAAAAGCCATTACACAAAATCCCTGGCCAGGGCAAGCGAGATTTACTGGTAGGTACTCTAGTAGTTTCTCAGGGTGTTTTGGGCTACACTCCGACATGACTTATTGCACTATTAAGGGTTTGACGATTACATCCCTCTAGGCCCGATATGCGATACTCTTAGACGAACAAACCAGACTGTACGGAGATTGTCACAGACAGATTCAGTAGGAGTTCGGATGAGTTTTTTCTCATCGGGCCTTCTTATCGATAGATACCTGGGTAGCCGTTAAGTTCAGCTAGTACCAGCTTGCGGCTTGTGGTTAAACCCACTGCCCGCGTAGTGTCAAGTATTTAGAGTCCACACAGAGGGTTTCCTTGCATCGGGCAAAAGATGTAGAGGTCGTATGGTTTTACGACAGGGGTCTGATCACGTACGTATACTTGTGCACGGATGATGATCCGGACAGATAATACTAGTGGACTTTGGTTAAACCGGATCCTAGTATTATCCTGATGGGTTATTTTCGTCTCTTTTGTATTCGTATTTTTCGGAATACGGATACGGGTATGTATATACGGATGAGGGGCATTTTTGTAATTTGTTCAAAGATACTTCTATAGAAGAAGACACCTCATATTTTGTTTTTAACATTTTAGGTTAAAAGTTTATTTCATTATTGTAGGGATTCTTAGCACCATGCCTAAGATTTGGGTTGCATCACACATGCTATATTAAAAATTTAGGGGGTGTTAAACAATACCAAACATGAATCGAACTAGAAATCTAGGGTAACAAGCAACTATATCACATACTAGAAGTATTTTAACACTAAGAGTTGAGTAATATAACCTTTGTAGACCTCCCTCCTTGACTCCTTGGATCAACTAGGATTTGAAACAGTGTGCTTGAATCCTTCCAAGTCCACGACGAATCCACCATGAAGTCCCTTTGCTCAAGCTCCTAGCTTCACTTGATCTTTGAAGAAGTGGAGCAAACAATCTGCACAAGTGGGCTAGACTTATATAGATTGGTGATATGGGTTTGGATCTCACTTAAAAACCTTTCCTTTTTGTTTCCTTCACTCACTTGAAAAGGGTAGAGAGCATGAAAGAGGAAGATGAAGGAGATAGCAAAGCTTGAGCTCTTTTGTTTGTGATAATTCTCAAATAAAAATGAGAAAAGAAAATATATAAATGAGAGTCACACTCACATAGAACCATGGTTAATAAATATCTAGATATTTTGTTAATGAGTTAAAAGCCAAATGAAATTAAACCATGGTTGTAAACAAGGTTAAGCAAAGAAGAGTTTAGAAATTTTCAATGATGATTTAATCGTTTTCTTTACCATGTGAGTCTTGAATTGCCATGTGAGTCTTGCATTGCCATCTCCAATGTATCAACAACCATGACACATGTATGCATGTATGTGTGCATTCATATCAACATGTATATGTACATACATACATTCATGCACACATCCAAATAGAAAAGGTTTAAATAAATGAACTAAAAGTCAGTATTAAATCAACACTTGATTTAATAAACCGGTCATATCACATACGACCCGTCCAATAGAAAACGCCCAATTAAAATACGGTATCATACACACGCATTTAATCGAGCTCCCGTGCATATCTCATATGCACCCCACATCATTTTGCCTGAGCTTGGAAACCCCTCTGTGGGGACTCTAAGACTCGTCAATACGCTAGCAGTAGGTAGTGATCATATCACATACCCACAAACCTGTCAGCGGCACTAGCTGTACGTAACGGCTCACAGGTATTGAACGATCGGAAGAAAATAAGCAAACCTGTCAAAACACCCGTCGAGCCAACTGGCAACACTTACCATACAGTCGGGTCTCTTCGAATGATATGCAACATATCAAGTCTAGGGATGGTATCGTCGACCCCAAAAACTTAATAAGTCATGCCGGTATATGGCCTATAACAGATCGAGAAACTACTGATAACTCTTACCAGTAAATCTCATCAGTCCTGGCCAGAGACTTCTTGTTATAACCAATCGAGCATAGCGCAACATCAACCCCCAATACCAGAAGAGACAAAACCCCTCCTATCGCTCATTGCCTCCATGTACCTTAGGACTGTACCCTAAAATCCACATGTTTGCACGACTCAGTAGAGCCGTGGTAGGGTGGAGATCAATGTACAGTAGGAGGACACACAAGACTTTATGACGATCTCGGGTCTACAGACTAACCTGTACCAGTGTCACCCGAGAACTGCTATCTAATGATAGATATAATACCACATAGGATTTCTCGGCGAATCCGTTCAGTGAACCCAGTCTCCACTGAGCACCCGTTATACAGTCTTTGGTGTCAACACACCAATGGATATAGGATTATCCATCGCCCATCATATGGGACAAGAACGGTATAGACTAGTCTACTCTGGAATATCGATTCCCGTCTCGATACACCTACGACTAGAACATTTTAAGGATATTGCTTATAAACTGCACGTGTTCCTACTAGTATGATCTGCAGTCATGGTCCCTAGTAGTCAAGCAAATATCATAAGGGCTTTATCAACATGTACCAAATGAGTAATATGCATGATCAATTGAACATGTCAGGATAAAGTACAATCAGATAGCATATTATCATGTCGAGCAAGAATGTCCTCTGAATATATATATACACATACCGATACATCCACCATCATATAATGGCCCCTAGGGCATACATATATCCAACAATCTCCCACTTACACTAAGGCCAATTATTGGCGTATCTCATACCCAACTTCTTAAAATCCACTCATGCTGTGGCAGAGGGAAGGCCTTTGTGAGTGGGTCCGCGGTGTTATTCTTTGTATTCTACTCTCCGAATCTCAATCTCATGGCGATCAACTATCTCCCAGATCAAATGATATCGCCTGAGGATGTGTCTGGATCGCTGATAGGGACCTGGGCCCTTTAGCCAACGCCATAGCCCCATTATTATCACGATACAATGGTATTGGATCAATAATGGTTGGAACTACACTTAGCTCCGAGATGAACTTCCTCGTCCAGACGGCTTCCTTGGCAGCATCATTTGCGGCAATGTACTCAGCTTCCATCGTGGAGTCTGCAACGGTATCCTGTTTGGAACTCTTTCAACATACCGCCCCTCCATTGATGGTAAATAAAAACCCTGAGATAGATTTGCGGTCATTCTTATCACTCTGGAAGCTCGAATCGGTAAAGGCCTCCATTTGGAAATCCCTTTTACCAAACACCAAGAACATTTCTTGAGTCCTTCGTAAGTAATTAAGAATGTTCTTCACTGCTGTCCAGTGATCTCCCCTGGGTTCGATTGATACCTGCTTACTACACCCAGAGCATAAGCTACATCAGGGCGTGTACATAACATCTCATACAATATAGATCCATTTTGCTGAAGCGTAGGGTACAATGCTCATGCGAGCACTCTCTTCATCACTATTTGGGCAAAAGTCCTTGGAGAGAGTAACTCCATGACAAGCGGGTAAGGCACCCCGCTTGGAGTCTTCCATACCAAACCTTTTTAGGATGGTGTTAATGTACCTAGTTTGGGACAATCCTAACAACCTTTTAGATCTATCACTATAGATCTTCATGCCCAATATGTACGAGACATCACCCAGGTCCTTCATGGAGAACCTTTGTGATAAGAACAGTTTTGACCGATTGTAGTATAGGAATATCGTTTCTTATCAGAAGAATATCGTCTACGTACAATACGAGGAATGTGACAGTACTGCCTATAATCTTCTTATAAACAAAGGGTTCATCTGGATTTTTGACGAAATACAAACTCTTTGATAACATCATCAAAAACAAATGTTCCAACTCCGTGATGCCTTCTTTAATCCATAAATGGATTTAAGCAACCTACATGCTTTCCCGCTACTCCCACTATCAATGAAGCCCTCTGGCTGAACCCTATAAACGCATTCTTCTAAATCACCATTTAGAAAAGCTGTTTTAACGTCCATCTGCCAGATTTCATAGTCGTAGTGAGCAGCAATAGCAAGTAGGATCCGAATGGATTAAGCATGGTTACAAGAGAAAATGTTTCGTCATAGTCCAGACCTGGTCTTTGATGAAATCTTTTCACCACAAGCCTTGCTTAGAGGTCTCCACCTGCCCATCTACACCGATCTTTCTCTTAAAGATTCATTTGTACCCTACGGGTTTTAACCCAGAGCTGTTGGGTTACGGCAGGCGCCCCCGGCCATCAAACCGTGACAAAAAGCGGAACAAAATTTTTCTAAACTGGCGCTAGCATGACCCGATCCCCGGATCTACCCTAAAACCTAAACTACCAAGCAATATAATGAAGTTAGAATGGTTATACCGAGTTGATCCGTGTCCTTCGGTTCTTCAACCTTCATCCCAAGCTCCTAGTGGTTGCTGATCGAGTTTGGTTGCCGGTCTTCCTCCATCTACGATGATCTACCTGAGGGAAATGGCGCAAGCTTCAGCCTCGCCAAGCGAGGCAACCGACGCTCTAAGGTTGCTAGCAATGGAGAGTGTAGGTGTAGGAATGTGTCACTATAATTTTTCTCTCATCACAAATGCTCCATGAGCAACATAAGAAAATGAAGAGGAGTTGAGGAAACCAAGTGGCATGAGCAACTAAAGAAAGTGCGAAACTTTCTCCAAGTGAGAGTGCGAATGAGAAATAATGCAAGTAAAGAAAATCAAAGGCATGGGATGTGTAGAAATTGTGGCTCACTCCTTTCTCTCTCAATCACGCACACAAAATATCTCTTTTCATTTTATAATAAACAAATGCAAAGCATACCTCTCTAGATGCCATCACCCATGCTCATGCCAACTCACCCTCCACCTCATTTCTATAATTGAATTTCTAAAAAGAAAATCAATAATGAGGTAGCCATCTTCTAGAAGCTATTCCATATAAATACGGAATACTTTCCGGTACATGTATCGAAATACATATACGCGTATTCGTACAAAAATAAGAATAGCCAAGAGAGAAAATGAACAGTGAACAATAATACTAGAATACATATATAAATTATTAAATCAAAAGCTGATTTAATAATCCGGCTTAATCCTAAGCCGCTAGTATGATCAACCATCCGATTAAAATCTGTGCAGCCTGTACATATATTTAATCGGATACCTGTATGTACTAACATACGTCATCTACACCATATCAATTGAACCGTGAAAACCCTCTGTATGAGACTCTAAAGACTCGTCAATACACTGGCAGTGGGTTTAACCATAAGCACGTCAGCGGCACTACCTGTACGTAACGGCTACCCAGGTATTGAGCGAAAGGAAGGCCGACGAGCAAACTCATCCATGTTAGGTCCACGTTACCCACCTCGGTTCTTTCGGGGATGCGGAATAGGTAAAAATCAAATTTTTCCTTAAACGATAACATGGACCATCCATGAAGGATCTTTGCTAAACAAAAACTAACAAATAAACTCCAAGTTCAAGCTACTATGTAGAATGGTTATACCTTATTTTTGAACTCCTTCTCTTCTTTTGGTGGTTCTCCTCCTTGCTTGCTCTTTGTAGTGGCTTGAACGGCTCCTCCTCGTCATCTCCTCTTTGCTGTAGATGGATCCACCCGAGGGCCTCGAACTTGAGCTCCTATCTCAACCTAGAGATAACTAAGGTGCTTGGTTTGCTAAACCTAGAACCTTAGAATGAGTAGAGAAGAGTTATGGTGGTTTTTTCTCAAAGGATCATGATTTCCAACACATGGAACACGTGAGCTTTGAGAGAGGAAGAGGGAGAGCTTTCTTTCAAGAGAGAGAAAGAAAATGATAGAATGAGCTCTCATAAAGCAACCATGCTCACAAAAGCAAGAATAGATAGTAATAATAATTAAGAATTGTGATGTTTAGTTTCAATGACCATTATCATTTCATGCATTTAATGCATTTTGTAAAGAACATGAAACATCATTGAAAAGAAATGATGATGGTCAACAAGTCCACAATGGTCAACCAGTCAACAAAGTCAACAAGTCAACAAAAGTCAAATGTTCAACTCAACCATGACACAATAATACTTAATTAATATTATTAATCATATTTCTCATTCGCATTAGGGTTTAGAAAATGTCAACGGTCAACAAGTCAACCAAAGTCAAATGGTCAACAAGCCTAATGAGAATTCTCTGCCTCTGTCTCTGTCAACTGTGCATACACACCCGCATCCGTGTTCCGAGGAACACAAATACACTGAGACAAAACCAATCCCAAAACAAATACTAGGATCTGGCTTAAACCGAAGCCCGCTAGTGATAATCGTCCGGACACCAAACGTGCACAAGTGCGTGGATGTGAACGAACCCCATCGCAAAACCATGCGACCTCTACTCTGTTTTGCCCAAAGGCGAGTAACCCTCTGTGTGGGACTCTAAAGGCTCGACACTACACTGGCAGTGGGTTTAACCACAGGCCGCAAGCGGTACTAGCTGTACGTAACGGTCCCCAGGTAGATGCCGACAAGAAGACTGATGAGGTGAACCCATCCGAACTCCAACTGAGCCTGAATGTGACAATCTTCGTACAGTCCGGTCTGTTCGTTTGAGAGTATCGCATGTCGGGCCTAGGAGGTGGTAAACGTCGGTCCCATAATAGTTGTACAAGTCATGTCGGAGTGTAGCCTAAAACACCCTGAGAAATTACTGGTAACACTACCAGCAAATCTAGCTTGGCCTGGCCAGGGACGACTATGTGTAATGGCTCTCCTAGACACAGCGCGATATCAACTCCCAATACCAGGAGAGACGAATCCTATCTAACCGTCACTGCCTCCAAGTGCTTCGGGACTGCACCCAACTACTACCTATTTGCACGACTCAGTAGAGCCGTGGTAGGGTGGTAATCTAAGAACAGTGGGAACACACTCGAGGCGAAGTGACAGTGTCAAGTCAGCGGACTAAGCTATACTCATGTTACCTGGGAACTGTTAACTGATGATAGGTATAATACCAACGAACAGTTCTTGACGAGTCCTGTCCAGTGGACTCATAACCTAACGAGCACCTGCATACTATCTCCAGTACGACGTACTGATGGCTGTGGGACAGATCATCTCCCCTATTGGGACGAGAAGCGTATGCACTAGTCTACTCTGGAGTATCGATGCCCTGTCTCGATAATCCTATGACTAGGGACACAAATAAGTATGTGCTTATAGACTACCCAGCCCGCACTAGTGTGATCGCCATCACAATGCCGGTAGTCAAGCAAAGATCCTAAGGGCTCCATCAATATGTATTAGCGATATGTTAAAAGAAACATACATACATATTAAGATAGAAACAAACTAAGTAGAATACTACTATATCGAGCAAGACTGTCGTAAACCTGTATATATATCCCAAGCCTCCAAAATGTATTATACAAACTAGTACTATACAATAATGGCCTCTAGGGCATACATATCTAACAATCTCCCACTTGCACTAAAGGCCAGTAATTGGTGTACCGCATACCCAACGTCTTCTCTAAGGCCAGCTGCTGGCGTACCACATACCGAATAGCTCAAAAAGTCGCCCGAACTGTGTTTGAGGGATGGCCTTTGTGAATGGATCCGCCTTGTTGTCTTTTGTGTCCACTCTCCGTACCTCGATCTCCTGGCGATCAATGATCTCCCCGATCAGGAGATACCGCCTTAAGATATGTCTGGATTTATGATGGGACCTTGGTTCCTTTGCTAAAGCTATAGCCCCATTATTATCGCAATACAAAGGTATTGGGTCAACAATGGACGGAACCACCTGATTCATCCAGACCGCATATTTTGTGGCATCGCCTGCAGCAATGTATTCAGCCTCCATCGTCGAGTCTGTGACGGTATCCAATTTGGAACTCCTCCAACATACCGCCCCTCCGTTCAGGGTAAACACAAAACCCGAGACAGACTTGCTGTCATCTTTGTCACTCTAGAAGCTTGATTCGGTAAAGGACTCGACCCTGAGGTCTCCATTACCATAAACCAGGAACATCTCCTTAGTCCTTCTCAGGTACTTGAGAATGTTCTTCACTGTCGTCCAGTGGTCCTCACCTAGGTCTGACTGATACCTGCTCACCACGCTCAGCGCGTAAGCTACAACTGGTCTTGTACATAGCATCGCATACATTATAGATCCTACCGCCGAAGCATAGGGTATAGTGCTCATGCGAACCCTCTTCTCGTCAATCTTAGGAGACATCTTCTTGGAGAGAGTGATTCTCTGCAATGCGGGTATATTATCGTGCTTGGAATCTTCCATACTAAATCTCTTTAGTACGGTCTCTATGTACCTGGACTGCGAAAGTCCCAGTAGACTCTTGGATCTATCTCTTTAGATCTTGATCCCCAGAATCTACGAGGCATCACCCAGGTCCTTCATGGAGAACCGTTGTGACAAGAATAGCTTGAATGATTGTTGCATAGGAATGCCATTTCCTATCAAAATAATGTCGTCCACGTACAAGACTAGGAACATGACAGTTCGTCCTACAATCTTCTTATAGACACAAGGTTCATCTTCGTTCTTGATGAAATCAAATTCCTTGATTGCCTCATCAAAACAGATGTTCCAGCTCCGCGATGCCTGCTTTAATCCATAAATGGATTTAAGCAACTTGCACACCTTCCCGCAGCTCCCACTGTCTACGCAACCTTCCGGCTGATCCATGTAAACACACTCTTCCAAACAGCCGTTTAGAAAAGCCGTTTTAACGTCCATCTGCCAGATTTCGTAGACATGAAAGGCAGCAATGGTAAGTAGGATCCGAATGGATTTGAGCATAGTTACTGGAGAAAAAGTTTCATCATAGTCCACACCAGGTCTTTGACGCAAACCTTTTGCAACGAATCTAGCCTTATTGGTTTCCACCTGCCCATCTACACCAAGTTTCGTTTTGTAGATCTATTTGCATCCAACGGGTTTTACCCCAGGTGGAGCAATATCCAAGGTCCACACTTTATTGGTTTACTTGGACTCCATTTCGGATTGCATCGCTTCCAGCCACTTATCAGAGTCCCAACTGATAATGGCCTGCCTGAAACTGGTAGGGTCATCTTCTTCCAAGATGCAATCCTCTCGATCCCCGTCTAAGAGAAAACCGCAGTATCTCTCGGGCGGATGAAAAATCCTACCAGATCTGCAGAGTGGCTGAGGTTCGTCTAGGGTTATTGAATCCAGTGTTGCCTCTAAATTTTTAGTTACATTTTGTGGTTCATGGATTTCTCCCAGTTCTACCGAACTCCCACTAGTTTCTTTTGCAAGAAACTCCCTTTCTAAAAAGGTAGCAAGGCGAGATACAAACACCTTCTGTTCCTCGGTGTGGTAGAACAGATATCCTTGTGAGTCTTTAGGATATCCCACAAATTTACATAGAACTGACCGTGCTACTAGCTTGTCTGGTTTCTATGTTTTCATATAGGCCGGACAAGCCCATATCTTAAATCACTTAAGATACGGATTTCTTCCACTCCTTACTTCATATGGAGTCTTAGACACAGATTTTGATGGAACGTAATTTAGTAGGTATGCCGCTGTCTGAAACGCATGTCCCCAAAATGAAAGAGGCATTTTGGCACTACTCATCATGGAGCGAACCATATCCAATAGGGTACGATTCCTCCGCTCCGATACACCGTTGTGCTGTAGCGTATAAGGAGGAGTAAACTGAGAGAGAATTCCATTCTCTTTTAAGTAATCTAGGAATTCCGTGCTTAAGTACTCCCCTCCCCTATCCGATTGGAGGATCTTGATACTTTTGCCAGTCTGGTTCTCTACTTCATTTCTGAATTCCTTGAATTTCTCAAAAGCTTCAGATTTGTGTTCCATCAGATACACATATCCGAACCTAAAGAGATCGTCAGTGAATTTGATGAAGTACGAGAACCCACCCTTTGCATGTATAGACTTTGGACCACATACATCACTGTGTATGAGTCCCAAGAGCTCTGTTGCTCTTTCTCCATGTCCGGTGAACGGAGATTTGGTCATCTTTCCTTTGAGACAAGACTGACAAGTTTCATAAGTTGAGAACTCAAGCGTATTCAAGAATCCATCTTTATGCAACTTACTTATTCTTTTCTCTCCGATATGACCAAGTCTACAATGCTACAAGTAGGATTCATTCGTATCTGAATTATTCCTCTTGCGTGTGTTTTGTATATTGAGAACTATATTCTGATTTAGAACGTAGATACCATTACACAGTGTACCTTCTGCAACCAGTACCTTATGAAGGTAGATGTTCATGATATTTCTATCAAGAACAAAGTTATATCCATCTTTAGCGAGTAAAGAAACTGATATGATGTTGCAAACCATGGAAGGTACATAGTAGCAATCGTTCAAAATCATAGTATTGCCGTTTGGCAACACTGGGTGATATTCACCGACGGCTGCATCATTAACTTGTGCTCCGTTCGCAACCCTGAACGACATATTACCAGGTACAACTTTCCTACTTTTTCTCAGTCCCTGCAATAGATTATAGATATGAGATCCTGATCCGGTATCAAGTATCCAGGAGGTAGGGCTGACCGTAAAGCAGTTCTCAATTACAAGAATGTAAGTGCACGGCGGCTCCCCGGCCGTCAATCCGACGCCGGAAATGTGGAAACAAAAAACTTTGCGAAACTTGCAAACCGGCACCACCGCCCATTTTAAACCCGGATCGGGCCATTAACCTAGCTACAAGCAAACAAGAAAAGAAGTAGAGAGTTATACCAAGTGATCCGTGTCCTTCGGTCTTCGTCTCCACTCCGATCTCCAGCGGAATCTCCGTCCGTCACCTCCTCGTCGGAAAGGGCACCACATAGCCAAAATATTTTACGGGCTCCTACCTCTGGACCGAGGCTACTCGGGCGCGAAGTTGGCTAGTCGACGCGTCCAAGATGTGCTGTAGGCTAGTATAGAATCTATTGTCTCTTTGGGGTTTATGTTGCCTTTGGATGGAGGGAAATAATGAACAATGGAGATGAACTTTGGTGTACAAAGAATGAGATGATAATTTCCCCACTTCACACAAAATGAAATCTCTCATCTCCCTCCCTCAAAGTGGCCGGCCTCTTCATGTGATGGGTGGGGAAAAAGAATGGATTAATCAAGAGAAGAAAAGGTAAGCAAAAATGAGAAGGAAAAATGGTCACACCATTTCTAATCTCATCAAATCAAAGCACCATCTCATTTAAAGCAAACAAATGATGGAAAAGGAATCTCATCATGATGAAGCCACAATCACAATAAACCCCCTCCACAAATGCTAATTTGCGAGCTTGCAAATTAGCCCCTCCAACGGAAAGTCCGGCCGCGAAGGAACAAAGGAAAACTGGTCGGAACAGAATGCAAACTGGCAACTTTAGAAAACTGATACCGTAATAAATTACGGGAAAACCCCGCGACTGCATATACATGCCCGCATTTGTATTCCCACTGAACACAAATGCAAAAAGGCAAAATCTACACTGTCTAATACTCGGATCCGGCTTAAACCAAAGCCCGCTAGTAAAATCCGTCCGATCACGATTCGTGCAATACCGCACGTATCTGATCGAATCCTGCCATATCTCCATACGGCCTCTACAGCGTTTCGCCCGAAACTTGAGAAACTGGTCTGTGGGGGACTCTAAAGACTCGTCAATACTTTGGCTGTGGATTTAACCACTAACACGTCAGAGGTATTACCCAATACGTGACAGGCTACCAGGTATTGACCAAAAGGGACGTCGATGAGCGAACTCATCCTGACACCCTACTGAGCCTGTCAGTGACAATATCTATACAGTCCGGTCCGTTCGTCTATGAGTATCGCATGGTGGGCCTAGGGGGTTGGTAAAAGTCAGACCCCCAAAAGAGGTACAAGTCGTGTCGGAGTGTAGCCAAGAACACCCTGAGATACTGCTGGAATACCTACCAGTAAATCTCCTGCATCGGCCGAGGGCTTTGTGTAATGGCACTACTAGACACAGCGCGACCTCTCCCCCAATACTGGGAGAGACGAACCCCTGCAGATCCGCTCACTGCCTCCATGTGGCTCGGGACTGTACCTAACTAAAAGCTGTTTGCACGTCTCCTTTGAGCGTGGTAGGGTAGTAATCTAAGTATAGTGGGAA
Source organism: Agapanthus africanus (assembly GCA_030015575.1). NCBI lineage: Eukaryota > Viridiplantae > Streptophyta > Magnoliopsida > Asparagales > Amaryllidaceae > Agapanthus > Agapanthus africanus. The sequence goes on along the minus strand of JASDDO010000018.1, from coordinate 232,801,783 downwards.
CTCACACTAGACAAATGACGATCTCAGGTCGATGAACTAACCTGTACACATATCACCAGGGAACTGTTATCTGACGTCTGGTATAATCCCAACTAGCAGGTTCCCGGCGAGTCATGTCCGGTGTACTCATAACCCAATGAGCACCTGTATACATCTTAGGTGAACCAACTGACACAAGTGGCTTGTGAGACCGGCCACCGCCCCTCGTCGGGGTCTCGACTGTATACACTAGTCTTACTCTGGAGAATCGATGCCCTGTCTCGAAACTCCCACGACTAGGGACCTTTTAAGGATGTGCTTATAGACCCCAGCTCCCACGTATATGATCACCCTCATACTGCTGGTAGTCAAGCAAGAATCCTAGGGGCTCTATTAACGTGCAATAGTGACCTGTAAGGTCACCTAAAGTGGTACACGATGATAAAGATAAACTAGATAGCATACTATCATCTCGAGTAAGACTGTCCTACCGGCATAGGTCCTCCCTCAATCATTGCAATCACGTGCCTGTGATCCAATAATAGACTCTGAGGGCACTATATCCAACAATCTCCCACTTGCACTCAAGGCTAATTATTGCGATGTCGCATACTCACAGCCCGTGTGATACCGAACACCCAACTCCTCTACTAGTCAGTCTCACAAAGCTCGTTTGCGAAACTATTGCGTTTAAGGAACAGCCTCAGTGAGTGGATCCGCTTTGATGTTTCTTTCTATGTCTCTCTATATCTCAAGTTCACGGAGAAAGCCATCTCCCGAAATGAGCAATACCTGCCTTAGAATGTCTGGATGTCTGATGGGACCTAGTTGATAAATGAACTCCAAATCCAAACTTCTTAGACTGTATCGTCAACTGAACGTAATCAGTATCCTGCGCCATGCCTCCCTCAGTATCCGTCTGGACCACCTGTCCAAAATACTGCCCCTCGTCAGAGGGAAAACTATAACTCTGACAACCACTCTGCCATCCAGGTCACCTTGGAAGCCTGGAATGATAATTGTCTCCTGAATGAGGCTGTCGTTATCATATCCCTAGAACACGCACTTATGTCCTAAAACTGCTTCCGATCGTTTCTCCACGATTGGATTAATATCAACTTATTGCATCTACTGCAAGAACAACATCTAGTGTGGAACTTGACATCTCATGATTGACTCAATTGCCCAAGCAAGTGATCTGCCAATCATGCACTTCCCTTTCTAGTTTAGTCTGTAAGACACCTTTAGAGAGGGTGACTCCATCACCTGCAGGTACTCTACCGTGCCAGGAGTCGTCCATTCTAAATACTAATAGAATGCTGTCTAAGTACCCAGATTGGGAAACTACCCAAATCTAGATCTAAAACCATAGATCCAGTAACCAGAATGTCTGATACAATATCCAAGCCTTATGTGGAGAAACTACTGTGTGACAACCAAAGAATAACCGATCGTAGTATAGGAATATCACTTCTTACTCTGTGTATGTCATCCAAATACCAGGACATCACACCCTACTACCTTCTTAACAGATCCATCCTCTGTTCTGATGCAGTCAAACCTATGACTGTCACATCAGAAATAGATGATCTATCTCCGCTATATCTGCTTTAGTCTATAAATAGACATAAGCCACTTATCCACCAATGCTTCCGCTGGTCCCACTGACTACGACAACCCTCTGGCAGAGTCACATACACGTGCACTTCTAAAGCCAGTTTAGAACGACGCTATACTCATCCTCCTGCCGGGTCTCACAGTCTGGAACAACAGCAATGACAAGTCTGGGTAAACAAGAACTTCCCTGTCACCGTCCTTGAGGCTACCTAAGTACCTCTCGAGTGCCTGAGGTTACCCACCATATCTGCGGAGTGGCCAATGGAATGTCAATCCAGATTGAATCTTTAGGTTCTTATCAAATTTTCAGTAACCGTTTGCGGTTCTGGAATCGCTTCCAGTTCTACCATACTCCCACTACTGTTTTCTGAAAAAATCCATTTCTTTAAAATTGTGGCGAGTCAAGAACAATATTACTATTGATCTTCCAGATGGTAGAAAGTCAACCCTCGTCATAGCCTGGGTCAACCTACAAACAGCCATTACAGAAACGTGCCTTGAGTTATCTAGATTCTGGTTTTAAGCATAAGCCGGACAACTCCCCGTACCTTAACAACGTTAAGATATGAACTGTTCTATATCCAATACAGAAACAGAAGCACTGATTTAATTGAACTAGTTTCAAATCATGCAGCTGTCTCCAGTGCATGTCAACTAAATGGAAGGAGGCCGATCAGCGTTACTCAACTTAGGAATGCATCCAATTATGAGTAACCTGAAAGAGAAGCAAGTTCTCTTAATCAGTACTATCAACTGAATACCCCGCATAAGTATCTACATCTTCGATCACCTTGAAGAATCCCGATACTTGCAACACCTGGTACTCTACTTTACTCTTATACCTATAACTTCTCAAAACTTAGACCCTGTGTTTCTACGAAACACTTATCTAAGAACCAGAGAAGTTATAAGTAAACAGAATATAGTACGAGGACCAACCCTTCTGTCCTAATGGACACTGGACAACATACAATACTCTGTATATGTCCCGTGAGTCAAATAACTCATTCACTGTGTGTCATAGGTTGAAAACTGTATTTATGGTTAAGAAGAATTACACCGTTGTTCAATGCTCCTTACCTAACCATCCACTGATATAGGTAAATGTCATAGACATAATTTCAAAAAGGTATATCTCACTCTATAAAAATAGACGTACAGATATATTAATTTGAAATTGGTGCATAACAACGGATATTCAAAACCAAATATTTGCCGTCCGGCAAACTACCCAGGTGATTTCCTCAAATATCACCAATTACAACGAATTCCGATATAATGAGGACGATCACCTAATTCCCAATAACTTACTCCCACTCATCATCTGTAAAACCATACAGATGTGAGAATCAAACCTGCTAAATACATACCCTGGAGCAAGTGTCTAATTGGGAAATCAGTTTTCTTTTAACAGTACACAGTGAAACTGAAACATTAAAATGTTTCGATGGGGTATCTGTGTATTCCTAGTAATGCCTCTTCCATTATCCAGATTCACAACTGTAACCGTATATTTCTTTACCACATCTCCACATCCCTTCATATGTCTTTAGCCATTACCTTCTGCACACCCTTTTAGGCCAAATGGTTTTCTTCCATCTCTACCGTTCGGCACCAGCCTATGGTTTGGAAGAAGACTATCCAATAAGCATAATGGTTGTACTGTCCTAATCCTAGGAGCACTCGCAATGCGAGAGAAGGTTAAGATAAAAGACAACCGAATAAACCTTATTCCTATTTCTCCTGAACTAGAATCCATCCCCGAACTGGAGCAAGTTCCTTTCGAGTTCGTATATAACCATACGATGGAGTATCCAATAAACTGTGGATCTTCGTAGTGATACGGAGTGTCTTGGAGAAATACAAAGGTGAAGTGGGAGTGGTAACGAAATACTTGGTTTGGTCGTGAATATCAGTCGCAATTTACTTTGCCCTCCTTCTAATCCCTTTCTTTGTCTTAACTTAATACCTTCTGTACACCGTTTAGGCTAATTGGTTTTCATCATTCCCTACCGGTCGGCACCTGCCTAGGGTTTGGAATAAGACTATCCAATTTGCATAATAGATGTACAGTCCTAATCCAAGGAGCACTCGCAACCTGAGAGAAGGTAAAAGGAAAAGACAACTAAATAGTCCTATCGTTTTCTCCAGAACCAGAAACCATTCTCGAATAAATTCCTTCGAGTTTGTATATAACCATATGATGGTTTTGTCCAATGGAAGTGGACGCTCGTAGTAATACGGGGTGTCCTGGAGAAAAGGGTAAAAGTAGGAGTGGCAATGAGGTATGCAACTATGACAATCCAAAAGCCAGTGTTTAAGAAGGTTCGGTTAATCTTGGTCACTGAGTCATAGTCTAGGGTCGGGTCAATGGTCGCTGCCAAAGAGAGAGAGAGAAAAGAAACACTCAGCGTGCACTCTAGCCTAGATCAGAATGGTTATCACTTTATCTAATCAGGAAACCTCCCACTGTAACGTCAAATTCTTCTCCAAACCTGAAAGAAGAATTAGCCGGGATCACCCGAGGAGTAAACCAACTCATCAGTGGGAATCGGGATCCAACTATCATCGCATGATAAAGTGACGGAATCCGCTCATGTTATCACACTCCAGAAGGTATGCGCATATCTGGCAAGTTTCAGTTTCTTTAGAAACTCCTGATGTGGATTTTTGCCCCATGCTCTTATGACCTTGGTGAAGGTCAACAAATCATAAGTCACATGTCAAGTTCTGCCCGTCATTGTCCAGGTTAATTTGAACCCACCCGTACAAGCCCTTGACGAAGGTCAACAAGGCTATACGAATGTCCCAAACCAACGCATCTATCTATGCAGCAGAAAGGTAACAAGCAGCTACCATACACTATGCCTTGACGAAGGTCAACAAACATAGCATGAATACTACGTGCTACCCATCTGAAACGACGGAGGGCTACGAATGGTTTCTGGCGAAAACATTAACGTAATGAACTTGATATCGTTGAAGGAACGGATAGCTTTTATAAAAATATAGTAACGAAAACCTTTGCTAAAGAGGTCACTCCCGGTGAAGGGATCTCGGCTCTTTCCCCGTAGGATGGGGTGCAGGATATTCCAACTGAATACCACGATGCAAAGCAAAAGTAATCCGCTATAGTGAAGTTATTGCCCTGACGCAAACTTCAGTCCAAGGGGGCACTCCCGGTGAAGGGATCTCGGCCCTTGCCTCGTCGACTGAGGAGCAGTATATTCCAATTGAATACCACGATGCAAAACAAAAGTGAACGCCCTTACAATAACTGCTTTTTGAAAAATGTTCCAACAACATCAGAATAGGTTTGTTTATCTTGCATTGATCCGAATCAACGCAGTCCCATCAATTGATCACACCACAAAAGAACGAAAATAATGATGTACGTATATGCCATCCGCATTCGCCACTGGGTCCCGTCATCACCCGTTAGGTTACTTAACTAACGACAGAGCGAGGACTGGACTAGCGCGGATGCAAAACATATACAACATCTACTAGTATATATATAATATATAATTTTCGCTCAAGGAGTGATAAAATGCAACGTCACAGAAATGTAACCAGCATCACAGAATAATACAGATATCTGGGATTCCCGGATTTCATAGAGCCGCTACTTAAACCCGACGTTCCCCTGGTCGTGTGGATAGCCTGTGCAATGAAATCCTAGACCCCTACGGGCGCGGCAAGTTACCCGCCAAAACCTGAAGCGAGGCAGCCCCCTTCAGCAACGTGAATGGACCACCCAGCACTTCACGGAATCCGGTAACTTGGGCACCCCTCCTGGGTCAACCTGTACCCCCTACGAGTGCGGCGAATAGCCCGCCAATTCTAGAGTAAAGCCCCCTCCGTCTCAATGCCATGAGATGCGGGTCCGTTTCCCTCTAGAACCCGGCTATCCGTGCACCCCTCCGCGGGGTAATCCTAGTACAAAAAGTAAAATATACATACAACGGGTACATCGACCTCGACCCGGTCGTGCCCCAAAAGAATAATACAAACAGGCAGTGACGGCAGTCCACATGTCGGACGCTCGCCCTGCAATATCAAATGTACATATAAAACAAAACTGTACTAACATTGCATCCAGGCTATCCCCACGACCAATCTGCAACATCACAGCTCAACACAGAACATCAACGTGAATGTCACGTTCGCAAATCCGTCTAAAAGGGCTATAGCAGTTAGACAGGATTTACCGATCAAATGACATTCACGGTCGCAGATATAATGTAAATATTGTGAACTAGTATGTTTAAAATATCCGATCGAACAAATTTACAGAAGTGGGACCCAAGCACTACTGTAGCACTCTAAGAAAATCTGGGCCCAAAAATAATATTCCAAAAACCCCATTTCACAGACTAGAACCCACTGGAAAAAATTGGTGCAACAAGGGGTCAAAATGGCCGGGGAACTGCGGAAAATGCATGTGTTTGGCCGCGGTTCAGCGGTGGAAAAGTCGAATCATGCCACCAAATTTTTCCAGAAGTCTTAGAACACCCTGCACATATTTCTGCAACACCTTGAAAAAATTTTGGAGCTTAAAAAAATTTCGACAAAAACATGATGCAAGAAAAATACCGTTTTTGGGAATGTTTGTTCGATCGAGTTCTAAACATACTAGAGCAAGCTAGACTGGGTTAATGGCGTGGCTCTGATACCATTGTAAGTGCACGGCGGAGCCCGGGCGGTCAATCCGACGCCGGAAATGCGGAAACGAAAAACTTTGCGAAACTTGCAAACCGGCACCACCGCGCATTTTTAACCCAGATCGGGCCATTAACCGAGCTACAAGAAAACAAGAAAAGAAGTAGAGAGTTATACCAAGCGATCCATGTCCTTAGGTCTTCATCTCCACTCCGATATCCCGCGGAATCTCCGTCCGTCACCTCCTCGTCGGAAAGGGCACCACGTAGCCAAAATCTTTTATGGGCTCCCACATCTGGACCGAGGCAACTCGGGCGCGAAGTTGGCAAGCCGACGCGTTCAAGATGTGTTGTAAGCTAGTGTAGAATCTATTTTCTCTTTGGGGTTTATGTTGCCTTTGGATGGAGGGAAATAATGAACAATGGAGATGAACTTTGGTGTACAAAGAATGAGATGATAATTTCCCCACTTCACACAAAATGAAATCTCTCATCTCTCTCCCTCAAAGTGGCCAGCCTCTTCATGTGATGGGTGGGGAAAAAGAATGGATTAATCAAGAGAAGAAAAGGTAAGCAAAAATGAGAAGGAAAAATGGTCACACCATTTCTAATCTCATCAAATCAAAGCACCATCTCATTTAATGCAAGCAAGTGATGGAAAAGGAATCTCATCATGACGAAGCCACAATCACAATAAACCCCCTCCACAAATGCTAATTTGCGAACTTGCAAATTAGCCCCTCCAACGGAAAGTCCGGCCGTGAAGGAACAAAGGAAAACTGGCCGGAACAGAATGCAAACTGGCAACTTCAGAAAACTGATCCCGTAATAAATTATAGGAAAACCCCGCGACTGCATATACATGCTCGCATTTGTATTCCCACGGAACACAATTGCAAAGAGACAAAATCTAGACTGTCTAATAGTAGGATCCGGATTAAACCAAAGCCCGCTAGTAAAATCCGTCCGATCATGATTCGTGCAATACCGCACGTATCTGATTGAACCCTGCCATATCTCCATACGGCCTCTACAGCGTTTCGCCCGAAACTTGAGAAACTGGTCTGTGGGGGACTCTAAAGACTCGTCAATACTTTGGCTGTGGATTTAACCACTAGCACGTCAGAGGTATTAGCCAATACGTGACGGGCTACCAGGTATTGACCAAAAGGGACGTCGATGAGCGAACTCATCCTGACACCCTACTGAGCCTGTCAGTGACAATATCCATACAGTCCGGTCCGTTCGTCTATGAGTATCGCATGGCGGGCCTAGGGGTTGGTAAAAGTCAGACCCCCAAAAGCGGTACAAGTCGTGTCGGAGTGTAGCCCAGAACACCTTGAGATACTACTGGAATACCTACCAGTAAATCTCCTGCCTCGGCCGAAGGCTTTGTGTAATGGCTCTCCTTGACACAACACGACCTCACACCCAATACCGGGAGAGACGAACCCATGCAGATCCGCTCACTGCCACCATGTGGCTCGGGACTGTACCCAACTAAAACCTGTTTGCACGTCTCCTTTGAGCGTGGTAGGGTAGTAATCTAAGTACAGTGGGAACTCACACGAAACAAATGACGATCTCAGGTCGATGAACTAACCTGTACACATGTCACCTGGGAACTGCTATCTGACGTCTGGTATAATCCCAACTAGCAGGTTTCCGGCGAATCTTGTCCGGTGTACTCATAACCCAATAAGCACCTGTATACATCTTAGGTGAACCAACTGTTAGTGTATATGCCCTAGAGGCCATTACAGTATCATACTAGTTTGTATATTACTTAATGGAAGCTTGGGATATTCACCTTGTATAAACAATCTTGCTCAGAATAGTAGTATGCTACTTGGTTTGTTTCTACTTCAATGTGTACATGTGTTTATTTTAGTATATCACCTATACACATTAGTGGAGCCCTTAGGATCTTTGCTTGATTAACAGCGTTGTGATGGCAGTCAAACTAGTGGGGGCTGGGTAATCTATAAGCATATCCTTTTACAGGTCCCTAGTCGCAGGACTATCGAGACAGGGCATCGATACTCCGGAGTAGACTAGCGTATGCGCTTCTCATCCCAGTGTGGGAGATGGTCTGTCCCACAGCCATCAGTACGTCGTACTGGAGATAGTATATGGGTGCTCGTTAGGTTACGAGTACACTGGACAGGACTCGTCAGGAACTGACCGGTTGGTATTATACCTATCGTCAGTTATCAGTTCCCAGGTGACATGAGTACAGTTTAGTCCGCTGACTTGACACTATCACTTTGCCTCGAGTGTTTCCCACCGTACTTTGATTACTACCCTACAACGGCTCAAAGGAGTCGTGCAAACAGGTGGTAGTTGGGTGCAGTTCCGAAGCACTTAGAGGCAGTGACGGTTAGACAGGATTCGTCTCTCCCGGTATTGGGGGTTGACATCGCGCTGTGTCTAGGAGAGCCATTACACGAGTAGTCCTTGGCCAGGGCAATCGAGATATACTGGTAGGCTTCCAGTGTTATCTCAGGGTGTTTTGGGCTTCACTCCGACACGACTTGTACCGCTATTAGGGGACTGACGTTTACCGCCCCCTAGGCCCGCCATGCGATGTATCAGACGAACAGACCGGACTGTACGGAGATTGTCACATTCAGGCTCAGTAGGAGTTCAGATGGGTTTCACCTCGTCAGTCTTCTTGTCGGCATCTACCTGGAGACCGTTACGCACAGCTAGTGCCGCTTGCGGTCTGTGGTTAAACCCACTGCCAGCGTAGTGTCGAGTCCTTAGAGTCCCACACAGAAAGCTATTCGCCTTTAGGCAAAAGAGTAGAGGTCGCATGGTTTTGCGACATGTCGCATGGTTTTGCGACAGGGTTCAGTCACATCCGTGCACTTGTGCACGTTTAGTGTCCGGACAGTTAACACTAGCGGGCTTTGGTTTAAGCCGGATCCTAGTGTACGTTTTGGGATTGGATTTATCCAGTGTGTATTCGTGTTCCTCGGAACGCGGATGCGGGTGTGTATGCACAGTTGACGGAGAGACAGAGGCAGAGGATTCTCATTAGGGTTGTTGACCATTGACTGTTGACTATTGACTTTTTGCTCAACCCTAATGAGAATGTGATTAACAATAATATTAATTAAGTATCGTGGTGACATGGTTGTTGAGGGGTTGACTTTGTTGACTTGTTGACTTTGTTGACCGGTTGACTAGGTTGGACTAGTTGACCATCATGATGACAATGGCTATCATTTCATGGCAAAGACTTTTTACTTGCTTGTTTCTCTTGTGAGAAATGAGTGCATGAAATGATATGGCTATTGTAGCTTAAACCATTTACACAATACTTGATTACTATTTTGTGATGATGGTTTTGGATTATGAGAGCCAAGAGAGAAAAGTCTTCTATCATTCTATCATTCTCACTCTCTCTCTTGTTCTTGAGCTCTCATCTCCTTCCTCTTGCTCTCCCTCTCTTTTGTCTATGGTTCACTTGTCTCATGTGTTGAGAAACAAGAACCATAGAGTAAAATCCCAACACACTCTTCTCTACTCATTCTAGTTCATAAGGTTTAGCAAACCAAGTGAACTAGTTTCTTCAAAGACCAAAGAAGAAGCCAAAGGTAGAAGCTTTCAGGTGGATCTATCTTCGGCGCAAGGAGACGACGGAGTGAAGCCGATCCGGACAACCATCGAGGCTTGAAGACGAAGGAGTTCAAGAAAGAAAGGTATAACCCCCTAACCGAGTAGTTAACAACTCCTAGTTAGGTTGTTAGTTAGATGTTTAACAAAGATCCGGTTTTGAGTCCATGTTACCACCTCTAGAAAATTGTTTTTCGTCAAATTCCGCATGCCCGAAAGTACCGGGAGAGGTAGCATGGACTTACAGTGGTATCAGAGCCTAGTTAAACTCTATCTAACATGTTAGCAAAGTAACTAGAAGATCGATCAAAGAAAAAGTCACGAAACGAACCCGAGTTGTCAAGTTTCTGCCGATTTTTATTCTGTTCAAAAGTTGATAATTTTCATCTTAAAAATCGGCTCAGGCTTTTGTTTGAATAACCACCAAATTTGGTCCCACGAACCGTTCAAAGAGCCACGGAAACGCGGTGGGAGCATGCTCCCGCCGCGGTTCCGCGGCCGAGTTGACTCGGCCGAGGTCCAAATTTGGTGCAGTGTATTTCTGGGGTTGTTTTGGGATTTTTGGAATATGTATTTTCTGCCCAGATTTTCCAGAACGAAAATTTTGTATTTGGGGCCTATAAATCCGTATTTTTGATCGAACTTCTAAAAGACTTAAGCTGACGGGTTTTTCTGTGATGTGATATTTGTATTGAACGTCTACTAATCGCTATATGTCGATTAGTGGGGGTTATACAAATCTGTGATCTGTAATGTCATTGGAATGTGTATATGAATTCATTGGATTGTCGCGGGTGAATAGACGGGGGTTGTGAGACGAGAGTTTTCTTTTATTTCAATTCATGTAAATTTGTAAATTGATGTAATAATTATTTGTATGGCCGCACAACCGGGTCGGGGTTGTAGCCGTCATTGTATAATTTCTTTTTACTGTTTTTGCTCCTAGGATAGACCAATGGAGGGGGTGCACAAGCTACCGGGTATGCCGAAGTGCCGAGTGGCCTACCACGGAGTTGAGGGAGGTTGCTTCGCTTCGGGTACTTGGCGGGTAGTTTGCCACACCCGTAGGGGTCTTGGGTGGGGTATTGGCTATTCACCGCGACCGTGTAATCTGCTTTTCGTTACAGGCTCGTACGAATTGCGGATTCCTAGTATATCCAATGTGTTCATCTGTGATTTGAAATGGCTATCATTGTAGTATATCTATATATGATATTATTGTAAGTCCATGCTACCTCTCCCGGTACTTTCGGGCATGCAGAATTTGGTGAAAAAAACAATTTTCGTAGAGGTGGTAACATGGACTCAAAACTGGATCTTTGTTAAACATCTAACTAACAACCTAACTATGAGTTGCTAACTACTCGGTTAGGGGGTTATACCTTTCTTTTTCTCGAACTCCTTCGTCTTCAAGCTTCGATGGTCGTCCAAATTGGCTTCTCCCCGTCGTCTTCTTGCGCCGAAGATAGATCCACCTGAAAGCTTCAACCTTTGGCTCCTTCTTCGAACTTTGAAGAGACTAGTTCACTCGGTTTGCTAAACCTTGTGAACTAGAGTGAGTAGAGAAGAGTTTGTATGGGATTTTATCTATGGTTCTTGGTTCTCAACTCATGAGACAAGTGAACCATAGAATCAAGAGAGGGAGAGCAAGAGGAGGAAGATGAGAGCTCAAGAACAAGAGAGAGAGTGAGCATGAAAGAATGAGAGAAGACTTTTCTCTTTTGGCTCTCATAATCCAAAACCATCATCACAAAAATAATAATCAAGTATTGTGTAAAATGGTTCAAGTCAAAATGGCTAAATCATTTCATGCACTCATTTCTCACAAAAGAAACAAGCAAGTAAAAAGTCTTTGCCATGAAATGATAGCCATTGTCATCATGATGGTCAACTAGTCCAACCTAGTCAACCGGTCAACAAAGTCAACAAGTCAACAAAGTCAACCCCTCAACAACCATGTCACCACAATACTTAATTAATATTATTGTTAATCACATATCATATTCTCATTAGGGTTGAGGAAAAAGTCAATAGTCAACTGTCAACGGTCAACAACCCTAATGAGAATCCTCTGCCTCAGTCTCTCCGTCAACTGTGCATACACACCCGCATCCGCGTTCCGAGGAACACGAATGCATACTGGATAAAACCAATCCTAAAAGGTACACTAGGATCTGGCTTAAAAGAAAGCCCGCTAGTGTGAACTGTCCGGACACTGTACGTGCACAAGTGCACGGATGTGACCGAACCCTGTCGCAAAACCATGCGACCTGTCGCAAAACCATGCGACCTCTACTCTTTTGCCTAAAGGCGAATAGCTTTCTATGTGGGACTCTAAAGGCTCGACACTACGCTGGCAGTGGGTTTAACCACAGACCGCAAGCGGCACTAGCTGTGCGTAACGATCCCCAGGTAGATGACGACAAGAAGACTGACGAGGCGAAACCCATCTGAACTCCTACTGAGCCTGAATGTGACATTCTCCGTACAGTCCGGTCTGTTCGTCTGATACATCGCATGGCGGGCCTAGGGGGCGGTAAACGTCAGTCCCCCAAAAGTGGTACAAGTCGTGTCGGAGTGAAGCCCAAAACACCCTGAGATAACACTGGAAGCTTACCAGTATATCTCGTTTGCCCTGGCCAGGGACTACTCGTGTAATGGCTCTCCTAGACACAGCGCGATGTCAACCCCCAATCCGGGAGAGACGAATCCTGTCTAACCGTCACTGCCTCCAAGTGCTTCGGGACTGCACCCAACTACTACCTGTTTGCACGACTCCTTTGAGCCGTGGTAGGGTAGTAATCAAAGTACAGTGGGAACACACTCGAGGCGAAGTGACAGTGTCAAGTCAGCGGACTAAGCTGTACTCATGTCACCTGGGAACTGATAACTGACGATAGGCATAATACCAACTAGTCAGTTCCCGACGAGTCCTGTCCAGTGTACTCGTAACTCAACGAGCACCCGCATACTATCTCAAGTACGACGTACCGACGGCTGTGGGACAGACCGTCTCCCACACTGGGATGAGAAGCGCATGCGCTAGTCTACTCCGGAGTATCGATGCCTTGTCTCGATAGTCCTGCGACCAGGGACCTGCATGAGGATGTGCTTATAGATTACCCAGCCCCACTAGTGTGACTGCCATCACAACGCAGGTAATCAAGCAAAGATCCTAAGGGCTCCACTAATGTGTATAGGCGATATACTAAAATAAACACATGTACACATTGAAGTAGAAACAAACCAAGTAGCATACTACTATTTTGAGCATGATTGTATATACAAGGTGAATATCCCAAGCTTCCATTAAGTAATATACAAACTAGTATGATACAGTAATGGCCACTAGGGCATATACACTAACAATCTCCCACTTGCACTAAGGCCATGTACTGGCGTATCGAAGACCTATCATCTCGATCAGCCGCTCGAACTGAGTCTGGGGCAAGGCCTTGGTGAATGGATCTGCAGTGTTATCTTCTGAAGCGACTCTCCGAACCTCGATCTCCTGGTGATCCACGATCTCCCTGATCAAGTGATACCGCCGCAAGATGTGTCTGGATCTCTGATGGGACCTGGGTTCCTTCGCTAAAGCTATAGCCCCGTTGTTGTCGCAATACAGAGGTATTGGATCAACAATGGACGGAACCACCTGAAGCTCTTTCAAGAACTTCCTCATCCAGACAGCTTCTTTTGCGGCATCAGATGCAGCGATGTATTCCGCTTCCATCGTCGAGTCTGCAACGGTTTCCTGTTTGGAACTCTTCCAACACACCGCCCCTCCATTGAGGGTAAAGACAAAACCCGACATGGACTTGGAATCATCCTTGTCACTCTGAAAGCTGGAGTCAGCAAAGGCCTCGATCTGGAGGTCTTTTCCGCCATACACCAAGAACATCTCCTTAGTCCTTCTCAGGTACTTGAGAATGTTCTTTACTGCTATCCAGTGTTTCTCCTCAGGGTTTGACTGATACCGGCTTACCACACTCAGTGCATAAGCTACATCTGGTCTGGTACACAACATCGCATACATTATAGAGCCTACCGCAGAAGCGTAGGGTATAATAGACATGCGATCCCTCTCCAAATCAGTCTTGGGAGACATCTCTTTAGAGAGGGTGATCCCGTGACAAGCTGGTAGGTTACCGCGCTTAGAATCTTCCATACTGAATCTCTTCAGTATGGTGTCTATGTACCTGGACTGTGAAAGTCCTAATATCCTCTTGGATCTATCACGATGGATCCGGATCCCCAGGATGTATGAGGCATCACCCAGGTCTTTCATGGAGAACCTGTGTGACAAGAACCCCTTGACAGATTGTAGCATAGGAATGTCATTTCCTATTAAGAGAATGTCATCCACGTACAAAACAAGGAATACTACAGTTCTCGCTACAAATCTACTATAGATGCATGGTTCATCTGGATTTTTGATAAAGCCAAATTCCTTGACCGTCTCATCAAAACAGATGTTCCAACTCCGCGATGCCTGCTTTAGTCCATAGATGGACTTAAGCAACTCGCACACCTTTCCGCTGCTCCCACTCTGAATGAAACCCTCTGGTTGGTCCATATAGACACACTCCTCTAAATTTCCATTTAGAAAAGCGGTCTTTACGTCCATCTGCCAGATCTCATAATCGTGGAAGGCAGCAATGGCAAGAAGGATCCGAATGGATTTCAGCATAGCCACTGGAGAAAAGGTTTCGTCATAGTCCAAACCAGGTCTTTGACGAAAACCCTTCGCAACAAGTCTAGCTTTATAGGTCTCAACCTGTCCATCTACACCAATCTTCCTTTTGAAGATCCACTTGCATCCTACGGGTTTTACCCCGTCTGGAGCAATGTCCAACGTCCATACCTTGTTAGTGTACATGGACTCCATTTTGGTCCGCATTGCATCCAGCCATTTTACTGAGTCAACGCTCTGAACGGCCTGCTGGAATCTAGTAGGCTCATCATAATCTATGATGCAATCCTCTCTATCCCCGTCTATGAGAAAACCGTAGTATCTCTCGGGCGGATGAGACTGCCTACTACTCCTGCAGAGCGGCGTAGGAATGTCCTGTTCTTTTGAACCCTCTGGTTCCACTAAGCTTTCAGTAATAGCTCGTGGTTCAGGAATTTCTTCCAGTTCTACTGCGCTCCCACTAATTTCCTTTTCTAAGAACTGGTGTTCTAGAAAGTGGGCATTACGGGAAACAAGGACTTTTTGTTCCTCTGCGTGGTAGAAAAGATACCCCCTGGTGTTCTTTGGGTATCCCACAAACTTGCACAGTACTGAGCGTGCCTCGAGTTTGTCCGCATGCTGCTTTTTGACAAAAGCTGGACATCCCCAGATCTTCAGATATTGAAGATAGGGTTTCTTCCCACTCCATAACTCATAAGGTGTGGTAGGCACAGTCTTAGTGGGAACTCGGTTCAAAAGGTACGAAGCTGATTCTAGCGCATACCACCAGAATGATCGCGGTAACTCAGCGTTACTCATCATGGACCGTACCATATCCAATAGGGTGCGGTTCCGTCTCTCCGATACACCGTTATGTTGCGGAGTGTATGGAGGAGTAAGCTGAGAGAGAATTCCATTCTCTTTTAAATAGTCCAGGAACTCGGCACTCTAGTATTCACCACCTCGATCCGATCTTAGAATCTTGATACTTTTGCCGGTATGTTTTTCTACTTCATTCTTATATTCCTGGAATTTTCCGAAGGCTTCGGACTTATGTTTCATTAAGAAAACATAACCGTACCTTGAAAAGTCATCCGTAAAAGTAATGAAGTAAGAATAACCGCTTCGCGCATGTGTAGACATTGGACCGCACACGTCGCTGTGTACGAGTCCCAAGAGCTCGCTCGCTCTTACTCCGTGTCCAGTGAACGGAGTCTTTGTCATCTTTCCTTTGAGACAGGATTGACAAGTGGCATACGATTGATATTCGAACGCATTCAAATATCCTTCTGTATGTAACTTCGTCAACCTTCTCTCATTGATGTGACCCAGTCTACAATGCCACAAGAAAGTCTGATTTACTTCTGGAGACTTTCTTTTGTGTGTATTCTGGACATTGAAAATCTGTGGTTGGTTTAATACGTATATACCATTGCTCAATGTACCTGACCCAATCAGAACTTGATTAAGGTGAATGTTTACAACATTGCTTACAAACGCAAATTCATAACCTTCTTTAGAAACCAAAGATACAGAAATGATATTACAAGTTGCGTTGGGTACAAAAAAGCAATTACGCAAAACCAAAACATGTCCATCTGACATTCCCAGGTGATAGTCCCCCACGACTTTAGCATCCATGCTAGCTCCGTTCGCAACTCTGAGGGTCATGTCACCTGCTTTCAAAACACTACGGTTTCTCAACGCCTGCAAAGAATTACAGATATGAGATCCTGATCCGGTATCCAATACCCAGGAATTAGAGTTTATTGAAAGACAGTTTTCAATAACATACACACCTGAAGCTGAAGCTGCAACCTGCTTCAATTCCTGTGTTCTGGCCTTCCAGGCCCTGCAATCATTCTTCCAGTGTCCTTTCTTATGACAATAGAAACATTCTTCCTTATCCACAAGCTTCCCCGCTTTCTTTGTTGCTTTAGCTTTTCCCTTCGTATCCACTTTACTAACACCGCCTCTTGGTTTGGCGGGGGCTTTCTTCTTCTTTCCCTTGGCTTTCGCCTTGGACCTAGAAGAAGATGATCCTCCTACAAACAAAGTGGATGTTTCCATACCTTTCTGTAGGGTGCCCTCTGCGCTCCTCAGCATGTTGAGGAGCTCTGAAAGTTCAACTTCTTTTTCTTGTAAGTTGAAGTTCAGTATAAACTGGGCGTAAGTGGAAGGAAGGGACTGGAGAACTAAGTCCGTATAGAGCTCACTCTCCAATGTGGTCCCTAGGTCCGCGAGATCCTCAATGTAGCCGATCATCTTAAGCACGTGTTCTGCTACTGATGATCCGACGGCCATCCTTGCCGAAAATAACTTTTTCGACGCTTCGTATCTTGCGATACGAGATTGCTCTCCATACAGTTCTTTTGTATGAAGAAATATGGATTCCAAGTCCATATTCTCGTGCCTCCTCTGATGTTCATTGTCCATAGAGGCAAGTACGAGGCACTTGGCCTTCGCGCTATCAATCTCCCAAGTCTTACGGATTTCCTTATCCGCGACGCTGGAAGTGGGACCAGGGACAGGGGGAGCTTTGGTGGTAAGAAGATACCCCAGCTTGTCGTAAGTGATTGCCATCTTGACATTCCTGAGCCAATCATTGTAGTTTGGCCCTGTCAGTATGTTTTTATCTAGAAGTAATTTAAGTCCAGTCATGTCGATTGGTCGCTGCAATTAGGAGAGAGAAGAAACACTCAGCTTGATGCTCTTGCAAGTTTAGAATGGTTTTTAGTTTGTCTAAACAGGATGGCTCCCACTGTTTCTCGAATCCCTCCTCAAACCAAAAAGGAAGAATTAGTCAGGATCAATCTCACCGTACAATACTTGCTTAACCGTTCAGCCAGGCCAGTGTCGGTACTTCGAGGGAGGTTTTCCAACGCTTTCGCGAAGTTCCTTAATTAAATAACCTCTTTTCCCTGAGGGCGTAGCCCCGCTAACACTTTTCTAGACACCTACTTGGTTTATAGCATTGATCGTTAAGTGAGAAATTTCCCGAGGAGTAGCATATACTCACAGTAGTATCAGGATCCAAATATCATTGCGTGACGAAACTGAAGGAATCCTACCAGAATCATCACACTCCAAATGGTATGCAACACTAGCAAGTTTCAGTTCTTTTGAAACTCCCGATGTGGATTTTTGCCCCATGCTCTTATGACCTTGGCGTGAGGTCAAAATGTTATAAGTCACATGTCAAGTTCTTCCCATGATTATCCAGGTTAATTTGAATCCACCCGTACCTACCCTTGACGTAGGCCAAAATGGTAGTACGGCTGTCCCAAACCAACGCATTCTATCTATGCAACAGATAAATATCCGGCAGCTAACAATCACTATGCCTTGGCGTGAGGTCAAAATACATAGCTTGAATACTACCGAATATTTAACTGAAATGATGGAGGGCTACGAATGGTTTTGGCAAAACCGTGAACGTAGTGAACTTGATATAATTGATGGAACGAGATAGCTTTTAAAAGGAGTGGCTCAAGCTCCGCATTTAAAAGTTAGTTTTGAAAAGAACCAAGTGGTTTTCCGAAAGTGATCCAACGATTTTAACTTGGTTTATTTTCTTGCATTAGTTCTTTTAATACGTGATATTCTTGCATTAGTTCTTTTAATGCGTCCCATCATTTAATCCTACCATTGCAGAAAACAACCAAAATATGACGTACGCTTATGCCATTCGCATTCGCCACGGGGCCCCGACATTACCCGTTAGGTTACTTAACTAACGACAGAGCGGGGGCTGGGCTAGCGCGGCTGTAAAACATAAGCAACACCTAAATAATATCATATATAGATATATTGCAATGATAGCCATTTCAGATCACAGATGAACACATTGGATATACTAGGAATCCGCAATTCGTACGAGCCTGTAACGAAAAGCAGATTACACGGTCGCGGTGAATAGCCAAAACCCCACCTAAGATCCCTACGGGTGCGGCAAACTACCCGCCAAGTACCCGAAGCGAAGCAACCTCCCTCAACTCCGTGAGTAGGCCACTCGGCACTTCGGCATACCCAGTAGTTTGTGCACCCCCTCCATGGGTCTATCCTAGGAGCAAAAACAGTAAAAAGAAATTATACAATGACGGCTACAACCCCCACCCGGTTGTGCGGCCATACAAATAATTATTACATCAATTTACAAATTTACATGAGTTGAAAGAAAAGAAAACTCTCGTCTCACAACCCCCGGCTATTCACCCGCGACAATCCAACATATTCATATACACATTCCAATAACATTACAGATCATAGATTTGTATAACCCCCACTAATCGACATATAGCGATTAGCAGACGTTCAATACAAATATCACATTACAGAAAAAACCCGTCAGCTAAAGTCTTTTAGAAGTTCGATCAAAAATACGGATTTTCAGGACCCCAAAAATAAAATTTTCGTTCTGGAAAATCTGGGCAGAAAATATATATCCCAAAAATCCCAAAACAACCCCAGAAAAACACTGCACCAAACTTGGACCTCGGCCGAGTCAACTCGGCCGCGGATCCACGGCGGGAGCGTGCTCCCGCCGCGTTTCCGCGGCGCTTTGACTCGATCGTTGGACCAAATTAGGTGGGTGATCACACAAAAGCCTGAGCCGATTTTTAAGATAAAATTTATCAATTTTTGAACAGAAAAAAATGGCAGAAACTTATCATATCGGGTTCGTTTTGCCAATTTTTCTTTGATCGATCTTCTAGCTACTTTGCTAACATGTTAGATAGAGTTTAACCTGGCTCTGATACCACTGTAAGTCCATGCTACCTCTCCCGGTACTTTCGGGCATGCGGAATTTGGTGAAAAAACAATTTTCGTAGAGGTGGTAACATGGACTCAAAACCGGATCTTTGTTAAACATCTAACTGACAACCTAACTACGAGTTGCTAACTACTCGGTTAGGGGGTTATACCTTTCTTTTTCTCGAACTCCTTCGTCTTCAAGCTTCGATGGTCGTCCGAATCGGCTTCTCCCCGTCGTCTCCTTGCGCCGAAGATAGATCCACCTGAAAGCTTCAACTTTTGGCTCCTTCTTCGAACTTTGAAGAAACTAGTTCACTCGGTTTGCTAAACCTTGTGAACTAGAGTGAGTAGAGAAGAGTTTGTATGGGATTTTATCTATGGTTCTTGGTTCTCAACTCATGAAACAAATGAACCATAGAATCAAGAGAGGGAGAGCAAGAGGAGGAAGATGAGAGCTCAAGAACAAGAGAGAGAGTGAGCATGAAAGAATGAGAGAAGACTTTTCTCTCTTGGCTCTCATAATCCAAAACCATCATCACAAAAATAATAATCAAGTATTGTGCAAAATGGTTCAAGTCAAAATGGCTAAATCATTTCATGCACTCATTTCTCACAAAAGAAACAAGCAAGTAAAAAGCCTTTGCCATGAAATGATAGCCATTGTCATCATGATGGTCAACTAGTCCAACCAAGTCAACCGGTCAACAAAGTCAACAAGTCAACAAAGTCAACCCCTCAACAACCATGTCACCACAATACTTAATTAATATTGTTGTTAATCACATATCATATTCTCATTAGGGTTGAGGAAAAAGTCAATAGTCAACTGTCAACGGTCAACAACCCTAATAAGAATCCTCTGCCTCTGTCTCTCCGTCAACTGTGCATACACACCCGCATCCGCGTTCCGAGGAACACGAATACATACTGGATAAAACCAATCCCAAAAGGTACACTAAGATCTGGCTTAAACCAAAGCCCGCTAGTGTGAACTGTCCGGACACTGTACGTGCACAAGTGCACGGATGTGACCGAACCCTGTCGCAAAACCATGCGACCTGTCGCAAAACCATGCGACCTCTGCTCTTTTGCCTAAAGGCGAATAGCTTTCTGTGTGGGACTCTAAAGACTCGACACTACGCTGGCAGTGGGTTTAACCACAGACGGCAAGCGGCACTAGCTGTGCGTAACGGTCGCCGGGTAGATGCCGATAAGAAGACTGACGAGGCGAAACCCATCTGAACTCCTACTGAGCCTGAATGTGCCATTCTCCGTACAGTCAGGTCTGTTCGTCTGATACATCGCATGGCGGGCCTAGGGGGCGGTAAACGTCAGTCCCCCAAAAGCGGTACAAGTCGTGTCGGAGTGAAGCCCAAAACATCCTGAGATAACACTGGAAGCCTACCAGTATATCCCGTTTGCCCTGGCCAGGGACTACTCGTGTAATGGCTCTCCTAGACACAGCGCGATGTCAACCCCCAAAACCGGGAGAGACGAATCCTGTCTAACCGTCACTGCCTCCAAGTGCTTCGGGGCTGCACCTAACTACTACCTGTTTGCATGACTCCTTTGAGCCGTGGTAGGGTAGTAATCAAAGTACAGTGGGAACACACTCGAGGCGAAGTGACAGTGTCAAGTCAGCGGACTAAGCTGTACTCATGTCACCTGGGAACTGATAACTGACGATAGGCATAATACCAACTAGTCAGTTCTCGACGAGTCCTGTCCAGTGTACTCGTAACCCAACGAGCACCCGCATACTATCTCAAGTACGACGTACCGACGGCTGTGGGACAGACCGTCTCCCACACTGGGATGAGAAGCGCATGCGCTAGTCTACTCCGTAGTATCGATGCCCTGTCTCGATAGTCCTGCGACCAGGGACCTGCATAAGGATGTGCTTATAGATTACCCAGCCCCACTAGTGTGACTGCCATCACAACGCTGGTAATCAAGCAAAGATCCTAAGGGCTCCACTAATATGTATAGGCGATATACTAAAATAAACACATGTACACATTGAAGTAGAAACAAACCAAGTAGCATACTGCTATTTTGAGCAAGATTGTATATACAAGGTGAATATCCCAAGCTTCCATTAAGTAATATACAAACTAGTATGATACAGTAATGGCCTCTAGGGCATATACACTAACAATTATTTAGGCGTTGCTTATGTTTTACAGCCGCGCTATCCCAGCCCCTGCTCTGTCGTTAGTTAAGTAACCTAACGGGTAATGACGGCCCCCCGTGGCGAATGCGAATGGCATAAGCGTACGTCATATTTTGGTTGTTTTCTGCAATGGTAGGATTAAATGATGGGACGCATTAAAAGAACTAATGCAAGAATATCACGCATTAAAAAAACTAATGCAAGAAAATAAACCAAGTAAAAGTCGTTGGAACACTTTCGAAAAACCACTCGGTTCTTTTCAAAATCAACTTTTAAAATGCGGAGTTTGAGCCACTCTTTTTAAAAGCTATCTCTTTCCATCGACTATATCAAGTTCACTACGTTCACGGTTTTGCCAAAACTATCCGTAGCCCTCCATCATTTCAGTTAAATATTCGGTAGTATTCAAGCTATGTATTTTGACCTCACGCCAAGGCATAGTGATTGGTAGCTGCCGGATATTTATCTGTTGCATAGATTGAATGCGTTGGTTTGAGACAGTCGTACTGCCATTTTGGCCTACGTCAAGGGTATGTACGGGTGGGTTCAAATTAACCTGGATAATGATGGGAAGAACTTGATATGTGACTTATGACATTTTGACCTCACGCCAAGGTCATAAGAGGATGGGGCAAAAATCCACATCGGGAGTTTCAAAAGAACTGAAACTTGCTAGTGTTGCATACCATTTGGAGTGTGATGATTCTGGTAGGATTCCTTCAGTTTCGTCACGCGATGATATTTGGATCCCGATCCTACTGTGAGTATATGCTACTCCTCGGAAAATTTCTCACTTAACGATCAATGCTATAAACCTAGTAGGTGTCTAGAAAGGTGTTAGCGGGGCTACGCCCCCAGGGAAAAGAGGTTATTTAATTAAGGAACTTCGCGAAAGCGTTGGAAAACCTCCCTCGAAGTACCGACACCAGCCTGGCCGAACGGTTAAGCAAGTATTGTACAGTGAGATTGATCCTGACTAATTCTTCCTTTTTGGTTTGAGGAGGGATTCGAGAAACAGTGGGAGCCATCCTGTTTAGACAAACTAAAAACCACTCTAAACTTGCAAGAGCATCATGCTGAGTGTTTCTTCTTCTCTCTCCTAATTGCAGCGACCAATCAACATGACTGGACTTAAGTTACTTCTAGATAAAAACATACTGACAGGGCCAAACTACAAAGATTGGCTCAGGAATGTCAAAATGGCAATCACTTACGACAAGCTGGGGTATCTCCTTACCACCAAAGCTCCCCCTATCCCAAGTCCCACCTCCAGCATCGCGGATAAGGAAATCCGTAAGACTTGGGAGATTGATAGCGTGAAGGCCAAGTGCCTCGTACTTGCCTCTATGGACAACGAACATCAGAGGAGGCACGAGATTATGGACCTTGAATCCATATTTCTCCTTACAAAAGAACTGTATGGAGAGCAATCTCGTATCGCAAGATACGAAGTGTCGAAGAAGTTATTTTCGGCAAGGTTGGCCATCGGATCATCGGTAGCGGAACACGTGCTTAAGATGATTGGCTTCATTGAGGAGCTCGCGGAACTTGGGACCACGTTGGAGAATGAGCTCTATACTGACTTGATTCTCCAGTCCCTTCCTTCCACTTACGCCCAGTTTATACTGAACTTCAACTTACAAGAAAAAGAAGTTGAACTTTCAGAACTCCTCAACATGCTGAGGAGTGCATAGGGCACCCTACAGAAAGGTAGGGAAACATCCACTTTGTTTGTAGGAGGATCTTCCTCTTCTAGGTCCAAGGCGAAAGCCAAGGGAAAGAAGAAGAAAGCCCCCGCCAAACCAAGGGACGGTGTTAATAAAGTGGATACGAAGGGAAAAGCAAAAGCAACAAAGAAAGCGGGGCAGCTTGTGGATAAAGAATAATGCTTCTATTGTCATGAGAAAAGACACTGGAAGAATGATTGCAGGGCTTGGAAAGCCAGGACACAGGAATTGAAGCAGGTTGCGGCTTCAGCTTCAGGTGTGTATGTTATTGAAAACTGTCTTTCAATAAACTCTACTTTCTGGGTATTGGATACCGGATCAGGATCTCATATATGTAATTCTTTGCAGGCGTTGAGAAACCGTAGGGAATTGAAGGCAGGTGACATGACCCTCAGAGTTGCAAACGGAGCTAGCATGGATGCTAAGGCCGTAGGGGACTATCACCTGGGAATGTCAGATGGACATGTTTTGGTTTTGCGTAATTGCTTTTTTGTACCCAACGCAACGTGTAATATCATTTCTGTATCTTTAGTTTCTAAAGAAGGTTATGAATTTGCGTTTGTAAGTAATGTTGTAAACATTCACCTTAATCAAGTTTTGATTGGGTCAGGTACATTGAGCAATGGTATATACGTATTAAACCAACCACAGATTTTCAATGTCCAGAATACACACAAAAGAAAGTCTCCGGAAATAAATCAGACTTTCTTATGGCATTGTAGACTAGGTCACATCAATGAGAGAAGGTTGACGAAGTTACATACAGAAGGATATTTGAATCCGTTCGAATATCAATCGTATGCCACTTGTCAATCCTGTCTCAAAGGAAAGATGACAAAGACTCCGTTCACTGGACACGGAGTAAGAGCGAGCGAGCTCTTGGGACTCGTACACAGCGACGTGTGCGGTCCAATGTCTACACATGCGCGAAGCGGTTTTTCTTACTTCATTACTTTTACGGATGATTTTTCAAGATTCGGACTTGTCTTCTTAATGAAACATAAGTCCGAAGCCTTTGGAAAATTCCAGGAATATAAGAATGAAGTAGAAAAACAAACCGGCAAAAGCATCAAGATCCTAAGATCGGATCGAGGTGGTGAATACTTGAGTGCCGAGTTCCTGGACTATTTAAAAGAGAATGGAATTCTCTCTCAGCTTACTCCTCCATACACTCCGCAACATAACGGTGTATCGGAGAGACGGAACCGAACCCTATTGGATATGGTACAGTCCATGATGAGTAACGCTGAGTTACCGCGATCATTCTGGGGATATGCGCTAGAATCAGCAGCATACCTTTTGAACCGAGTTCCCACTAAGACTGTGCCTACCACACCATATGAGTTATGGAGTGGGAAGAAACCCTATCTTCAATATCTGAAGATCTGGGGATGTCCAGCTTTTGTCAAAAAGCAGCATGCGGACAAACTCGAGGCACGCTCAGTACTGTGCAAGTTTGTGGGATACCCAAAGAACACCAGGGGGTATCTTTTCTACCACGCTGAGGAACAAAAGGTCCTTGTTTCTCGTAATGCCCACTTTCTAGAACACCAGTTCTTGGAAAAGGAAATTAGTGGGAGCGCAGTAGAATTGGAAGAAATTCCAGAACCACAGACTATTACTGAAAGCTTAGTGGAACCAGAGGGTTCAAAAGAACAGGACATTCCAGCGCCGCTCCGCAGGAGTAGTAGGCAGTCTCATCCGCCCGAGAGATACTGCGGTTTTCTCATAGACGGGGATAGAGAGGATTGCATCATAGATTATGATGAGCCTACTAGCTTCCAGCAGGCCGTTCAGAGCGTTGACTCAGTAAAATGGCTGGATACAATGCGGACCGAAATGGAGTCCATGTACACCAACAAGGTATGGACGTTGGACATTGCTCCAGACGGGGTAAAACCCGTAGGATGCAAGTGGATCTTGAAAAAGAAGATTGGTGTAGATGGACAGGTTGAGACCTATAAAGCTAGACTTGTTGCAAAGGGTTTTCGTCAAAGTCCTAGTTTGGACTATGACGAAACCTTTTCTCCAGTCGCTATGCTGAAATCCATTCGGATCCTTCTTGCCATTGCTGCTTTCCACGATTATGAGATCTGGCAGATGGACGTAAAGACCGCTTTTCTAAATGGAAATTTAGAGGAGTGTGTCTATATGGACCAACCAGAGGGTTTCATTCAGAGTGGGAGCAGCGGAAAGGTGTGCAAGTTGCTTAAGTCCATCTATGGACTAAAGCAGGCATCGCGGAGTTGGAACATCTGTTTTGATGAGACAGTCAAGGAATTTGGCTTTATCAAAAATCCAGATGAACCATGCATCTATAGTAGATTTGTAGCGAGAACTGTTGTATTCCTCGTTTTATACGTGGATGACATTCTCTTAATAGGAAATGACATTCCTATGCTACAATCTGTCAAGGGGTTCTTGTCACACAGGTTCTCCATGAAAGACCTGGGTGATGCCTCATACATCCTGGGGATCTGGATCCATCGTGATAGATCCAAGAGGATATTAGGACTTTCACAGTCCAGGTACATCGACACCATACTGAAGAGATTCAGTATGGAAGATTCCAAGCGCGGTAACCTACCGGCTTGTCACGGGATCACCCTCTCTAAAGAGATGTCACCCAAGACTGATTTAGAGAGGGATCGCATGTCTATTATACCCTACGCTTCTGCGGTAGGCTCTATAATGTATGCGATGTTGTGTACCAGACCGGATGTAGCTTATGCACTGAGTGTGGTAAGCCGGTATCAGTCAAACCCTGGGGAGAAACACAGGATAGCGGTAAAGAACATTCTCAAGTACCTGAGAAGGACTAAGGAGATGTTCTTGGTGTATGGCGGAAAAGACCTCCAGATCGAGGCCTTTGCTGACTCCAGCTTTCAGAGTGACAAGGATGATTCCAAGTCCATGTCGGGTTTTGTCTTTACCCTCAATGGAGGGGCGGTGTGTTGGAAGAGTTCCAAACAGGAAACCGTTGCAGACTCGACGATGGAAGCGGAATACATCTCTGCATCTGATGCCGCAAAAGAAGCTGTCTGGATGAGGAAGTTCTTAAAAGAACTTCAGGTGGTTTCGTCCATTGTTGATCCAATACCTCTGTATTGCGACAACAACGGGGCTATAGCTTTAGCGAAGGAACCCAGGTCCCATCAGAGATCCAGACACATCTTGAGGCGGTATCACCTGATCAGGGAGATCGTGGATCGCCAGGAGATCGAGGTTCGGAGGGTCGCTTCAGAAGATAACACTGCAGATCCATTCACCAAGGCCTTGCCCCAGACTCAGTTCGAGCGGCTGATCGAGATGATAAGTCTTCGATACGCCAGTACATGGCCTTAGTGCAAGTGGGAGATTGTTAGTGTATATGCCCTGGAGGCCATTACTGTATCATACTAGTTTTTATATTACTTAATGGAAACTTGGGATATTCACCTTGTATAAACAATCTTGCTCAAAATAGTAGTATGCTACTTGGTTTGTTTCGACTTCAATGTGTACATGTGTTTATTTTAGTATATCACCTATACACATTAGTGGAGCCCTTAGGATCTTTGCTTGATTACCAGCGTTGTGATGGCAGTCACACTAGTGGGGGCTGGGTAATCTATAAGCACATCCTTATACAGGTCCCTAGTCGCAGGACTATCGAGACAGGGCATCGATACTCCGGAGTAGACTAGCGTATGAGCTTCTCATCCCAGTGTGGGAGATGGTCTGTCCCATACCCATCAGTACGTCGTACTGGAGATAGTATACGGGTGCTCGTTAGGTTACGAGTACACTGGACAGGACTCGTCGGGAACTGACCGGTTGGTATTATACCTATCGTCAGTTATCAGTTCCCAGGTGACATGAGTACAGCTTAGTCCGCTGACTTGACACTATCACTTCGCCTCGAGTGTGTTCCCACTGTACTTTGATTACTACCCTACCACGGCTCAAAGGAGTCATGCAAACAGGTGGTAGTTGGGTGCAGTCCCGAAGCACTTGGAGGCAGTGACGGTTAGACAGGATTCGTCTCTCCCGGTATTGGGGGTTGACATCGCGCAGTGTCCCGGAGAGCCATTACACGAGTAGTCCCTGGCCAGGGCAATCGAGATATACTGGTAGGCTTCCAGTGTTATCTCAGGGTGTTTTGGGCTTCACTCCGACATGACTTGTATCGCTATTAGGGGACTGATGTTTACCGCCCCCTAGGCCCGCCATGCGATGTATCAGACGAACAGACCGGACTGTACGGAGATTGTCACATTCAGGCTCAGTAGGAGTTCAGATGGGTTTCACCTCGTCAGTCTTCTTGTCGGCATCTACCTGGGGACCGTTACGCACAGCTTGTAAGTGCACGGCGGCGCCCCGGCCGTCAATCCGACGGCCAAATGCGGAAGCGATGATAAACTTTAATTTTTACTTGAACTGGCAAACCGCCGCGCACTAATACCCGGATCGAACCATTAATTAGTCCTAACTAATTACAAGATGGGGAAGAGAGATATACCGACAGATCCGAGTCCTCCGGTCTTCTCGTCGTCGTCCCGATCTCCTGCGGAAGCTCCGGTCTCCACCTCGTCGCCGGAAGTGCACCACATCGCCTACTTCTTTTACGGGCTCCCACCTCAATGCCGAGGCAACTCGGGCACGAAGCTGGCTAGTCGACGTGCCCAAGATTTGCTATAGAATATCTAGAGAAGAAGTCTCATTTGGGGTTGTAGGAATTGCCTTTTGGTGGAGGGATTGAACTTGGAGCTTTTTAGATTGATCTTATGGGATTTTTGCAACATGAAATGAAGCAAAATCCCACACCAAGAATTTGGGACAGCCCACTATGGGAGTGACCGGCCATGCTCCAAAGAGAGGAGAGAATGAGAGTGTAGTGTATCAAAAGATAATGGGAGACCATCTCATATCATCCAAGAGAGAGAAAGGAAAATGTTATCATGAAAAAGCAATGATCACAAAATAATTCCAACACACATCCAACAACCATCACTCATCATCAACCATCATGTCCTACAAAAGTCAAGGCATGATGAAGCTAGAAGTCAAGGTCAAGGAAAGGCTATCATGATACAACAAAATGCAAAGACCCCCTCCACAAATCCTTATTTGCAACAATGCAAATAAGCCCTCCTCCACCAATCTTCGGCCAATGAACGATACAAATAAATCGGCCGAAACGGAAAGCAAACTGGCAACTCCAGAAAACCGGTCCCGTAATAAATTACAGGAAAACCCCGATACTGTGCATACACACCCGCATTTGTATTCCGACCGAAATACAAATGCAATGAGACAAAATCTACACTGTACTATATTAGGATCCGGCTTAAACCAAAACCGGCTAGTAATATCCGTTCGATCCTGATCCGTGCAATACCGCACGTATCTGATCGAACCCTGCCATATATCCATACGGCCTATAGTACAAACTGTCCGATCCTGATCCGTGCAATACCGCACGTATCTGATCGGACCTTGCCATATATCCATACGGCCTCTACAACCTTTCGCCCGAAAGCTGAGTAACTGAATGTGGGGGACTCTAAAGACTCGTCAACACCTTGGTTGTGGATTTAACCACTAGCACGTCAGAGGTATAAGCCAATACGTAACGGGCTACCAGTTATTGACTAAAAGGGACGTCTGTGAGCGAACTCAGCCTGACAACCCTACTGAGCCTATCAGTGACAATATCCGTACAGTCTGGTCCGTTCATCTATGAGTATCGCATGGCAGGCCTAGGGGGTTGGTAAAAGTCAGACCCCCAAAAGCGGTACAAGTCGTGTCGGAGTGTAGCCCAGAACACCCTGAGATACTACTGGAATACCTACCAGTAAATCTCCTGCCTTGGCCAAGGACTTCGTGTAATGGCTCTCCTAGACACAGCGCGACCTCACCCCCAATACCGGGAAAGACGAACCCCTGAAGATACGCTCACTGCCTCCATGTGGCTCGCGACTGTACCCAACTAAAACCTGTTTGCACTACTCCTTTGAGCCGTGGTAGGGTAGTAATCAAAGTACAGTGGGAACTCACACGAGACAAATGACGATCCCCAGGTCGATGAACTAACCTGCACACATGTCACCAGGGAACTGCCATCTGACGTCTGGTATATGACCAACTAGCATATTCCCGGCGAGTCCTGTCCGGTGTACTCATAACCCAATGAGCACCTGTATACATCTTAGGTGATCCAACTGACACCAGTGGCTTGTGAGACCGGCCACCGCCCCTCGTCGGGGTCTCGACTGTATACACTAGTCTACTCTGGAGTATCGATGCCCTGTCTCGAAACTCACACGACTAGGGACCATTTAAGGATATGCTTATAGACCCCAGCTCGCACTTATATGATCGCCTTCATACTGCTGGTGGTCAAGCAAGAATCCTAGGGGCTCTATCAACGTGTAATAGCAACTTGTCAGGTCACCTAAAACAGTACACAATGATAAAGGTAAACCAGATAGCATACTGTCATCTCGAGTAAGACTGTCCTACCGGGATAGGTCCTCCATCAATCATTGCAATCACGTACCTGTGACCTAATAATTGACTCTGAGGGCACTATCTCCAACAATCTCCCACTTGCACTCAAGGCTAATTATTGCGATGTCGCATACTCACAGCCCGTGTGATACCGAACACCCAACTCCTGTACTAGTCAGTCTCACAAAGCTCGTTTGCGAAACTATTGCGTTCGAGGAATAGCCTTAGTGAGTGGATCCGCTTTGTTGTATCTTTCTATGTCTCTCTATATCTTAAGTTCGCGGAGAAAGCCATCTCCCGAAATGAGCAATACCTGTCTTAGAATGTGTCTGGATGTCTGATGGGACATAGCTCATAAATGAACTCCAAATCCAAACTTCTTAGACTGTATCGTCAACTGAACTTAATCAGTATCCTGCGCCATGCCACCCTCAGTATTGCCTTGGACCATCTGTCCAAAATACTGCCCTTCGTCAGAAGGAAAACTATAACTCTAACAACCTCCTTGTCGTCCATGTCACCTTGGAAGCCTGGAATGATAACTGTCTCCCGAATGAGGCTGTCGTTATCATATCCCTAGAACATCCACTTATGTTCTAAAACTGCTTCCGACTGTTTCTCCACGATTGGATTAATGTCAACTTATTGCATCCAGTGCAAGAACAATATCAGTGTGGTACTTGACATCTCACGATTGACTCAATTGCCTGAGCAAGTGATCTGCCAATCATGCACGTCCCTCTCCCCTTTAGTCTGTAAGACACCTTTGGAGAGGGTGACTCCATCTTCTGCAGGTACACTACCGTGCCAGGAGTCATCCATCCTAAATACTCTTAGAATGCTGTCAAGTACCCTGATTGGGAAACCACCCAAATCTAGATCTAAAACCATAGATCTAGTAACCAGTATGTCTGATATAAAATCCATTTCCTTTGTGGAGAAAACACTGTGTGACGACCAAAGTATAACCGACTGTAGTATAGGAGTTTCCTTTCCTACTATGTGTATGTCATCCAAATACCAGGATATCACACCCTACTACCTTCTCAACAGATCCATCCCCTATTCTGATGAAGTCAAACCTATGACTGTCACATCAGAAATAGATGATCTATCTCCGCTACATCTGCTTTAGTCTATAAATAGACATAAGCTTCCTGTCCACCAATGCTTCCGCTGCTCCCACTGACTACGACAACCCTCTGGCAGAGTCATATAGACGTCCACTTCTAAAACTATTTTAGAACGACGCTATACTCATCCTCCCGCCGGGTCTCGCAGCCTGGAACAACAGCAATGGTAATTGTGGGTAAACAAGAACTTCCCTGTCACCGTCCTTGAGGCTACCGTAGTACCTCTCGGGTGCCTGAAGTTACCCACCTTATCTGCGGAGTGGCTAATGGAATGTCAATCCAGGTTGAATCTTTAGGTTCCTTATCAAATCTTCAGTAATCGTTTGTGGTTCTGGAATCACTTCCAGTTCTACCATACTCCCACTACTGTTTTTCTGAAAAAATCCATTTTTTTTAATAAAACCGTGGCGAGTCTAGAACAATATTTCTATTGTTCATCCAGATGGTAGAAAGTCAACCCTCGTCATAGCCTGGGTCAACCCACAAACAACCATTACAGAAATGTGCCTTAAGTTGTCCAGTGTCTGGTTTTAATCATAAGCCGGACAACTCCCCGTACCTTAACAACGTTAAGATACGAACTGTTTTATATCCCATATAGGACCAGAGGCACTGATTTAACTGAACCAGATCCAAATCATGCAACTATCTCCAGTGCATGTCAACTAAATGGGAGGAGGCGGATCATCGTTACTCAACTTAGGAATGCTTCCAATTATGAGTAACCTGAAAGAGAAGCAAGATCTCTTAATCATTACTGTCAACTGAATACCATGCACAAGTGTCTACATCTTCGATCACTTTGAAGAATCCCGATACTTGATACACCTGGTTCTCTACTCTATTCAAATACCTATAACTTCTCCAAATTCGGACCCTGTGTTTCCACGAAACACTTGTCTAAAAACTAGAGAAGTCATAAGTAAACCGAATATAGTACGAGGGCCAACCCCTTTGTCCTGATGGACCCTGGACAACATACAATACTCTGTATAAGTCCCTTGAGTCTGATAACTCATTCACTGTGTGTCGTGGGTTGAAAACTGTACTTATGGTTAAGAAGAATTACACCGCTGTTTAATGCTCCTTACCTAACCATCCACTGATATAGGTAAATGTCGTAGACATAATTTCATAAAGGTATATCTCACTCTATGAAAATAGACGTACAGATATATCAATTTGAAATTGGTGCATAACAGCGGATATTCAAAACCAAATATTTGCCGACAGGCAAACTACCCAGGTGACTTCCTCAAATATCACCGATTACAACGAATCCCGATATAATGAGGATGATCACCCAATTCCCAATAACCTACTCCCACTCATCATCTGTAAAACCATACAGATGTGAGAATCATACCTGGTAAATACATACCCTGGAGCAAGTGTCTAATCGGGAAATCAGTTTTCCTTTAACAGTACACAGTGAGACTGAAACATCGAAATGTTTCGATGGGGTATCCTGGTATTCCTAGTAATGCCTCTTCCAGATTCACGACTGTAACCGTATAATTCTTTGCCACCTCTCCAAATCCCTTCATATGTCTTTAGTCTTTACCTTCTGCACACCCCTTTAGGCCAAATGGTTTTCTTCCTTCCCTACCGTTCGGCACCAGCCTATGGTTTGGAAGAAGACTATCCAATAAGCATAATGGGTGTACTGTCCCAATCCTAGGAACACTCGCAATGAGAGAGGGTGAAGATAAAAGACAACCGAATAAACCTTATTCCTATTTCTCCTCGACCAGAATCCATCCCCGAACTGGAACAAGTTCCTTTCGAGTTCGTATATAACCATACGATGGAGTATCCAATAAACTGTGGATCTTCGTAGTGATACGGAGTGTCCTGGAGAAATACAAAAGTGATTTTAGGATTGGTGAAGGAATACTTGGTTTGGTCGTGAATATCAGTCGCGATTTACTTTGCCCTCTTACTAATCCCTTGCTTTGTCTGAACTTAACACCTTCTGTACACCATCGTTAGGCTAATTGGTTTTCTTCATTCCCCACCGGTCGGCACCTGCCTATGGTTTGGAAGAAGACTATCCAATTTGCATAATAGGTGTACTATCTCCTAAACCAAGGAGTACTCACAACTTGAGAGCAGGTGAAAGGAAAAGACAACTGAATAATCCTATCCGTTTTCTCCAGAACCTGAAACCATCCTCGAATAAATTCTTTCGAGTTCGTTTCTAACCATACGATGGTTTTGTCCAATGGAAGTGGACGTTCATAGTAATACGGGGTGTCCTGGAGAAAAGGGTAAAAGTAGGAGTGGCAATGAGGTTCGCAACTCTGACAATCCAAAAGCCAGTGTTTAAGAAGGTTCGGTCAACTTGGTCACTGAGTCATAGTCTTAGGGTCGGGTCAATGGTCGCTGCCAAAGAGAGAGAGAGAAAAGAAACACTCAGCGTGCACTCTAACCTATATCAGAATGGTTACCAATTTATCTAATCTGGAATCCTCCCACTGTACCTCAAATTCTCCTCCAAATCTGAAAGAAGAATTAGTCGGGGTTACCCGAGGAGTAAACTAACTCATCAGCGGGAATCGGGATCCAACTCTCATCGCATGATAACGTGACGGAATCCGCTCACATCATCACACTCCAGAAGGTATGCGCATATCTGGCAAGTTTCAGTTCTTTTGAAACTCCCGATGTGATTTCTGCCCCATGCTCTTATGACCTTGACTTTGGCCAACAAATCATAAGTCACATGTCAAGTTCTACCCGTCATTCTCCAGGTTGATTCGAATCCACCCGCACAAGCCCTTGACTTTGGCCAACAAGGCTATACGACTGTTCCAAACCAACGCATCTATCTATGCTGCATATGAATAACCAACAGCTACCAAACACTGTGCCTTGACTTTGGCCAACAAACACAGCTTGAATACTATTGACTACCCATATGAAACGACGGAGGGCTACGAATGGTTTCTGGCGAAAACCTTTAACGTAATGAACTTGATATCGTCGAAGGAACGGATAGCTTTTAAAAATATAGTGACGAAAACCGTTGCTAAAGAGGTCACTCCCGGTGAAGGGATCTCGGCTCTTTCCCCGTAGAATGGGGTGCAGGATATTCCAACTGAATACCACGGTGCAAAGCAAAAGTAATCGGCTATGGTGAAGTCATTGCCCTGACGCAAACTTTTTGTCCAAGGGGTCACTCCCGGTGAAGGGATCTCGGCCCTTGCCTCGTCGATTGAGGAGCAGGATATTCCAACTGAATACCACGGTGCAAAACAAAAGTGAACGTCCTTGCAATAACAGCTTTTTGAAAAAGTGTTCCAACAACATCAGATTAGGTTTGTTTTTAACTTGCATTGATCCGAATCAATGCAGTCCCATCAATTGATCACACCACAAAGAACGAAAATATACTGATGTACGTATATGCCATCCGCATTCGCCACTGGGTCCCGTCATTACCCGTTAGGTTAGGTAACTAACGACAGAGCGGGGACTGGACTAGCGCGGATGCAAAACATATACAACATCTACTAATATATATACCAATATATTATATTCGCTCAAGGCGTGATAAAAAAAGCAACATCACAGAGAATGAACAGCATCACAGAAACAATACAGATATCTGGGATCCCCGGGTTTCACAGAGCCACTACTGAAACCCGACGTTTCCCTGGTCGTGTGGATAGCCTGTGCAATGAAAATCCTAGACCCCTACGGGCGCGGCAAGTTACCCGCCAAAACCTGAAGCGAGGCAGCCCCCTTCAGCAACGTGAATGGACCATCCAACACTTCACGGAATCCGGTAACTTGGGCACCCCTCCTGGGTCAACCTGTACCCCCTACGAGTGAGGCGAATAGCCCGCCAATCCTAAAGTAAAGCCCCCTCCGTCTCAATGCCATGAGATGCGGGCTTGTTGCCCTCTAGAATCCGGCTATCCATGCACCCCTCCGCGGGGTAATCCTAGTACAGAAAGTAAAATATACATACAACGGGTACATCGACCGCAACCAGGTCGTGCCCCAAAATAATAATACAAACAGGCAGTGACGGCAGTCCACATGTCGGACGCTCGCCCCGCAATATCAAATGTACATAATACAACAAAACTGTACTAGCATTGCATCCAGGCTATCCCCCACGACCGATCCGCAACATCACAGCAAAAACAGAACATCAACGTGAAAGTCACGTTCGCAAATCCGTCTAACCGGGCTATAGCAGTTAGACCGGATTTACCGATCGAGTGACATTCACGGTCGCAGATATAATGTAAATACTGTGAAATAATGTGTTTAAAATATCCGATCAATCAAATTTTAACAAGTGGGCCCCCAAGCATTACTGTAGCAGATCAGGAAATTCTGGGCCCAATGTTAATATTCCAAAACCCCAATTTTAACCCCAGAAAGATACTGTAGAAATTTGGTGCAGGGATCTCCACAGTGTGCGGCGGAACCGCGGCCCAAAGGGGGGTTTGGCCGCTGTTCCGCGCTTCCACAGTGGACTCACCCTGTCGAATTTCTATAGTATCCTTGTAATCTCCAGTACATCAATTTTATACAACCTGAAAAATTTTTCGACACCAAAAAGTTTCAACAGAAAACTGATGTGAACTAAAATGCAGATTTTGGAATTTTGGTCGATCGGAATGTAAACACATTACACAAAGCTAGACTAAGTTAATGGCGAGGCTCTGATACCACTGTAAGTGCACGGCGGCGCCCCGGCCGTCAATCCGACGGCCAAATGTGGAAGCAGTGATAAACTTTAATTTTTACTTGAACTGGCAAACCGCCGCGCACTAATACCCAGATCGAACCATTAATTAGTCCTAACTAATTACAAGATGGGGAAGAGAGATATACCGACAGATCCGAGTCCTCCGGTCTTCTCGTCGTCGTCCCGATCTCTTGCGGAAGCTCCGGTCTCCACCTCGTCGCCGGAAGTGCACCACATCGCCTACTTCTTTTACGGGCTCCCACCTCAATGCCGAGGCAACTCGGGCACGAAGCTGGCTAGTCGACGTGCCCAAGATTTGCTGTAGAATATCTAGAGAAGAAATCTCATTTGGGGTTGTAGGAATTGCCTTTTGGTGGAGGGATTGTACTTGGAGCTTTTTGGATTGATCTTCTGGGATTTTTGCAACATGAAATGAAGCAAAATCCCACACCAAGAATTTGGGACAGCCCACTATGGGAGTGGCCGGCCATGCTCCAAAGAGAGGAGAGAATGAGAGTGTAGTGTATCAAAAGATAATGGGAGCCCATCTCATATCATCCAAGAGAGAGAAAGGAAAAGGTTATCATGAAAAAGCAATGATCACAAAATAATTCCAACACACATCCAACAACCATCACTCATCATCAACCATCATGTCCTACAAAAGTCAAGGCATGATGAAGCTAGAAGTCAAGGTCAAGGAAAGGCTATCATGATACAACAAAATGCAAAGACCCCCTCCACAAATCCTTATTTGCAACAATGCAAATAAGCCCTCTGGTATCAGAGCACAGTGGGAACTCACACGAGACAAATGACGATCCCCAGGTCGATGAACTAACCTGCACACATGTCACCAGGGAACTGCCATCTGACGTCTGGTATATGACCAACTAGCATGTTCCCGGCGAGTCCTGTCCGGTGTACTCATAACCCAATGAGCACTTGTATACATCTTAGGTGATCCAACTGACACCAGTGGCTTGTGAGACCGGCCACCGCCCCTCATCGGGGTCTCGACTGTATACACTAGTCTACTCTGGAGTATCGATGCCCTGTCTCGAAACTCACACGACTAGGGACCATTTAAGGATATGCTTATAGACCCCAGCTCCCACTTATATGATCGCCCTCATACTGCTGGTGGTCAAGCAAGAATCCTAGGGGCTCTATCAACGTGTAATAGCAACTTTTCAGGTCACCTAAAACAGTACACGATGATAAAGGTAAACCAGATAGCATACTATCATCTCGAGTAAGACAGTCCTACCGGGATAGGTCCTCCATCAATCATTGCAATCACGTACCTGTGACCTAATAATTGACTCTGAGGGCACTATCTCCAACACAGCTAGTGCCGCTTGCGGTCTGTGGTTAAACCCACTGCCAGCGTAGTGTCGAGTCTTTAGAGTCCTATACAGAAAGCTATTCGCCTTTAGGCAAAAGAGTAGAGGTCGCATGGTTTTGCGACAGGTCGCATGGTTTTGCGACAGGGTTCAGTCACATCCGTGCACTTGTGCACGTTTAGTGTCCGGACAGTTAACACTAGCGGGCTTTGGTTTAAGCCAGATCCTAGTGTACGTTTTGGGATTGGATTTATCCAGTGTGTATTCGTGTTCCTCGGAACGCGGATGCGGGTGTGTATGCACAGTTGACGGAGAGACAGAGGCAGAGGATTCTCGTTAGGGTTGTTGACCATTGACTGTTGACTATTGACTTTTTGCTCAACCCTAATGAGAATGTGATTAACAATAATATTAATTAAGTATTGTGGTGACATGGTTGTTGAGGGGTTGACTTTGTTGACCGGTTGACTTTAAGTCCATGCTACCTCTCCCGGTACTTTCGGGAATGCGGAATTTGGTAAAAAATGATTTTTACGGAGGTGGTAACATGGACCTAAAACCCGGATCTTGGTTAAACA
Source organism: Agapanthus africanus (assembly GCA_030015575.1). Taxonomy (NCBI): domain Eukaryota; kingdom Viridiplantae; phylum Streptophyta; class Magnoliopsida; order Asparagales; family Amaryllidaceae; genus Agapanthus; species Agapanthus africanus. The sequence goes on along the minus strand of JASDDO010000018.1, from coordinate 232,764,321 downwards.
TCTATCTAGCAACCTAACTACGAGTTTCTAGCTACTCGGTTAGGGGTGATACCTTACTTGTCTTGAACTCCTTCGTCTTCAAGCTCCGATGGTGGTCCGGAATGGCTACTTCTCGTCGTCTCCGTACGCCGAAGATAGATCCACCTGAAAGCTCCAACCTTTAGCTCCTTCTTCGTTCTTTGAAGAAACTAGTTCACTTGGTTTGCCAAACCTAGTGAACTAGAATGAGTAGAGAATACTTTGTGTGGGATTTTATCTATGGTTCTTGATTCTCAACTCATGAGACAAGAGAACCATAGATTAAAGAGAGGGAAAAAGAGCAAGAGGGTGAGAGCAAAAGGAGAGCTCAAGAACAAGAGAGAGAATGAGCAAGAAAGAATGAGGCTCTCTTTTGTCTTTCACCCTCTCATAATCCAAAGCAATCATAACTCATCATACTAACAAAAGTCTTATGTGATGGTTGAAGCAACCATAACCATATCATTTCATGCACTCATTTTACACAAATGAGCAAGCAAGTAAAAGTCTTTGCCATGAAATGATGGCTATGGTTATCATGATAGTCCACTAGTCAAGCCTAGTCAACCGGTCAACAAAGTCAACAAGTCAACAAAAGTCAACAAGTCAACAAAGTCAACAAAAGTCAACAACCATGTCACCATAATACTTAATTAGTATAATAGTTAATCACATATCATATTCTCATTAGGGTTGAGCAAAAAGTCAAATAGTCAACGGTCAACTGTCAACAATCCTAATGAGAATCCGCTGCCTCTGCCTCCCTGTCAACTGTGCATACACACCCGCATCCGCATTCCGAGGAACACGAATGCACACTGGATAAATCCAATACCAAAAGGTACACTAGGATCTGGCTTAAACCAAAGCCCGCTAGTGTAAACTGTCCGGACACTGTACGTGCACAAGTGCACGGATGTGACCGAACCCTGTCGCAAAACCATGCGACCTGTCGCAATACCATGCGACCTCTACTCTTTTGCCTAAAGGCGAAAAGCTTTCTGTGTGGGACTCTAAAGACTCGACACTACGCTGGCAGTGGGTTTTAACCACAGACCGCAAGCGGCACTAGCTGTGCGTAACGGTCCCCAGGTAGTGCCGACAAGAAGACCGACGAGGCGAAACCCATCTGAACTCCTACTGAGCCTGAGTGTGACATTCTCCATACAGTCCGGTATGTTCGTCTGATACATCGCATGGCGGGCCTAGGGGGCGGTAAACGTCAGTCCCCCAATAGCGGTACAAGTCGTGCCGGAGCGAAGCCCAAAACACCCTGAGATAACACTAGAAACCTACCAGTATATCTCGTTTGCCCTGGCCAGGGACTACTCAGGTAATGGCTCTCCTAGACACAGCGCGATGCCAACCCCCAATACCGGGAGAGACGAATCATGTCTAACCGTCACTGCCTCCAAGTGCTTCGGGACTGCACCCAACCACTACCTGTTTGCACGACTCCTTTGAGCCGTGGTAGGGTAGTGATCAAAGTACAGTGGGAACACACTCGAGGCGGAGTGACAGTGTCAAGTCAGCGGACTAAGCTGTACTCATGTCACCTGGGAACTGATAACTGACGATAGGTATAATACCAACTAGTCAGTTCCCGACGAGTCCTGTCCAGTGTACCCGTAACCTAACGAGCACCCGCATACTATCTCCAGTACGACGTACTGACGGCTGTGGGACAGACCGTCTCCCACACTGGGATGAGAAGCGTATGCACTGGTCTACTCTGGAGTATCGATGCCCTGTCTCGATAGTCCTGCGACCAGGGACCTGCATAAGGATGTGCTTGTAGATTACCCAGCCCCACTAGTGTGACGGCCATCACATCGCTAGTAATCAAGCAAAGATCCTAAGGGCTCTACTAATGTGTATAGGCGATATACAAAAATAAACACATGTACACATTGAAGTAGAAATAAACCAAGTAGCATACTACTATTTTGAGCAAGATTGTGTATACAAGGTGAATATCCCAAGCATCCATTAAGTAATATACAAACCAGTATGATACAGTAATGGCCTCTAGGGCATATACACTAACAATCTCCCACTTGCACTAAGGCCATGTACTGGCGTATCGAAGACCTATCATCTCGATCAGCCGCTCGAACTGAGTCTGGGGCAGGGCCTTGGTGAATGGATCTGCAGTGTTATCTTCTGAAGCGACTCTCCGAACCTCGATCTCCTGGCGATCCACGATCTCCCTGATCAGGTGATACCGCCTCAAGATGTGCCTGGATCTCTGATGGGACCTGGGTTCCTTCGCTAAAGCTATAGCCCCGTTGTTGTCGCAATACAGAGGTATTGGATCAACAATGGATGGAACCACCTGAAGTTCTTTCAAGAACTTCCTCATCCAGACAGCTTCTTTTGCGGCATCAGATGCAGCAATGTATTCCGCTTCCATCGTCGAGTCTGCAACGGTTTCCTGTTTGGAACTCTTCCAACACACCGCCCCTCCATTGAGGGTAAAGACAAAACCCGACATGGACTTGGAATCATCCTTGTCACTCTGGAAGCTGGAGTCAGCAAAGGCCTCGATCTGGAGGTCTTTTCCGCCATACACCAAGAACATCTCCTTAGTCCTTCTCAGGTACTTGAGAATGTTCTTTACCGCTATCCAGTGTTTCTCCCCAGGGTTTGACTGATACCGGCTTACCACACTCAGTGCATAAGCTACATCCAGTCTGGTACACAATATCGCATACATTATAGAGCCTACCGCAGAAGCGTAGGGTATAATAGACATACGATCCCTCTCCAAATCAGTCTTGGGAGACATCTCTTTAGAGAGGGTGATCCCGTGACAAGCCGGTAGGTTACCGCGCTTGGAATCTTCCATACTGAATCTTTTCAGTATGGTGTCGATGTACCTGGACTGAGAAAGTCCTAATATCCTCTTGGATCTGTCACGGTAGATCCGGATAACCCAGAATGTATGAGGCATCACCCAGGTCTTTCATGGAGAACCTGTGTGACAAGAACCCCTTGACAGATTGTAGCATAGGAATGTCATTTCCTATTAAGAGAATGTCATCCACGTATAAAACGAGGAATACTACAGTTCTCGCTACAAATCTACTATAGATGCATGGTTCATCTGGATTTTTGATAAAGCCAAATTCTTTGACCGTCTCATCAAAGCAGATGTTCCAACTCCGCGATGCCTGCTTTAGTCCATAGATGGACTTAAGCAACTTGCACACCTTTCCGCTGCTCCCACTTTGAATGAAACCCTCTGGTTGGTCCATATAGACACACTCCTCTAAATTTCCATTTAGAAAAGAGGTTTTTACGTCCATTTGCCAGATCTCATAATCGTGGAAGGAAGCAATGGCAAGAAGGATCCGAATGGATTTCAGCATGGCTACTGGAGAAAAGGTTTCGTCATAGTCCAAGCCAGGTCTTTGACGGAAACCCTTTGCTACCAGCCTAGCTTTATAGGTCTCAACCTGCCCATCTACACCAATCTTCCTTTTGAAGATCCACTTGCATCCTACGGGTTTTACCCCGTCTGGAGCAATGTCCAACGTCCATACCTTGTTGGTGTACATGGACTCCATTTCGGTCCGCATTGCATCCAGCCATTTCACTGAGTCAACGCTCTGAACGGCCTGCTGGAAGCTAGTAGGCTCATCATAATCTATGATGCAATCCTCTCTATCCCCGTCTATGAGAAAACCGTAGTATCTCTCGGGCGGATGAGTCTGCCTACTACTCCTGCGGAGCGGCGTAGGAATGTCCTGTTCTGTTGAACCCTCTGGTTCCACTAAACTTTCAGTAATAGTCCGTGGTTCTGGAATTTCTTCCAGTTCTATTGTGCTCCCACTTATCTGGGTTTCCAAAAACTCAGTTTCCAAGAAGCGGGCATGCTGAGAAACAAAAACCTTTTGTTCCTCAGCGGAATAGAAAAGATACCCCCTGGAGTTCCTTGGGTATCCCACAAACTTACACTGTACTGAACGTGCCTCAAGCTTGTCCGCATGCTGCTTTTTTACAAAAGATGGACATCCCCATACCTTAAGATACTTAAGACAGGGTTTCTTCCCAGTCCACATCTCATATAGGGTGGTAGGCACAGTCTTGGTGGGAGCCTTGTTCAAGAGATATGCAGCTGCTTCTAGTGCATATCCCCAGAATGATCGCGGTAACTCAGCGTTACTCATCATGGACCGAACCATATCCAATAGGGTTCGGTTCCGTCTCTCCGATACACCGTTATGTTGCGGAGTGTATGGAGGAGTAAGCTGAGAGAGAATACCATTCTCTTTTAAGTAATTCAGGAATTCGGCACTTAAGTATTCTCCACCTCGATCCGATCTTAGAATCTTAATACTTTTGCCGGTCTGTTTCTCTACTTCATTCTTATACTCCTGGAATTTTCCAAAGGCCTCGGACTTATGTTTCATTAAGAAGACAGAACCGTACCTTGAGAAGTCATCCGTAAAAGTAATGAAGTAAGAATGTCCGCTTCGGGCATGTGTAGACATTGGACCACATACGTCACTGTGTACGAGTCCCAAGAGCTCGCTCGCTCTTACTCCATGTCCAGTAAACGGAGTCTTTGTCATCTTTCCTTTGAGACAGGATTGACAAGTGGCATACGATTGATATTCGAACGCATTCAAATATCCCTCTGTATGTAACTTAGTCAACCTTCTCTCATTGATGTGACCCAGTCTACAATGCCACAAGAAAGTCTGATTTATTTCTGGAGACTTTCTTTTGTGTGTATTCTGGACATTGAAAATCTGTGGTTGGTTCAATACGTATATACCATTACTCAATGTACCTGACACAATCAAAACTTGATTAAGGTGAATGTTTACAACATTACTTACAAACGCAAATTCATAACCTTCTTTAGAAACTAAAGATACAGAAATGATATTACAAGTTGCGTTGGGTACAAAAAAGCAATTACGCAAAACCAAAACATGTCCATCTGACATTCCCAGGTGATAGTCCCCCACGGCTTTAGCATCCATGCTAGCTCCGTTCGCAACTCTGAGGGTCATGTCACCTGCCTTCAAAACCCTACGGTTTCTCAACACCTGCAAAGAATTACAGATATGAGATCCTGATCCGGTATCCAATACCCAGGAAGTAGAGTTTATTGAAAGACAGTTTTCAATAACATACACACCTGAAGCTGAAGCTGCAACATGCTTCAATTCCTGTGTTCTGGCCTTCCAGGCCCTGCAATCATTCTTCCAGTGTCCTTTCTTATGACAATAGAAGCATTTTTCCTTATCCACAAGCTTCCCCGCTATCTTTGTTGCTTTACCTTTTCCCTTCGTATTCACTTTACTAACACCGCCCCTTGGTTTGGCGGGGGCCTTCTTCTTCTTTCCCTTGGCTTTCGTCTTGGACCTAGAAGAAGATGATCCTCCTACAAACAAAGTGGATGTATCCCTACCTTTCTGTAGGGTGCCCTTTGCGCTCCTCAGCATGTTGAGGAGCTCTGAAAGTTCAACCTCTTTTTCTTGTAAGTTAAAGTTCAGTATAAACTGGGCGTAAGTGGAAGGAAGGGACTGGAGAACTATATCCGTATATAGCTCACTCTCCAATGTGATCCCTAGGTCCGCGAGCTCCTCAATGTAGCCGATCATCTTTAGCACGTGCTCGGCTACTGATGATCCGACGGCCATTCTTGTCGAAAATAACTTTTTCGACGCTTCGTATCTTGCGATACGAGATTGCTCTCCATACAGTTCTTTTGTATGAAGCAATATGGATTCCATGTCCATATTCTCGTGCCTCCTCTGATGTTCGTTGTCCATCGAGGCAAGCAGGAGGCATTTGGCCTTCGCGCTATCAATCTCCCAAGTCTTGCGGATTTCCTTATCCGCGACGCTGGAAGTTGGACCAGGGACAGGGGGAGCTTTGGTGGTAAGAAGATACCCCAGCTTGTCGTAAGTGATTGCTATCTTGACATTCCTGAGCCAATCTTTGTAGTTTGGCCCTGTCAGTTTGTTTTTATCTAGGAGTAACTTAAGTCCAGTCATGTCGATTAGGTCGCTGCAATTAGGAGAGAGAAGAAGAAACACTCAGCATGATGCTCTTGCAAGTTTAGAGTGGTTTTTAGTTTGTCTAAACAGGATGGCTCCCACTGTTTCTCGAATCCCTCCTCAAACCATAAAGGAAGAATTAGCCGGGATCAATCCCACCGCACAATACTTGCTTAACCGTTCAGCCAGGCCGGTGTCGGTACTTCGAGGGAGGTTTTCCAACGCTTTCGCGAAGTTCCTTAATTAGAGAACCTCTTTTCCCTGGGGGCGTAGCCCCGCTAACACCTTTCTAGGCACCTAGTAGGTTTATAGCATTGATCGTTTAGGGAGAAATTTCCCGAGGAGTAGCATATACTCACAGTAGGATCGGGATCCAAATATCATTGCATGACGAAACTGAAGGAATCCTACCAGAATCATCACACTCCAAATGGTATGCAAATCTAGCAAGTTTCAGTACTTATGAAACTCCCGATGTGGATTTTTGCCCCATGCTCTTATGACCTTGACGAAGGTCAACAAATCATAAGTCACATGTCAAGTTCTGCCCGTCATTATCCAGGTTAATTTGAATCCACCGGTATATACCCTTGACGAAGGTCAACAAGGTAATGCGAATGTTCCAAAACAACGCATCTATCTATGCTACATATGAATACCCAATAGCTACCAATCACTATGCCTTGACGAAGGTAAACAAACACAGCTTGAATACTATTGAATATTCATACGAAACGACGGAGGGCTACGAATGGTTTTGGCAAAACCGTGAACGTAGTGAACTTGATTTGGTCGATGGAACGAGATAGCTTTTAAAAGGAGTGGCTCAAGCTCCGCATTTAAAAGTTGTTTTGAAAAGAACCGAGTGGTTTTTCGAAAGTGTTCCAACGACTTTAACTTGGTTTATTATCTTGCATTAGTTCTTTTAATGCGTGATATTCTTGCATTAGTTCTTTTAATGCGTCCCATCATTTAATCCTACCATTGCAGAAAACAACCAAAATATGACGTACGCTTATGCCATTCGCATTCGCCACGGGGCCCCGTCATTACCCGTTAGGTTACTTAACTAACGACAGAGCGGGGGCTGGGCTAGCGCGTCTGTAAAACATAAGCAACGCCTAAATAATATCATATATAGATATACTGCAATGATAAACATTTCAGATCACAGATGAATACATTGGATATACTAGGAATCTGTAATTTGTACGAGCCTGTAACAAAAGACAGATTACACGGTCGCGGTGAATAGCCAAGACCCCACCCAAGACCCCTACGGGTGCGGCAAACTACCCGCCAAGTACCCGAAGCGTAGTAACCTCCCTCATCTCCATGAGTAGGCCACTCGACACTTCGGCATACCCGGTAGTTTGTGCACCCCCTCCATGGGTCTATCCTAGGAGTAAAAACAGTAAAAAGAAATTATACAATGACGGCTACAACCCCGACCCGGTTGTGCGGCCATACAAATAATTATTACATCAATTTACAAATTTACATGAATTGAAAGAAAAGAAAACTCTCGTCTCACAACCCCCCGGCTATTCACCCGCGACAATCCAACATATTCATATACACATTCCAGCAACAATACAGATCACAGATTTGTATAACCCCCACTAATCGACATATAGCGATTAGTAGACGTTCAATACAAATATCACATTACAGAAAAACCCGTTAGCTTATGTCTTTTAGAAGTTCGATCAAAAATACGGATTTTCGGGACCCCAAAATAAAATTTTCGTTCTGGAAAATCTGGGTTGAAAATATATATACCAAAAATCCCAAAATACCCCAATTAGCAAACTGCAGAAAAGAAAACCCTTGACCGAGTCAACTCGGCCTCGTTTCCGCGGCGGGAGCGTGCTCCCGCCGCGGAAACGCGGCGCTTTGATCGAGTCAGGGGCCCAAATTTTTGCAGATCCTTTAAAAAAGCCTGAGTCGATTTTAGGTGTGTTCCAAAAAAATTTTCCAGTACTTTTGAAATCGACAGAAAGTTGAAAATTCATGGGTTCGTTTTTGGGACTTTTTCTTTGATCGATCTTCTAGTTACTTGCTAACTTGTTAGATAGAGTTTAACTAGGCTCTGATACCACTGTAAGTCCATGCTACCTCTCCCGGTACTTTCGGGAATGCGGAATTTGGTAAAAAACGATTTTTACGGAGGTGGTAACATGGACCTAAAACCCGGATCTTGGTTAAACATCTATCTAGCAACCTAACTACGAGTTTCTAGCTACTCGGTTAGGGGGTTATACCTTACTTGTCTTGAACTCCTTCGTCTTCAAGCTCCGATGGTGGTCCGGAATGGCTTCTTCTCGTCGTCTCCGTACGCCGAAGATAGATCCACCTGAAAGCTCCAACCTTTAGCTCCTTCTTCGTTCTTTGAAGAAACTAGTTCACTTGGTTTGCCAAACCTAGTGAACTAGAATGAGTAGAGAATACTTTGTGTGGAATTTTATCTATGGTCCTTGATTCTCAACTCATGAGACAAGAGAACCATAGATTAAAGAGAGGGAAAAAGAGCAAGAGGGTGAGAGCAAAAGGAGAGCTCAAGAACAAGAGAGAGAATGAGCAAGAAAGAATGAGGCTCTCTTTTGTCTTTCACCCTCTCATAATCCAAAGCAATCATAACTCATCATACTAACAAAAGTCTTATGTGATGGTTGAAGCAACCATAACCATATCATTTCATGCACTCATTTTACACAAATGAGCAAGCAAGTAAAAGTCTTTGCCATGAAATGATGGCTATGGTTATCATGATGGTCAACTAGTCAAGCCTAGTCAACCGGTCAACAAAGTCAACAAGTCAACAAAAGTCAACAAAGTCAACAAAAGTCAACAACCATATCACCATAATACTTAATTAGTATAATAGTTAATCACATATCATATTCTCATTAGGGTTGAGCAAAAAGTCAAATAGTCAACGGTCAACTGTCAACAACCCTAATGAGAATCCGCTGCCTCTGCCTCCCTGTCAACTGTGCATACACACCTGCATCCGCGTTCCGAGAAACACGAATGCACACTGGATAAATCCAATCCCAAAAGGTACACTAGGATCTGGCTTAAACCAAAGCCCGCTAGTGTAAACTGTCCGGACACTGTACGTGCACAAGTGCACGGATGTGACCGAACCCTGTCGCAAAACCATGCGACCTATCGCAATACCATACGACCTCTACTCTTTTGCCTAAAGGCGAAAAGCTTTCTGTGTGGGACTCTAAAGACTCGACACTACGCTGGCAGTGGGTTTTAACCACAGACCGCAAGCGGCACTAGCTGTGCGTAACGGTCCCCAGGTAGTGCCGACAAGAAGACCGACGAGGCGAAACCCATCTGAACTCCTACTGAGCCTGAGTGTGACATTCTCCGTACAGTCCGGTATGTTCGTCTGATACATCGCATGGCGGGCCTAGGGGGCGGTAAACGTCAGTCCCCCAATAGCGGTACAAGTCGTGCCGGAGCGAAGCCCAAAACACCCTGAGATAACACTGGAAACCTACCAGTATATCTCGTTTGCCCTGGCCAGGGACTACTCGTGTAATGGCTCTCCTAGACACAGCGCGATGTCAACCCCCAATACCGGGAGAGACGAATCCTGTCTAACCGTCACTGCCTCCAAGTGCTTCGGGACTGCACCCAACCACTACCTGTTTGCACGACTCCTTTGAGCCGTGGTAGGGTAGTGATCAAAGTACAGTGGGAACACACTCGAGGCGGAGTGACAGTGTCAAGTCAGCGGACTAAGCTGTACTCATGTCACCTGGGAACTGATAACTGACGATAGGTATAATACCAACTAGTCAGTTCCCGACGAGTCCTGTCCAGTCTACCCGTAACCTAACGAGCACCCGCATACTATCTCAAGTACGACGTACTGACGGCTGTGGGACAGACCGTCTCCCACACTGGGATGAGAAGCGCATGCGCTGGTCTACTCCGGAGTATCGATGCCCTGTCTCGATAGTCCTGCGACCAGGGACCTGCATAAGGATGTGCTTGTAGATTACCCAGCCCCACTAGTGTGACGGCCATCACATCGCTGGTAATCAAGCAAATATCCTAAGGGCTCTACTAATGTGTATAGGCGATATACAAAAATAAACACATGTACACATTGAAGTAGAAACAAACCAAGTAGCATACTACTATTTTGAGCAAGATTGTGTATATAAGGTGAATATCCCAAGCATCCATTAAGTAATATACAAACCAGTATGATACAGTATTGGCCTCTAGGGCATATACACTAACATTGACTAGGTTGGACTAGTTGACCATCATGATGACAATGGCTATCATTTCATGGCAAAGACTTTTTACTTGCTTGTTTCTCTTGTGAGAAATGAGTGCATGAAATGATATGGCTATTGTAGCTTAAACCATTTACACAATACTTGATTACTATTTTGTGATGATGGTTTTGGATTATGAGAGCCAAGAGAGAAAAGTCTTCTATCATTCTATCATTCTCACTCTCTCTCTTATTCTTGAGCTCTCATCTCCTTCCTCTTGCTCTCCCTCTCTTTTGTCTATGGTTCACTTGTCTCATGTGTTGAGAAACAAGAACCATAGAGTAAAATCCCAACACACTCTTCTCTACTCATTCTAGTTCATAAGGTTTAGCAAACCAAGTGAACTAGTTTCTTCAAAGACCGAAGAAGAAGCCAAAGGTAGAAGCTTTCAGGTGGATCTATCTTCGGCGCAAGGAGACGACGGAGTGAAGACGATCCGGACAACCATCGAGGTTTGAAGACGAAGGAGTTCAAGAAAGAAAGGTATAACCCCCTAACCGAGTGGTTAACAACTCCTAGTTAGGTTGTTAGTTAGATGTTTAACAAAGATCCGGTTTTGAGTCCATGTTACCACCTCTAGAAAATTGTTTTTCGTCAAATTCCGCATGCCCGAAAGTACCGGGAGAGGTAGCATGGACTTACACCAACTGTCCCCAGTGGCTTGTGAGACCGTCCACCGCCCCTCGTCGGGGTCTCGACTGTATACACTAGTCTACTCTGGAGAATCGATGCCCTGTCTCGAAACTCCCACGACTAGGGACCTTTTAAGGATGTGTTTATAGACCCCAGCTCCCACGTATATGATCGCCCTCATACTGCTGGTAGTCAAGCAAGAATCCTACGGGCTCTATCCACGTGCAATAGTGACATGTAAGGTCACCTAAAGCAGTACACGATGATAAAGAAAAACCAGATAGCATACTATCATCTCGAGTAGGACTATCCTGCCGGCATAGGTCCTCCCTCAATCATTGCAATCACATGCCTGTGATCCAATAATAGACTCTGAGGGCACTATATCCAACAAAGAACACCAGAAGTTGATGCAAAACTATGCTTCTTCTTCAACTGGGTATCCTTGGAAACCATACAATCCACTTTCCCTTGCTCATACTTATGACTATTGTCGTAAGTTAGAGCCGAACCAACGTTCCCCAGCCCTGAATAAGAATTCAGATCGGTCAAGTGATACATTTTATTATCTTGATTAGGGCGTGAAATGGTTGCTACCTGGAGAGAGAGAAAAGAAACACTCAGCGTGCGCTCTTGCAAGATTAGATTGGTTTATTAATTTATCTAACCAGGATGGCTCCCACTGTTTCCTCAAATTCTTCTTCAAACCCTAAAAGAAGAACTAGTCAGGATTAATCGCACGTCACAATACTTGCTTAACCTTTCAGCCAGGCTAGTGTTGGTACTTCGAGGGAGGTTTTCCAACGCTTTCGCGAAGTTACTTAATTAAATAACCTCTTTTCCCCGGAGTCGTAGCCCCGCTAACACTGTTCTAGACACCTACTTGGTTTATAACATTGATTGTTAAGTGAAATAATCTCCCGAGAGTAATCCAACTCATCAGTGGGATCGGGATCCAACTATCATTGTGCGATGACCTAGATGAAATCAACACTAGTCACTGTTAGGTCCACGTTACCCACCCCGGTCCTTTCGGGGAGGCGGAATAGGTAAAACGAAAATTTTTCCTAACTAGGTAACATGGACCGTACAAGAAAGATCGTTGCTAAACACGAACTAACAAAAATTCTACAAGTTCTAACTACTATGTAGAATTGTTATACCTAATCTTGAACTCCTTCTCTTCAACTCCTTGTGGTGGTCGGATCGACCTCACCTCGTCTACTCCTTGTGCCGAAGATGGATCCATCCGAAAGCTTCTACCTTTGGCTCCAACCTCAATCTAGAGGAAACTAGAGTACTTGGCTTGCCAGACCTTGTACACTAGGATGAGTAGGTGTTTTTGGGTTTTATCTCTATGGTTATTACTTCTCAACACATGAGACAATAGAACCATGAACTAGAGAGAGAGCAAGAGGAAGAGGGAGAGCTTGAAGATGAGAGAGAATGAGAATGATAGAATGAGTAAGTCTTTTTCCCACCATCCTCTCATAACACAAAATAATCATAACCATAATAGTAATTGAGTATTATGTGATGGTTCATATCATATCAAAATGGCAATATCATTTCATGCACTCATTTTGTAAAGTATAACAAGCAAGCAAAAGTCTTTGCCATGAAATGATAGCCATTGTAATGATGATGGTCAACAAGTCCAACCTAGTCAACCGGTCAACAAAGTCAATAAGTCAACAAAGTCAACCTTTCAACCTAACCATGACACAATAATAATTAATTAATATTATCATTAATCATATTTCTAATTCTCATTAGGGTTTAGCAAAAGTCAACAGTCAACAACCCTAATGAGAATCCACTGCCTCTGTCTCTGTCAACCATGCATACACACCCGCATCCGCGTTCCGAAGAACACGAATACAAACGAGATAAAACCAATCCCAAAACGTATACTAGGATCTGGCTTAAACCAAAGCCTGCTAGTAATAACTGCCCGGACACTAAACGTGCACAAGTGCACGGATGTGACCGAACCCTGTCGCAAAACAATGCGACCTCTAATCTTTTGCCTAAAGGCGAATAGCTCTCTGTATGGGACTCTAAAGACTCGACACTACGCTGGCAGTGGGTTTAACCACAGACCGCAAGCGGCACTAGCTATGCGTAACGGCCCCCAGGTAGATGCCGATAAGAAGACGGACGAGGTGAAACCCATCTGAACTCCTACTGAGCCTGAATATGACAGTCTCCGTACAGTCCGGTCTGTTCGTCTGAGAATATCACATGGCGGGCCTAGGGGGCGGTAAATGTCAGTCCCTTAATAGCGGTACAAGTCGTGTCGGAGTGTAGCCCAGAACACCCTGAGATAACACCGGAAACCTACCAGTATATCTCGCTTGCCCTGGCCAGGGACTTTGTGTAATGGCTCTCCTAGACACAGCGCGATATCAACCCCCAATACCGGGAGAGGCGAATCCTGTCTAACCGTCACTGCCTCCAAGTGCTTCGGGACTGCACCCAACTACTACCTGTTTGCACGACTCCTTTGAGCCGTGGTAGGGTAGTAATCAAAGTACAGTGGGAACACACCCGAGACGAAGTGACAGTGTCAAGTCAGCGGACTAAGCTGTACTCATGTCATCTGGGAACTGATAACTGACGATAGGTATAGTACCAACCAACAGTTCCCGACGAGTCCTGTCCAGTGTACTCGTAACCTAACAAGCACCCGCATACTATCTCAAGTACGACGTACTGACGGCTGTGGGACAGACCGTCTCCCAAGCTGGGATGAGAAGCGCATACGGTAGTCTACTCCGGAGTATCGATGCCCTGTCTCGTTAGTCCTACGACTAGGGACCTGCATAAGGATGTGTTTGTGGATTACGCAGCCCCCATGAGTGTGACTGCCATCACAACGCTGGTAATCAAGCAAATATCCTAAGGGCTCCACTAATGTGTATAGATGATATACTAAAAGAAACACATGTACACATTAAAGTAGAAACAAACCAAGTAGCATACTACTATTTTGAGCAAGATTGTCTATACAACTGTGAATATCCCAAGCTTCCATTAAGTAATATACAAACTAGTATGATACAATAATGGCCTCTACGGCATATACACTAACAATCTCCCACTTGCATTAAGGTCATGTACTGGCGTATCGAAGACCTATCATCTCTATCAGCCGCTCGAACTGAGTCTGGGGTAAGGCCTTCATGAATGGATCAGCAGTGTTATCTTCCGTAGCAACTCTTCGAACCTCGATATCCTGGCGATCAATGATCCCCCTGATCAGGTGATACCGCCTTAAGATGTGTCTGGATATCTGATGGGACCTTGGTTCCTTCGCTAAAGCTATAGCCCTATTGTTATCACAATACAAATGTATTGGGTCAACAATGGACGGAACCACCTGAAGTTCACTAATGAACTTCTTCATCCAGACCGCTTCTTTTGCGGCATCGCTTGCAGCAATGTATTCAGCCTCCATCATCGAGTCTGTGACGGTATCCTGTTTGGAACTCCTCCAACACACCGCCCCTCCGTTGTGGGTAAACACAAAACCCGAGACAGACTTGCTGTCATCCTTGTCACTCTGGAAGCTTGAATCGGTAAAGGACTCGATCTTGAGGTCTCCACTACCGTAAACCGGGAACATCTCCTTAGTCCTTCTCAGGTACTTGAGAATGTTCTTCACTGCCGTCCAGTTGTCCTCACCTGGGTTTGACTGATACCGGCTCACCACGCTCAGCGCGTAATCTACATCTGGTCTTGTACATAGCATCGCGTACATTATAGATCCTACCGCCGAAGCATAGGGTATAGTGCTCATGCGAACCCTCTCCTCGTCAGTCTTAGGAGACATCTTCTTGGAGAGGGTGATTCCGTGCAATGCGGGTATGTTACCGTGCTTGGAATCTTCCATACTAAATCTCTTTAGTACGGTCTCTATGTACCTGGACTGCGAAAGTCCCAGTAGACTCTTGGATCTATCTCTTTAGATCTTGATCCCCAGAATGTACGAGGCATCACCCAGGTCCTTCATGGAGAACCGTTGTGACAAGAATAGCTTAACCGATTATAGCATAGGAATGTCATTTCCTATCAAAAGAATGTCGTCCACGTACAAGACTAGGAACACGACAGTTCGTCCTACAATCTTCTTATAGACACAAGGTTCATCTTCGTTCTTGATGAAATCAAATTCCTTGATTGACTCATCAAAACAGATGTTCCAGCTCCGCGATGCCTGCTTCAATCCATAAATGGATTTAAGTAACTTGCACACCTTCCCGCTGCTCCCACTGTCTACGAAACCTTCTGGCTGATCCATATAAACGCACTCTTCCAAACAGTCGTTTAGAAAAGCCGTTTTAACGTCCATTTGCCAGATTTCATAGTCATGGAAGGCAGCAATGGCAAGTAGGATCCGAATGGATTTGAGCATAGCCACTGGAGAAAACGTTTCGTCATAGTCCACACCAGGTCTTTGACGAAAAACTTTTGCAACGAGTCTAGCCTTATAGGTTTCCACCTGCCCATCTACACCAAGTTTCCTTTTTTAGATCCATTTGCATTCAACGGGTTTTACCCCAGGTGGAGCAATATCCAAGTTCCACACTTTATTGGTGCACATGGACTCCATTTTGGATTGCATTGCATCCAGCCACTTATCAGAGTCCCTACTGATAATGGCCTACTTGAAACTGGTAGGGTCATCTTCTTCCAAGATGCAATCCTCTCGATCCCCATCTAAGAGAAAACCATAGTATCTCTCGGGCGGATGAGAAATCCTACCAGATCTGCAGAGTGGCTGAGGATCGTCTGGGGTTATTGAATCCTGAGGTTCTGTTAAATCTTCCGTTTCAGTTTGTGGTCGCTGAATTTCTTCCAATTCTACCGTGCTCCCACTAATTTCTTTTGCAAGAAACTCCGTTTCCAAGAAAACGGCATGCTGAGCAACAAACACCTTCTGTTCGGTGTGGTAGAACACAAACTTACATAAAACAGACCGTGCCTCCAGTTTATCTGGTTTATGCTTTTTAACATAAGCCGGACAACCCATATCTTAAATCTTTTAAGATATGGCCTTTTCCATTCCATATCTCGAATGGAGTTTTAGGCACTGATTTAGACGGAACATCATTCAATAGGTATGCTGCTGTTAAAAGCGCATGTCCCCAAAATGAAAGAGGCAACTCGGCACTACTCATCATGGAGCGAACCATATCCAATAGGCTTCGATTCCTCCGTTCCGATACAACGTTGTGCTGTGGTGTATAAGGAGGAGTAAGCTGAGAGAGAATACCATTCTTTTTTAAGTAATCTAAGAATTCCGTGCTTAATTACTCCCCTCCTCTATCTGATCGGAGGATCTTGATACTTTTGCCAGTCTGGTTCTATACTTCGTTTCTGAATTCCTTGAATTTCTCAAAAGCTTCAGATTTGTGTTTCATCAGATACACATATCCGAACCTAGAGAGATCGTCAGTGAATGTGATGAAGTACGGGAACCCACCCCTTGCATGTATAGACATCGGACCACATACATCACTGTGTATGAGTCCCAAGAGCTCTGCTGCCTTTTCTCCATGTCCGGTGAACGGAGATTTGGTCATCTTTCCTTTGAGACAAGACTGACAAGTTTCATAAGATGAAAACTCGAACGTATTCAAGAGTCCATCTTTATGCAACTTACTTAGTCTTTTCTCTCCGATATGACCAAGTCTACAATGCCACAAGTAGGATTCATTCGTATCTGAATTCTTCCTCTTGTGTGTGTTTTGTTTATTGAGAACTGTATTCTGATTTAGAATGTAGATACCATTACACAGTGTACCTTCTGCAACCAGTACCTTATGAAGGTAGATGTTCATGATATTTCTATCAAGAACAAAGTTATATCCATCTTTATCGAGTAAAGAAACTGATATGATGTTGCAAACCATGGAAGGTACATAGTAGCAATCGTTCAAAATCATAGTATTGCCGTTTGGCAACACTAGGTGATATTCACCGACGGCTGCAGCATTAACTTGTGCTCCGTTTGCTACCCTGAGCGACATATCACCAGGTATAACTTTCCTACTTTTCCTCAGTCCCTGCAATTGATTACAGATATGAGATCCTGATCCAGTATCAAGTACCCAGGAGGTAGGGCTGACCGTAAAACAGTTCTCAATTACAAGAACACCTGAAGTAGATGCAAAACTATGCTTCTTCTTCAACTGGGTATCCTTGGAATCCATACAATCCTCTTTCCCTTGCTCATACTTATGACTGTTGTCGTAAGTTAGAGCCGAACCAACGTTCTCCAGCCCCGAATAAGAATTCGGATCGGTCAAGCGATACATTTTATTATCTTGATTAGGGCGTGAAATGGTTGCTACCTGGAGAGAGAGAAAAGAAACACTCAGTGTGAGCTCTTGCAAGATTAGATTGGTTTATTGATTTATCTAACCAGGATGGCTCCCACTGTTTCCTCAAATTCTTCTTCAAACCCTAAAAGAAGAACTAGTCAGGATTAATCGCACGTCACAATACTTGCTTAACCTTTCAGCCAGGCTAGTGTTGGTACTTCGAGGGAGGTTTTCCAACGCTTTCGCGAAGTTCCTTAATTAAATAACCTCTTTTCCCTGGAGGCGTAGCCCCGCTAACACCTTTCTAGACACCTACTTTGTTTATAGCATTGATTGTTAAGTGAGATATTCTCCCGAGAGTAATCCAACTCATCAGTGGGATCGGGATCCAACTATCATTGTGCGATGGCCTAGATGGAATCCACTCTAGTCACCACACTCCAGAAGGTATGCTAAATCTGCAAGTTTCAGTTTCTTTAGAAACTCCCGATGTGGTTTTTGCCCCTGACGGTTTATGACCTTGACTAGGTCAACAAACCATAAACCGCCAGTCAAGTTCTACCCGTCATAATCTTGATTGTATTAAACCCACCCGTACGTGCCCTTGACTAGGTCAACAAGGCCGCACGACTGTTCTAACCAATCACATTTGGAAATGCACAGAAAAATATCACTTAGCTACCGTTCACTACGCCTTGATTAGGTCAACAAACGCAGCACGAATACTAAATAATACCAATCCGAAATGACGGAGGGCTACGGCTGGGTTTTTGGGGAAAAACCCGTTAACGTAATGAACTTGATATAGTTGAAGGAACATGATTGCCTTTTTTGAAAATATAGTGGCGAAAACTTTTGCTAAAGAGGTCACTCCCTATGAAGGGATCTCGGCTCTTTCCCCGTCGAATGAGGTGCAGGATATTCCAAACTGAATACCTCGATGCAAAGCAAGAATAATTGACTATTGTGAAGTTATTACCCTGACGAAAACTTTTTGTCCACGGGGTCACTCCCGATGAAGGGATCTCGGCCCTTGCCTCGTCGAGTGAGGTGCTGGGCATTCATAACCGAATACCTCCGTGCAAAACAAAAGAGAACATCCTTGCAATAACAGCTTTTTGAAAATTGTTCCAACAACGTCTTTTAGGTTTGTTTTCTTGCATTAATTTAATGCGTCCCATCAATTAATCCTACCATTGCAGGAAACAACGAAAATATGACGTACGCTTATGCCATCCGCATTCGCCACGGGGCCCCGTCATTACCCGTTAGGTTACTTAACTAACGACAGAGCGGGGGCTGGACTAGCGCGGATGCAAAACATAAGCAACGCCTAAATAGATATCATATAGATATATACACATTCGTCAGATGCAATGATAGCCATTCCAGATCACAGATGAACACATTGGATATACTAGGAATCCGCATTTCATACGAGCCTGTAATGAAAAGCGGATTACACGGTCGTGATGAATAGCCAATACCCCACCCTAGACCCCTACGGATGCGGCAAACTACCCGCCAAATACCCGAAGTGAAGCAACCTCCCTCAACAACATGAGTAGGCCACTCGGCACTTCGAGGTACCCGGTTGTTTGTGCACCCCTCCTTGGGTCTATCTTAGGAGCAAAAACAGTAAAAAGAAATTATACAATGGCGGCTACAACCTTATCCCGGATGTGCGGCCAAACAAATAATATTACATCAATTTACATATTACATGAATTGAAAGATAAAGAAAACTCTCATCTCACAACCCCCGGCTATTCATCCGCAACAATCCAATGAATTCATATACACATACCATCAACATTATAGATCACAGATATGTATAACCCCCACTAATCGACGTATAGCGATTAGCAGACGTTCAATACATATATCACATCACAGATATAAACCCGTTAGCTTAAGTCTTTAGAAGTTCAACCAAAATACGGATTCATAAACCCCAAAAACAAATTTTGCTTTCTGGAAAATCTGGGCTGAAAAAACATACTGTAAAAATCCCAAAACAAGCCACTGAATAAACTGCAGGAAAAATTGCCCACGGCCGAGTCAACTCAGCCGCGGATCCGCGGTGGGAGCAAGCTCCGCCGCGTTTCCACGGCGCTTTGACCGAGTCGATGGACTATTTTTCTTCGGTCTGTTTTAAAAAGCCTGAGCAGATTTTTAGTGTAAGATAAATTATTTTTTGAACAGGAAAAAAAATCGGCAGAAAGTATACATTTCGGGCGTGTTTCGTGACTTTTTCTCCGATCGAACTTCTAGTTACTTTGCTAACAAGTTAGATAGTGTTTAGCTAGTCTCTGATACCACTGTTAGGTCCATGTTAACCACCCCGGTCCTTTCGGGGAGGCGGAATAGGTAAAACGAAAATTTTTCCTAACTAGGTAACGTGGACCGTACATGAATGATCGTTGCTAAACATGAACTAACAAAAATTCTATAAGTTCTAACTACTATGTAGAATGGTTATACCTAATATTGAACTCCTTCTCTTCAACTCCTTGTGGTGGTCGGATCGGCCTCACCTCGTCGTCTCCTTGTGCCGAAGATGGATCCACCCGAAAACTTCTACCTTTGGCTCCAACCTCA
Source organism: Agapanthus africanus (assembly GCA_030015575.1). Lineage (NCBI taxonomy): Eukaryota > Viridiplantae > Streptophyta > Magnoliopsida > Asparagales > Amaryllidaceae > Agapanthus > Agapanthus africanus. The sequence goes on along the minus strand of JASDDO010000018.1, from coordinate 232,744,413 downwards.
ATCTTGAGGAAACTAGAGTACTTGGCTTGCCAGACCTTGTACACTAGGATGAGTAGAGAGACGTTTTTGGGTTTTATCTCTACGGTTCTTGCTTCTCAACACATGAGACAATAGAACCATGAACTAGAGAGAGAGCAAGAAGAAGAGGGAGAGCTTGAAGATGAGAGAGAATGAGAATGATAGAATGAGTAAGTCTTTTTCCCACCATCCTCTAATAACACAAAAATAATCATAACCATAATAGTAATTGAGTATTATGTGATGGTTCATATCATATCAAAATGGCAATATCATTACATGCACTCATTTTGTAAAGTATAACAAGCAAGCAAACGTCTTTGCCATGAAATGATAGCCATTGTAATGATGATGGTCAACAAGTCCAACCTACTCAACCGGTCAACAAAGTCAACCTTTCAACCCAACCATGGCACAATAATACTTAATTAATATTATCATTAATCATATTTCTAATCCTCATTAGCGTTTAGCAAAAGTCAACAGTCAACAACCCTAATGAGAATCCTCTGCCTCTGTCTCTCTCAACCGTGCATACACACCCGCATCCGCGTTCCGAGGAACACGAATACAAACGATATAAAACCAATCCCAAAACGTATACTAGGATCTGGCTTAAACCAAAGCCTGCTAGTAATAACTGTCCGGACACTAAACGTGCACAAGTGCACGGATGTGACCGAACCCTGTCGCAAAACCATGCGACTTCTACTCTTTTGCCTAAAGGCGAATAGCTCTCTGTGTGGGACTCTAAAGACTCGACACTACACTGGTAGTGGGTTTAACCATAGACCGCAAGCGGCACTAGCTGTGCGTAACGGCCCCCAGGTAGATGCCGATAAGAAGACAGAAGAGGTGAAACCCATCTGAACTCCTACTGAACCTGAATGTGACAGTCTCCGTACAGTCCAGTCTGTTCATCTGAGAATATCGGATGGCGGGCCTAGGGGGCGGTAAACGTCAGTCCCCTAATAGCGGTACAAGTCGTGTCGGAGTGTAGCCCAGAACACCTGAGATAACACTGGAAACCTACCAGTATATCTCGCTTGCCCTGGCCAGGGACTTTGTGTAATGACTCTTCTAGACACAGCGCGATATCAACCCCCAATACCGGGAGAGACGAATCCTGTCTAACCATCACTACCTCCAAGTGCTTCGGGACTGCACCCAACTACTACCTGTTTGCACGACACCTTTGTGCCGTGGTTGGGTAGTAATCAAAGTACAGTGGGAACACACTCGAGGCGAAGTGACAGTGTCAAGTCAGCAGACTAAGCTATACTCATGTCACCTGGGAACTGATAACTGACGATAGGTATAGTACCAACCAACAGTTCCCGACGAGTCCTGTCCAGTGTACTCGTAACCTAACGAGCACTCGCATACTATCTCAAGTACGACGTACTGACGGCTGTGGGACAGACCGTATCCCAAGCTGGGATGAGAAGCGCATACGCTAGTCTACTCCGGAGTATCGATGCCCTGTCTCGATAGTCCTACGAATAGGGACCTGCATAAGGATGTGCTTGTGGATTACCCAGCCCCCACGAGTGTGACTGCCATCACAACGCTGGTAATCAAGCAAAGATCCTAAGGGCTCCACTAAAGTGTATAGGTGATATACTAAAAGAAACACATGTACACATTAAAGTAGAAACAAACCAAGTAGCATACTACTATTTTGAGTAAAATTGTCTATACAACTGTGAATATCCCAAGCTTCCATTAAGTAATATACAAACTAGTATGATACAGTAATGTCCTCTAGGGCATATACACTAACTGTCACCACACTCCAGAAGATATGCTAAATCTTCAAGTTTTAGTTTCTTTAGAAACTCCTGATGTGGATTTTTGCCCCTAGGACCCAAGTGACCTTGACGGAGTCAACAAATTAAAGAGACCTAGTCAAGTTCAACCCGTCATTATCTGGATTGCATTAAACCCACCCGCATAACCCTTGACGGAGTCAACAAGTTTATACGACTGTCCTAAGCAATCCCATATACTGCTACAAACAAGCATCACTCAGCTACCGTACACTACGCGTTGACGGAGTCAACAAACGCAGCACGAATACTAAGTGTTACTTGTAAGAAATGACGGAGGGCTATGGCTGGGTATTTGGCGAAAAAACCCGTTAACGTAATGAACTTGATAAAATTGAAGGAACATGATTGCCTTTTAAAATTATAGTGACGATGACTTTTGCTAAAGAGGTCACTCCCTGTGAAGGGATCTCGACTCTTTCCTCATCGAATGAGGTGCAGGATATTCCAAACTTAATACCTCGATGCAAAGCAAGAATAATCGTCTATAGTGAAGTTATTACCCTGACGCAAACTTTTGTCCAAGGGGTCACTCCCGATGAAGGGATCTCGGCCCTTGCCTCGTCGAATGAGGTGCTGGGCATTCATAACCGAATACCTCTATGCAAAACAAAAGAGAACGTCCTTGCAATAACAGCTTTTTGAAAATTGTTCCAACAACGTCTTTTAGGTTTGTTTTTTCTTTGCATTAATATAATGCGTCCCATAAATTAATCCTACCATTGCTGAAAACAACGAAAATATGACGTATGCTTATACCATCCGCATTCGCCACGGGGCCCCGTCATTACCCGTTAGGTTACTTAACTAACGACAGAGCGGGGTTGGACTAGCGCGAATGCAAAACATAAGCAACGCCTACTAAATATCATATATAGATATATACATTTGTCAGATGGAATGATAGCCATTCCAGATCATAGATGAACACATTGGATATGCTAGGAATCCGTGTTTCGTTCGAGCCTGCAACGAAAGACGGATTACACGGTCGCGATGAATAGCCAAACCCCACTCTAGACCCCTACGGGTGCGGCAAACTACCCGCCAAATACCCGAAGTGAAGCAGCCTCCCTGAACACCGTGAGTAGGCCACTCAGCACTTCACGTACCAAGTAGTTTGTGCATCCCACCTTGGGTTTATCCTAGGAGCAAAAACAGTAAAAGAAATAATATACAATGGCGGCTACAACCCTATCCCGGATGTGCGGCCATAAAAATAATATTACATCAATTTACATTTTACATCAAATGAAAGATAAAGAAACCCTCATCTCACAAAACACCGGCTATTCATCCGCGCCAATCCAACAAGTTCATATACATAATCCAACAACATTACAGATCACAGATATGCACAACCCCCACTAATCGACGTATAGCGATTAGCCGACGTTCAGTGTATATAGCATTACAGATATGACCAAATAGCTAAGTTTATAGAACATCGATCAAAATACCAATTTGTAACTACCCCAAACATAACATTTTTCTCTGGAAAATCTGGGCAGAAATAAAATATCTTAAAAATCCCAAAATGCCATACAGAGAAAACTGCAAGAAATCGGAGTCGCGTCCGAGTCAACTCGGTCGCGGATCCGCGGCGAAACTCATTGTTTCACCGAGCTTCCACGGCGAGTTGGACGAGTCGTGGGCTCAAATTTCATGGCTTTTCCAAGAAAACCCTGCTTGTATTTTTCATGTCATAGAAAATATTTTTAGGCCTGTTCTGAAAATCGACAGAAAATACAAATTTTCGGTGTGTTTTTGGGATTTTTTCCGGATCGAAATTCTAAACACTTTTCTAACAGTTAGTTGTTGCTTAGCTAGGCTCTGATACCACTGTTAAGTCCATGTTACCCTCCCCGGTTCTTTCGGGGAGGCGGAATAGGTAAAAATCAAATTTTTCCTCAAAAGGTAACATGGACCATCCATGAAGGATCTTTGCTAAACAAAAACTAACAAATAAACTACAAGTACTAGCTACTATGTAGAATGGTTATACCTAGGTCTTGAACTCCTTCTCTTCTTTTGGTGGTTCTCTTCCTTGCTTGCTCTTTGTAGTGGGTTGAATGGCTCCTCCTCGTTGTATCCTCTTTGCCGTAGATGGATCTACCCGAGGGCCTCGAACTTAAGCTCCTATCTCAACCTAGAGATAACTAAGGTGCTTGGTTTGCTAAACCTAGAACCTTAGAATGAGTAAAGAAGAGTTATGGTGGTTTTGTCTCAAAGGTTCATGATTTCAAACACATGGAACACTTGAACTTTGAGAGAGGAAGAGGGATAGCTTTCTTTCAAGAGAAAGAAAGAAAATGATAGAATGAGCTCTCATAATGCAACCATGCTCACAAAATCAAGAATAATGATGATAATAATAATAATTAAGAATTATGATGGTTAGTTTCAATGACCATTATCATTTTATGCATTTAATGCATTTTGTAAAGAACAAGAAGCATCATTGAAAAGAAATGATGATGGTCAACAAGTCCATAATGGTCAACCGGTCAACAAAGTCAACAAGTCAACAAAAGTCAAATGTTCAACTCAACCATGACACAATAATACTTAATTAATATTATTAATCATATTTCTCATTCGCATTAGGGTTTAGAAAAAGTCAACGGTCAACAAGTCAACCAAAATCAAATGGTCAACAACCCTAATAAGAATCCTCTGTCTCTGCCTCTGTCAACTGTGCATACACACCCGCATCCGTGTTCTGAGGAACACGAATACACTTAGACAAAACCAATCCCAAAACAAATACTAGGATCTGGCTTAAACCGAAGCCCGCTAGTGATAACCGTATGGACACCAAACGTGCACAAGTGCGCGGATGTGAACAAACCCCGTCACAAAACCGTGCGACCTCTACTATGTTTTGCCCAAAGGCGAGTAACCCTCTGTGTAGGACTCTAAAAGCTCGACACTACTCAGGCAGTGGATTTAACCACAGGCCGCAAGCGGTACTACCTGTACGTAACGGTCCCCAGGTAGATGCCGACAAGAAGACTGATGAGGTGAACCCATCCGAACTCCTACTGAGCCTGAATGTGACAATCTCCGTACAGTACGGTCTGTTCGTCTGAGAGTATCGCATTTCAGGCCTAGGGGGCGGTAAACGTCAGTCCCCTAATAGCGGTACAAGTCATGTCGGAGTGTAGCCCAAAACACCCTGAGAAATTACTGGTAACACTACCAGCAAATCTCGCTTGGCCTGGCCAGGGACGACTATGTGTAATGGCTCTCCTAGACACAGCGCGATATCAACTCCCAATACCGGGAGAGACGAATCCTGTCTAACCGTCACTGTCTCCAAGTGCTTCGGGACTGCACCAAACTACTATCTGTTTGCACGACTCAGTAGAGCCGTGGTAGGGTAGTAATCTAAGAACAATGGGACACTGTCACGACCCGAAATTGGCACGTGACGGCCCTAATACTACGCAACGCCTAAAGACGTAACGCAGTAAAAGAAAGCCAAAACCCCAAAATCTAAACCATAAAAAGAAGACAAGAAAAGATAATAGCAGTTTTGAAACATTTGAAATCACAACCCAAATTCTTTAGAAGTCCAACTTTCTTTCTCTAAAATTTTGGCAACACCCACTTTGTAAAATTGACCCCAAAATGGGTACAACAAATAAAGATAAATAAAGCATCCCCAAACGGGAGAAAATACACGCCCAAAGGCGGAAAACAATCACTATCATAAATATACGACGCCGTAGCGAAGAAATAAAGACAATAGAGATAAAGCTGTGTAAAAGACAACAAATCCACAAATAATATACAATATCGTCCTCACCAAGTCTCTAAGTCAACAACATAATAGTAGATGGAGAGTACAAGATACAACGAATGTACAATACAAATTACAGATAACCACCAAAACCCACCTAAGCAAAATAGCACACTGTGAGCCGATACGGTATCTGTAGCAAAAGATGATAGATGAATAGCCTGCCTCAACTACTCTAGGGAAACACCCTGCAAAACAACTGCGACACAACGGGGGTGAGTTGCAAACTCGTGAATAGTAGATAACATATGCAGGTAATCGCAGGTATGTACATACAGCAGGAATCTAAGATATGCGATTTGCAGTAATAATAAGTCATATGAGTGCAGAATAATGGAAAGTACACTAACATGTACAACCAATATATGAAGCAATAGTGATATGACAATAGTATGCAATAATCATGCGATAGGGATATGAGAATGTAGATATGCAGCAATCATGAAGGGTACACTAACAGGTACTACTAATACATGAACAGTGCATAAATAAATAGATATGAGGTATGGAGTGAAATATGTCATTCCCACGGAATCCTGACATCGTGGTAGGAAGACAATCCATCAAGACACTCAAATTCACAATTCCTAAAATCAGCCCCCAAGTTGGGCTCTCATATCATATAAGTCTCATATCTTCCCAATGTACAATATCGAGTAATCTCCTATATCCCGAATGTACAAATCAGTAATCTCATATGTATCCGGTATCCAATCTCAATGAATCACCTAATATCCCAAATCAAGCTCATGTAAAATTCTAACATCCTAAATATATATATATATATATATATATATATATTTGCAGAAATAAATATGATGGGGTCAATACACATATATTAGCGTCCCACTCCACTAATATTGGTGTAAGGGTATATATAACAACGGCTAAATCCCCTGTTATATATACAAAGTAATTGGAAATATCATGAAAACCAATGTGCCAAGCATCGACACAGAAATACTGATCTATCAGATGCCGTCGCCAAGACTAGCATCCTGATAGGTACGTATCATACGCTATCCTGAAAGCACGAGTGCCTAGCTCTGACCCTCGCCTTTCGACGTATCCATACATACATGACTCCCAACGGTATCCTCATGATCCCCGCTGAGTCATTGGTACTGTCACCGGTAGGTACTCGTCCACCTCCAGGCTCAATCGGCAAAGTCCATCGATCATCTTGCCGAGTAGAACCATACCGGGCCCCACCATGTACCCTCATACGGCACCCACTCCTCGTATGGAGTATATAATCAGAACCGATAAATCTCATGGTGGATGCGCAAATATCATATCAAGGAAACCGGTTTTTTCAAATAATGCATAATTTGATGAACTCCCGCGGTTCCCAAATCCAGAAAACATCATGTAAAATCCAAATAACAATGCGCAAATCCCGGAATAAATATGTGCGATATATCTGAAATGAGAGCATAAAAAGGAAAATATGTAGCTGAAACCAGATGTATGCGAAATCAATAAGGTACAGCTAAGTATAGGTGTCTACCTATAAGTAAATGATGTAGTATACCCCCTAGGTATAAGTAAAATATGAGCAAGGTATACTTGTAGCTGTATCGTAAAGGGTATATACTCTTTAGGTATACAGGTATGGTAAATGTCATATGTGATAAGCAGTACGAATCAATGTCACAAGGTCCCTAACCAAGCAATATATTATCTATAAGTGGTTTGTGTGTGACATGGCAATTATTGACGGTGTGTGTAGCATACAATCAGTGCTCGTGCAACAAGAATCGTCAATAATTTATGCAGTGTCCTACGGCTACTAGTCCAAATACAACATCTAAGTAATGGGGTAAAGGCGCAATTCTAACAATAACGTAGAATATGCGACAAGTATTAGAATCCTAGCCCACACGCATAACGCCATGCGAGCGATTCCCCTGTAGATGTTAAATCTACTCACCAGCGCTCTACGCTTGGTGAATCCTTCCACCAGTTTCCCCCTATAGCAGTGTCCGTAGTCCCCGCCTGCGAACCTGCAACATTAAAACAATAAAGCAACTATATATTAATAATAGCTATAAAACACAAACAAACTATATTGGACCAACGCAATAACACAAACCCAACTCTCAAGTGTTCGTATTGTGGCTAACGTGTGTAGCGACACGATGAAAACGACTTAAGAGCAAAACCACGCAAACAGCACGATCCGTGTCGTATAACGTATCGCGCGGAAACAAAATACTATAAACTGCCTAACGATCCCAGATTTTACATACTGTGAAAGCTAAACAAACAAACAAGACCAACAGAATCCAAACCACTGCAGACACCAACAGAGAAAAACCCAAACCCAAACTCCCATGCAGAGCCGGCGTCGCCGGACCCCCCCTTTGCCGTCGCTGGCCCTGGCCGGTGGCCTGGGTGTCGTGCCTCAGGTAGTGCCCCAGTGTCCCTAGTACATCACTATAATTTTGCTTAATTTTCCAGTATTTCCTCCGGGTCACAGCAGGTTCCCGAGGTCACAAATCGACACTAAAATACGATATATTGCACAAAACGGAAACCCTATGGTATTTTAGTGAAATCTGGGTTAAATCTCAGTTAAAGTGACCCTAATAACACTTAAATAGGTAGGGTTAACCAACACGATCATCATTCTAACCAAAATTCCACATAATTCACCATAATTAGCACAAAAGCTAACTTTAAACGTAAACCGACGCTAAACAATACACAAGTTAAGCAATAAAAGGAATTGTGTTCAGAAAATATACCCTAAAGGGTCCTAGGAAGCAGGAGAAGAAATGTATGGAGGAAGAAGAGCTGCTGAAAGTTGCTGGTGCTTCTGCTGCCGCTGTTGCAGAAGCTGTTGCTGATGCTGTTGCTGTCTGCTGCTGAAGCTGCTGTTGTTTGCTGCTGCTGGAGCTGCTTGCTGCTGCTGATGTTTCTGCTAGTGCTGCTGCCGCCTCAGCCACTTGTGTGTGTGTGTGAGAGTATGAGGGAATGAGAGAAAGGAAATGAGAGGGAGAAATGAGAGCAACAACAAAGACCCCCCTTCTCACTCTCTCTCTCTTCATTAAATGGGCATGGCTCATGCCATGTTGCCCCATGCCCTCTCTCTCTCTCTCTTTGGTCAACACTTCAAACGAAAGAAATCATTTTAAACCCTTTTCAATTCATTTTTTTCTCTTTTTTTTTAAAACAACCATCCAAAATAAAAACCCAAAAGCACCTAATACAATTATTAAACTAGATTAGGGAATGGTTAGTTCACCATGTTGCTAATCATGGCTAAACCCCAAATTAACACCCTAGTTAACATGCACAAGTGTGTGCAAGGCTAGAAAAAATCTAATAAAATATTCATTAAATAGGATAAAATAATTGAAAACCAATTTGGTAAACTTTTTATTAAAAACCATACATCAAAATATAATTAGCCACTAAACAAATTCTAAGGTGTTACAATTTCCCCCCTTAAAAGAAATTCGTCCCCGAATTTAAAAATATACTGCTGCGCGTATCTTCAAAAAGAAGATTACAACTCTCAAATCTCGCTCGCAGCCTCCCAAGTGATTACTTCACTATACGGGTACGTCCAAGAAAAACCCTTCACAGATGGCAAGACCCTTAACCGACGTTTCTCCACCTGCCGAGCCATTAACATAAATGGCTGCCGGTGAGCAAAACGATCGCGTCCATGCCAAATGGTATGGTGCCAAATCATGTGAGAAAGGTCATGAAGGTAATTGTAAAGTATCATCACAAGGAGTACGGGGTGAAAACTCAATAATCTGGGCGGAAGTGCCAAATTAAAGGAAACGAAACTAACTCGCTTATAGGATCTCAGAAGAACCTAAAATCCTGGGATAAGCTTCCCAAAACTCAGCACGTCATTCATCGGAAAAATCCGTAGGAATACATGATATACCACTGCGAACTTAAGTCTACGACCAACACAGTCGGCATAAGACCTCTATTTGCACTGGGCTACTCTCATCCTGACCTGAATCAACTGGATCATCTCCGAAGTCTCTAGACTAGCTGGGGTCCAAAATCCTACTTACGCAGAGTCAGAAAAACAACAGACTGGTGATCGACACGACCTAACCCCTAAACCTAAAGGTTGCCAATTGGAGTGTCTCCTGATAATAGCTATCGAAGGAGAACCCTAACAATGGCGAGTGACGATCCCCAGCTGCTGACAACAATTAACACAAACGCACAACTTAACAAAGAACAACTGAGCACACTGAGTATAACTGGACGACAAGAATCCGAATGGAGTCACACCCTGACTAACCCTGGGTAGACACCATAACGAAATTCATGGAGATCTGCTCCACTCCTACTTCGGAACGGTTAAAGGTTGCAACTCTCCAGCCGGCCTCAGATGCTCAACCCAAACACACAAAAGACAGACACCTTGAAACGAAACCCAAAGCTTCTATTTACATCCTTTCCCACCCGTAACTATCACACAAGTCACGCCAATGTTGGTGGAACTCGAATGAAAACAGAGAGTTGACTGATGTGCTTGTTCTAGGATTTCGCGTCGCTACCCGATAACATCAGGTACACAAACGCGTCCCTAAATTAGCACACCGTGTCACAACTCAAGGATTCTGAATCATTACCCAGCTAAGTATGCTCAAGTATTTCTGACGAACAAGCATCGGCGAGCAGTGTCTCGCGAAAGCGATTAAAGAAAAGTGGTCGGGCGCGGACATGAGCAAGCTGTCCCCTCAGTAGCGACGAACTTAAGCTGTACTCATCGATCGCACAAGAACTGTAAATCTACAGAGGACTATCACAACAATCAAATCCGCTGCAGGAAGATGTACATTAAGCTCTGGTTGTCCGTGAAAATCTAACACGACTCTCGAACAAATAGTGTCTCCAAATCTCCAACGCAAAACCACCGCGGCCATCTCCAGATCATGAGTGGAATATCCTTCTCGTACTTTCTCCAAATGTAGGGAAGCAAAAGCGATAACTCTATAGTGTCACCTCAGTACACTCTTGAGCCCACTCAAGAAACATTACAGTTAAATAACAAGGTCGCCCGAACCAGAAAGCAAAGAAAGAACTGATGCAGTTGTTAACCGAATCTCCAACTGCTGAAACTCCGCACACATGCCTCAGTCCAAAGAAAAGAATCCTCCATTGCGGTCAATTCAGTCGACGGTGCAGCACTACTCTAGCAATCCTCCACGAAACGGCGGTAAGAACCTGCTGAGCCTAAAAATCTGCGGACCTCTGCCCTGCACACAAGTCTGGGCCTAAGCTGTACGGCTACGATTTCCCTCGGAACCAGACAAAACCGTCTCCCGTGACTACAAGACCTAGGAGTCAACACAAAACAAGCCTGAGGGAACACCCCGAGAATCTAGCAAACTGCTGGTGCTCTCCCAGTATCTGCATAACAAATCCACAAGTACTACGTCTGTCCCTCAAGACACATTAAATAGACCAGAATGTCGTAAATAACCCAACAACCCTGGCTGAGGAACGGCCTGAAGAAATCTGGTTCATCACATCTACGAATGCTGCTAGGGCATCAGTGAATCCAATGACTCACCAAAACACACAAAGCCCGTAGCACTCACAAGGCATTCTTCGTAATGTCATCACTCCGAACCGACAATAATGATGACTTGATCCCAAACAAACTTAGAAAATGTCTCGCACTCTGGAGCTGATCGAAGAAATCGTCAATGCAGGGTAAAGGATACCTATCCGCACCGTAAGCCGGTTCAATTAACAATCTGTCGATACACAACCTCAAATTGCCGTCTTTCCCCTTGACGAACAGAAATAGGAGCTCCCAAAAGCGGAACACTTAGACACGCAAAAATCCCCAAACAACAACTCTGCAGCTGATCCTTAAGCTCCCTAAGCTTCGCCGGCCCATCTGGAACAACATCGGAAAACTCTCGCATGAAAGGAACCCGGTCCAACAATCCCACTGTGGCTCCGGTATCACGAATGAACACCAAGAATCCACGACATCTCCTCAAAAGACGACTAGCGAAAAAGGCTGAATTCAAGCTGTGAGAGGCGGCACAACTATCCACCTGTACAACAAGAATTGACTTGCCGGGAAAACAATCCTGACTGTTTCCTCACAGTAGTCCACCGACGCCTAGCACGTGGCTAACCAGTCCATTCCTAGGAGAACGCCAAATCCAACATCTCTAGAAGGACCAAAACGACGGACGAATTTCTATCTCCTATCCGATTGGCACACAACTGAAATACGTGTCGCGCAACAAAAGAATCGCTGACAGAAGTTAACTCAAACAAACGGCTAATCCACCTGACATAACTCTCGCCCCAACCACGGCACGAGTGTGGAAAACAAACAAATACATCAAAAGAACATGTGAATTAAGGATACCCGAAAACTCTGCATTGGACGCCTGCACGTCCCGATGAGTAGAAGTAAACACTTGTGTCTGCCCTCTACCTGCAACTGGCTGAACTCCTCTGGTAGACTGATCCCTCTGAGCGAACCTTCCACGTCCACGACCTCTCTGAAAATGACCCTGACGAGGTGCTAAGGAACAATGTCTACAAAGTGCTGAAGGCTTCCGCATCGAAACCATCTAAGTGGTGACCGCTGACCCCCCTGGGGATAGAGCTGAATGACTGTCCTCGTCCTAAGCCTCTGTTATTTCCACGACGGCCACGAAATCTGTCTCGATGACTAAACCTCTGTCTCTGGGCTGGTATACTGGTACGAGTCCTCCACTGTCCTGGAACTCTCAGCGTCTCTGGAATATGTGCCTCGTCAACTGGAGCTGCAACCACTGGTGCTATGTAGGTGACGGACTGAGTAACAGGGGTGACAACCTCTTGTCGTAGCTCTCGAACGACATCAACCAATGAACTCATAGTCTGGCGGAATTTCTTCATCTCTGCCACAAGCCTAGCGATACTATCTGTCGAAGGCTGATCCGTCTGCACCTGTGCAACTAGAGTGCCATCCTGGTCAGTGCTTGTCTCACCCGAGCCAACTCTGACCTCGGCCCTCGCTGCATCACTCTGAGTCCCCATAGTCATCGGCGGCAAGGCTATAAATAGGGATAAGATTCGATCAGAACACGGCAATCGAATCATAAGGATATGAATCATCAAGGATAGAATTTCAAGCAATTTTTACTTAGGTCACTTAAGGCGAAGTACCGCATCATGGGTATGCTGCAGATATACACACACTACGTTACTTTTCTTAAGCTACCTACTCCATCATACCAAGGTCATCCTACACTCCGAAAGGTAAAACCTGGCGCTCTGATACCAACTTTGTCACGACCCGAAATTGGCACGTGACGTCCCTAATACTACGCAACGCCAAAAGACGTAACGCAGTAAAAGAAAGCCAAAACCCAGAAATCTAAACCATAAAAAGAAGACAAGAAAAGATAATAGCAGTTTTGAAACATTTGAAATCACAACCCAAATTCTTTAGAAGTCCAACTTTCTTTCTTTAAAATTTTGGCAACACCCCCTTTGTAAAAACTGACCCCAAAATGGGTACAACAAATAAAGATAAATAAGGCATCCCCAAACGGGAGTAAATACACACCTAAAGGCGGAAAACAATCACCACCACAAATATACGACACCGTAGCGAAGAAATAAAGATAATAGAGATAAAGCTGTCTAAAAGACAACAAATCCACAAATAATATACAATATCGTCCTCACAAAGTCTCTGAGTCAACAACATAATAGTAGATGGAGAGTACAAGATACAACGAATGTACAATACAAAATATAGATAACCACCAAAACCCACCTAAGCAAAATAGCACACTGTGAGCCGATGCGGTATCTGTAGCAAAAGATGATAGATGAATAGCCTGCCTCGACTACTCTGGGGAAACACCCTGCTAAACAACTGTGGCACAACGGGGGTGAGTTGCCAACTCGTGAATAGTAGATAACATATGCAGGTTATCGCAGGTATGTACGTACAGCATGAATCTAAGATATGCGATTTGCAGTAATAATAAGTCATATGAGTGAAGAATAATGGAAAGTACACTAACAGATACAACCAATATATGAAGCAATTGTGATATGACAATAGTATACAATAATCATGCGATAGGGATATGAGAATGTAGATATGCAGCAATCATGAAGGGTACACTAACAGGTACTACTAATACATGAACGGTGCATAAATAAATAGATATGAGGTATCGAGTGAAATATGTCATTTCCACGGAATCTTGACATCGTGGTAGGATCACAATCCATCAAGACACTCAAATTCACAATTCCTCAAATCAGCCCCCAAGTTGGGCTCTCATATCATATAAGTCTCACATCTCCCCAATGTACAATATCGAGTAATCTCCTATATGCCGAATGTATAAATCAGTAATCTCATATGTATCCGGTATCCAATCTCAATAAATCACCTAATATCCCAAATCAAGCTCAAGTAAAATTCTAACATCCTAAATATATATATATATATATATATATATATATATATATATTTGCAGAAAAAATATGATGGGGTCAATAAACATATATTAGCGTCCCACTCTACTAATATTGGTGTAAGGGTATATATCACAACGGCTAAATCCCCTGTTATATATACAAAGTAATTGGAAATATCATGAAAACCAATGTGCCAAGCATCGACACAGAAATACTGATCTATCAGATGCCGTCTCCAAGACTAGCATCCTGATAGGTACGTATCATACGCTATCCCGAAAGCACAAGTGCCTAGCTCTGACCCTCGCCTTTCGACGTATCCATACGTACATGACTCCCAACGGTATCCCCATGATACCCGCCGAGTCATTGGTACTGTCACCAGTAGGTACTCGCCCACCTCCAGGCTCAATCGGCAAAGTCCATCGATCATCTTGCCAAGGGGAACCATACCGAGCCCCACCATGTACCCTCATACGGCACTCACTCCTCGTATGGAGTATATAATCAGAACCGATAAATCTCATGGTGCATGCGCAAATATCATATCAAGGAAACCGGGTTTTTCAAATAATGCATAATTTCATGAACTCTCGCGGTTCTCAAATCCAGAAAATATCATGTAAAATCCAAATAACAATGCGCAAATCCCGGAATAAATATGTGCGATATATCTGAAATGAGTGCATATAATGGAAAATATATAGTTGAAACCAGATGTATGTGAAATCAATAAGGTACAGCTAAGTATAGGTGTCTACCTATAAGTAAATGATGTAGTATACCCCCTGGGTATAAGTAAAATATGAGTAAGGTATACTTGTAGCTGTATCGTAAAGGGTATATGTACCTATCACTAATGGTACGATACTCTATAGGTATACAGGTATGGTAAATGTCATATGTGATAAGCAGTACGAATCAATGTCACAAGGTCCCTAACCAAGCAATATATTATCTATAAGTGGTTTGTGTGTGACATGGCAATTATTGACGGTGTTTGTAGCATACAATCAGTGCTCGTGCAACATTAATCGTCAATAATTTGTGCAGTGTCCTACGGCTACTAGTCCAAATATAACATCTAAGTAATGGGGTAAAGGCGCAATTCTAACAATAACGTAGAATATGCGACAAGTATTAGAATTCTAACCCAGACGCATAACGCCATGCGGGCGATTCCCCTGTAGATTTTAAATCTACTCACCACCGCGCCACGCTCGGTGAATCCTACCACCAGTTTCCCCCCTGTAGCAGTGTCCATAGTCCCCGCCTGCAAACTTGCAACATTAAAATAATAAAGAAACTATATATTAATAATAGCTATAAAACACGAACAAACTATATTAGACCGACGCAATAACACAAATCCTACTCTCAAGTGTTCGTATTGTGGCTAACGTGCGTAGTGACACGACGAAAACGACTTAAGAGAAAAACCACGCAAACAGCACGATCCGTGTCGTATAACGTATCGCGCGGAAACAAAACACTAGAAACTGCCTAATGTTAGTTATATGTATGCCCTAGAGGCCATTACTATACATAGGATGTATATTGTAGTGGATGCTTAGACATATATATGGAGGACTTTCTTGCTCAACATGATAGTATGCTATCTGGTTGCTCTTTACCAAAACGTGTACACTGATTGTCTCTCTGTTACATGTTGGTAAAGCCCTTAGGATGTGTACTTGACTACCCGGACTATGATGCGGATCATACAAGTAGGGACATGGTAGTCCATAAGTACATCCTTCAAAGTCCTTAGTCGTGGGTGTATCGAGACGGGGCATCGTTATACCAGAGTAGACTAGCGTGTACCTTCTCGACCCATACAGATGGGCGATGGATGATCCCATATCCATTGGTGTTTGACATCAGAGATGATATACGGGTGCTCAGTGGAGACTGGGTACACTGGACGGACTCGCCGAGAACTCCCAGATGGTATTATACTTTACGTCCGATGGCAGTTCTGTGGTGACACTGGGACAGGTTAGTCTGTAGACCCGAGATCGTCATAGAGTCTTGTGTGATTCCCACTGTGCTTTGATTTCCACCTTACCACGTTCAAGAGGGCGTGCAAAATGGTGGCTTTTGGGTACAGTCCCGAATCACATGGAGGCAATGAGCGATAGGAGGGGATTCGTCTCTCCCGGTATAGGGAGTTGATGTTGCGCTGTGTTCGATTAGCTATAACCGGAAATCCCTGGCCAGGGTTGCTGAGATTTACTGGTAAGTGTTACCTGTAGTTTCTCGAACTGTTATAGACCTCATATCGACACGACTTATCGAGCTATTGGGGTCTGACGTTTACCACCCCTAGGCGAGATATGCGACATATCAGACGACGAGACCTGACTGTACGGTAAGTGTTACTGGTTGGATTCACAGGAGTGTGAGCGGGTTTGCTCATCGATCTTCTGATCGCTCAATACCCGGGTGGCCGTTACGTTTAGCAGACCGCTTGCGGCTTGTGGGTGTTTGATATGATCATCACCTTCTGCCGGCGTATTGACGAGTCTTTGGAGTCCTACACAGAGGTTTCCTGGCTCAAGCGAAATAAAATAGGAGCGCATATGAGATATGTGCGGGGCCGAGAATAATGCGTGTATGTGATACCGTATTCTATTCTCGCGATGAATGTATCGATTGGTTGTATGCGATATAACCTAGTTATCGAATCGAGGATTGATTCGATAAGCCGATATATTGGATATTAGTCGGTCATATGCGATATGACCGGATCGTTAAATCAAGTGTTGATTTAATGATTTAATGTATAATTATATATTTGATATATTACTTTACATTAACTAGTATTTGTTCATTTTAGATGGATTTTCTTACTTGATGTGCACATTGTATATGTGATATACTTTTGTGCACAAGATTGTATCATGTTTGATGATACATGCATACTTGGTTAAGTGTATGATTAAACCATGGTTATGTAATGGTTAGGGTTTTGATTATTAACTATTTATTTATTTATTCTTCATTTGGAATGAAAATGAAATGGTTGCTACTTTTGTTCTTTTCTTTGAAGCTTCAAGAAGCTTTGACCATTTTGTCTTCATCTCCTAAACCTAACCATTCACCTAACCTTAGTTTATTCTCTACACTTAATCATGGTTGAAAATAAGATAAGTATCATATTATTTTCTATTTTAAAAATACTTATCATATTCTTTTCTTCTTCTTCTTCTTCAAGATGAAGAAAACCTTGCAACCATCAATGGTGACTTGATGAATAGAGTGAGAAATCCAATTCTAAAGTGAGCCCACTTCCTATTTCTTCATCCTCTACCACTTGCCAAGTAGTATAGGGTGTTTTCTTCACAAGTTTCATGGCTTGGTGAAGTTGGAGCTTGATCTTGTGTTGCCTCGACGTAGATCATCTTCGGCATCGAAGTCGACGACCTGGCCCGCCCATTTCTCCGATGAAGCCGACGCTAGAGCCCGAGATCCGATGATCGCAGCGAGGGGACTTCATCCCGAAGCTATGGAGGTGGAGGACCGGATCTACAAAGGTTGTATTTCCGTTCAACTCTTAGTTAAGATGTTAACTAGTTATAGTTTTCGCCTAAATTCTAGTTAACGATCCGTATTAGGGTTTGTAGGCACAAGAAAAATTTGAATTTGGCACGGTTGATGCCTTGTGTGACCTCATTAGCGTGTCTAGGAACCCTACAGTGGTATCAGAGCCTAGCTAGAGCCTTAGGCGATGCGTAGACGAAGTTAGAAGTCTGATCGAACCGAAACCCTAAAACATATTTGCTCTCTGGACATTTTTTAAAAACTGGGTTTTTTCCAGATTAAAAATTCTTAAAAAATTCAGCAGGAAGTTCTAAGAATTACGGTGCAAAAATGACCAAAAGATACGTCCAAACCGCGGCGGAACCGCGGCAGAATCCTGGCTTCTGCGGCGGTTCCACGGCCATCTGATGACGTCAGCCTTCCAATTTTGCACAGTAATTTGTTTCTTGAGGTGCTGAGTTTTCTGGGATTTTTTAATCTGAACTCAAGAGTTGAGTTTTCTGGGGTGTTTTGGAGCTTCGATGATTCGATCGGATTATCAGACTTTGTCTATATGGCTTTCCGAATATTTTAGAATATGTTAAAAAGTTCGACCGGATATAAATACCCACCTTTTCCCCTGTCGGGAAATTTCCAAGTGTTGGATCTTTCCGTGGTTTAATAACATTCTAAGTAGTGCAAGTAACGCGATGGTCCCTCTAGAAGACAACAAACCTTAACTCGGTTATGTGACCGTCTTGAACTGCCCTTTGAACCTTAGGGTTTGGGGCAGTACGGCGTGCCACATGTGAGGCGTTGGCTTGATCCTTCTACGGCTGGACCGTTGGTACTAAGGCACGAAGTGAATGTTTTTAGACTTATTTCATGTGTTGAGCTGTTTCAGGAAAACTTCGGTGTTCGAATGTTCGATCGGAAAGTTTAACATTTTCTAATTATCTGGAATGGGATACAATAATTGGAATTCACAAGTAGTTATGAGATAACTGAATGAATGTTATAAACATAGTAGTTTAGTCTCAAATGATCGGTTGCCACGGAATTTTGATGTGATCAAAAGTCCGTCGCAATCACGTAGCGTACGCGGATACTCGCCGGGTAAACTTAATAGACAGCCTCACTCCATTGCCCCGACCAAGTGACTGTAGGAGAACCCCGTCGCCGAAAGCATCCGTTCGGGTGCTCGCGACAGCGGTGTTCCGCCTTGGTGCACTTCGTCGGAGGCATCAGGGGTGCAGCCGTCTATTGAAGTTTGCGACGAGCATTCGATCAAGATGTCGGGAATCTTGTTGAATTGCCCGACATGATATTGAAAAGAGTTTTCGATAATGAGACTAAAATGCGGGGTTTATAATTGTTAGGTATGCGATGTCTAAGGAATTCATTTAATTAGGCATGTGATGTCTAAAGAGTTTGCGGATTCCAACTGTTGTAGTTTTACACTTTCTTTTCTGTGAACGTAAGTGTAATATGTGATATCGCCGGTTTCGTTGCTATATGTCAACGACAATTGGGATGCGCATATTTACTTACGTTGATGACATGTGATGTTATGTGTTGCTGGATATGTTATATTGGATCGTCGTGTTTGAATAGCCGGGGTTTTTTTTATGTGAGATGAGTGTTTTTTCATTTTCATTCATGTGAAAAACTTGTATGTAATATTCTTTTATTGGGGCACTTCCAGGTTGCGGATGATGTCACCATTTGTATACTATTTACTTTTCTGCACTAGGATAGACCCAAGGAGGAGGGCACAAGTAACCGGGTTCTAGGGTCCAGTGGGAGACCAACTCGAGGAGTTGAGTCCGGGTCTCCTAACTCTAGAATTGGTAGGGTTGCTTGCCGCTCTCGTAGGGGTCTAGGGGTGTGGGATTGGCTATTCATCACGACCGTGGAATCCGTGTTTAATACTGGCTCTTATTGAAAACACGGACGTCCTAGTATATCTAATATTTCATATGATATTTTCTGCGGCGTTATCTGTGATGTGATCATGTGATTTGTTCAGATAGATATAGTATATAGTATATATGATATATTATATAGACGTTGCTTATATTTTACACCCGCACTAGCCCTGCCTCGCTCTGGCATTAGTTACCTAACCTAACGGTGCAGACGGGACATCAAGGTGAATGCGGATGGCATAAGCGTACGTTATATTTATCTGTGTTGTTTAGGTGGACTTAAATGATGGGATATTCATTAATGAGATTAATGAAAGAAAATAAACCTAATTGATGTTGTGGAATCGAATTTCAAAATAAAAACAGGTAGCTACAGTTCTTGCTTTGCATCGCGGTGTTCATTGTAGAACATCCTGCACCTTATTCGATGAGGAAAGGACCGAGATCCCTTCACCGGGAGTGACTCCTTTAGCAATAACTGGCAGATGCTACACACTCGGTTTGTCTTTTGATTGCTTTTAAGAGTTTTTTCTTTGCACAGTGATATATATGATATATCACGCACCTCATTCGACGAGGAAAGGGCCGACGATCCCTTCACCGGGAGTGACCCCTTTAGCAAAACTAGAAAAGCCTCAAAAGCACTCCATTTTAAAATCATTTGATTCTGCAACGATATCAAGTTCATTACGCAATAAGTTTTCAGAAAAACATGTCGTAGCCCTCCGTCATTTCAGATAAGTCCTACTTAGTATTCGTGCTACGTTTGTTGACCTCCGTCAAGGCGTAGTGTACGGTAGCTAACTAGTATTTATCTGCTTATGCATATGATGCAGATTGGATTAGGATAGTCGTGCGGCCTTGTTGACCTCCGTCAAGGGTCGTGCGGGTGGGTTTAATTCGATCAAGAAATGACGGGTTGAACTTGACTAGTAGCCTATGGTTTGTTGACCTCCGTCAAGGTCATAGGACGCTAGGGGCAAAATTATCGGGAATTTCAAGTGTTGAAATTTGCAATGAGATTGCATACCTTCTATGAGATAGTTGGATCCCGATACCCACTGCGAGTAATTGTTACTCCTGGGAGAGTTTTACACATTACAATTAGCCGATCAAGTAGGTGTCTAGAAAGGTGTCAACGGGGTTACGCCTCTAGGAAAACGGGGTTTACATTAATTAGGTTCGTGCGAAAGTACGGGGGACCTCCCTCAAAGTACCGACACTGGCTTGGCTGAAAGATTGGCGAACTTGTAGTGTGTAACTAATCCTGGCTAGTCTTTCCTTTTAGGGTTTGAAGGAAGATTTGATAAAAACAGTGGGAGCCATCCTGATTAGATAAAATAATAACCAATCTGATCTTGCAAGAGCATACGCCGAGTGTTTTCATCTCTCTCTCTCCAGGTAGCGACCATATCACGCCTTAATCAAGATAATAATACGGATGTATTGACCAAACCCGCTTGTTATACTAAGCTGGGGAACGTTTGTCCCGCTCCAACTTATAATTGTTATAAGACCGAGCAGGAAATAAGGGAATACCAGATTTCCCGTGCCGCCCAAACGAAGAAAGTGCATGCTGATGCATCATCTTCGGGTGTGTTCGTTACACAGAACCGTTTCTCTGTATCCTTTACGTCCTGGGTATGTGATACCGGATCAGGATCCCGCATATGTAATTTGTTACATGGGCTACAGACAGGTAAAGAACTGAGAACGGGTGATAAGTTTCATGAGACAGAAAACGGGGCAAGTGTTGCAGCCAAGTCTGTTGGTTACTGTCACCCTGTATTACCAATACATTGATTCTGAACGAATGTTATTAGATACCGAACCTGATATACAAAATCATATCAGTCTCTTTATTAGTAAAGAAATGATAAAATTTTGTATTGTTGGATAATGTTTTGAACATTTCCTATATCAAAAGTTGATCGGTTCAGGCACGTTATCTAAAAGTATTGATGTTCTAAATCAAACTACAGTTTTTAGTATACAGAACACACACAAGAGGAAGAGTTCAGAAATGAACGAATCCTTCTTGAGGCATTGTAGACTAGGTCATATCAATGCGACCCGACTAGCTGAAGTTACTTGTAGATGCATATTTAAATCATTTTGAATTTACATCTTGTGAAACTTTCCAGTCATGTCACAAAGATATAATGACACCAGCTCTGTTTATTGGAAACAGAGAAAGAGTTAGTGAACTCTTGGGATGATACATATTGATGTATAAAGGTCCCCTGTCTACACATGCCAAGACCGGTTCTTTGTACTTCATTACATTCTCTGATGATCTCTCAAGATTCAGACATATGTTCCTGTTGAAACACAAGTCCGAACCTTTTGAGATATTCACGGAATATAAGTTAGAAGTAGAGAACCAATACGGGTATAAGTATTATGTCCTTTGATGCGATCAGGGAGGAGAATACTTGAGCACGGAATTCCTAGACTATTCTAAAGGAGAATGAGATTCTCTCTCAGCATTACTCCTCCGTATACACCATGGCACGATGTATATCGTGGCAGAGCAATGGCACCCTATTTGATATGGTGTGCTATATGATGAGTACTACTGAGTGTCCTATTTCCTTTTAGGGAGTTAAGCGCTTATGAAGTTGCATACCTATTGAATAGGGTTCCGATCAAATCAGTTGCCTACCACTTCATATGTGATATGGAAAGGGAAGATCCTATATCTTAAGTTAGTTAAGATTTGGGGTTGTCCGGCCTATGTCTAAAAGCAAAATCCGGACAAGCTCGAGGCAAGGTCTGTTATGTAGAACTGGAAATGTTTCAGCTATACAAACTACAGCAGATGATTTGGTGGAACCGAAGGATTCAATAGTTACCAACGAACCTCAGCCTCTCCGCCGATCTAGTAAGGTTCCTCACCCGCCTGAGAGATACTTCGGTTTCTCTATGACAGTGGGAGCGAGGATTGCATCATGAGATGATGACCCAACTAGTTTTGAGCTGGCCATCAGGAGTGTGACTCTGTAAGAATGGCTGGATGCTTAGCGATCTAAGATGGGATCCATGTACACCAACAAAGTATGAACTTTGGTTGCTATATCTGAAGGGTTAAATCCCTATCAGGAGCAAGTATATCTTGAGAAGATTACTTGGTGTAGATGGAAAAGTTGAGAGTTTCAAAGCTAGACTTGTTAAAGGTTTTCGTCATCGACCAGGCGTGGATAATGATGAAACCTTTTCCAGTGGCTATGCTTAAGTCCATCCGGATACTACTTGCCACGGCTACATACCATGACTACGATATCTGACGGTTGTGTGTCATGACTGCTTTTCTAAAATGATGTTTTAGAAAAGAGTGTCTGTAAGTACACAGTCAGAAGGCTTCGTAGACAGTGGGAGCAGCGGAAACATGTGCAAGATGTTTTATGTGATAAAGCAGGCATCGCGGAGTTGGAACATCTATTTTGATGTAGTAGTCTAACAGTTTGACATCATCAAAATGGTAGATGAACCTTGTATATACAAAAAGGTAGTAGGGAGTATGGTGATGATCCTCGTAGAGTACGTGGATGACATACTCTTGATAGGGAAGGAGTTTCCTATGCTACGCTCGGTCAATCCCCGCTTATCACAATGATTCTCCATATAGGATCAAAGTGATACCTCCTAAATCCTGGGTTTTGGATCTATGAGATAGATCTAATTGGATGTTAGGATTCTCACTAGTTGTAGTGAGATGGTATCAATCGATCCTGGGGAGAATCACTGGAAGGGTTCCAGGGTGATAAGGACGACTGAAAGTCAGTCACAGGCATTGTCTTTACCCTCAGTAAAGGGATGGTATGTTGGAAGAGTTCCAAGATAGATACCGTGGCTAACTAGACGATAAAGGCAGGATACATCGCTACTTAAGATGCTACCAAAGAGGATGTTTGGGTGTATATTGGTTCATGAGATGAACTACGTTCCAACCATTATGAGACAATGGAGTTGTGGCTTATGCCAAGGAACGCCGGTCCCATCAGTGATCCAGATATATTCTAAGGCAGTGTCACCTGATCATGGAGATGGTTGATCTCCAGGGGATCAAGGTTAGGAGAGTAGACTCAGAGGACAACACGGCGGATCCACTCACAAAGGCCTTTTCCCAGAGAGATACTTTTATGGGATGGTTGAGTATGAGATACTGCAACCACTGCTATCAGATGGCCCTAGTGCAAGTGGGAGATTGTTAGTTATATGTATGCCCTAGAGGCCATTACTATACATAGGATGTATATTGTAGTGGATGCTTGGACATATATAGGGAGGACTTTCTTGCTCGACATGATAGTATGCTATCTGGTTACTCTTTACCTTAACGTGTATACTGATTGTCTCTCTGTTACATGTTGGTAAAGCCCTTAGGATGTGTACTTGACTACCTGGACTATGATGCGGATCATACTAGTGGGGACATGGTAGTCCATAAGTACATCCTTCAAAGTCCCTAGTCGTGGGTATATCGAGACAGGGCATCGATATACCAGAGTAGACTAGCGTATACCTTCTCGACCCATACAGATGGGCGATGGATGATCCCATATCCATTGGTGTTTGACATCAGAGATGATATACGGGTGCTCAGTGGAGACTGGGTACACTGGACGGACTCGCCGAGAACTCCCAGATGGTATTATACCTTACATCAGATGGCAGTTCTCTGGTGACACTGGTACAGAGTAGTCTGTTGACCCGAGATCGTCATAGAGTTTTGTGTGGTTCCCACTGTGCTTTGATTTCCACCTTACCACGTCTAAGAGGGCATGCAAAACGGTGGCTTTTGGGTACAGTCCCGAATCACATGGAGGCAATGAACGATAGGAGGGGATTCGTCTCTCCCGGTATAGGGAGTTGATGTTGCGCTGTGTTCGATTGGCTATAACCGGAAATCCCTGGCCAGGGTTGCTGAGATTTACTACTAAGTGTTACCTGTAGTTTCTCGAACTGTTATAGACCTCATATCGACGCGACTTATCGAGCTATTGGGGTCTGACGTTTACCACCCCTAGGCGAGATATGCGACATATCAGACGACGAGACCGGACTGTACGGTAAGTGTTACTGGTTGGATTCACAGGAGTGTGAGCGGCCTTGCTCGTCGATCTTCTGATCGCTCAATACCCGGGTGTCCGTTACGTTTAGCAGACCGCTTGCGGCTTGTAGGTGTTTGATATGATCATCACCTGCTGCCGGCGTATTGACGAGTCTTTAGAGTCCTACACAGAGGTTTCCTGGCTCAAGCGAAACGAAATAGGAGCGCATATGAGATATGTACGGGACCGAGAATAATGCGTGTATATGATACCGTATTCTATTCTCTCGATGAATGTATCGATTGGTTGTATGCGATATAACCTAGTTATCGAATCGAGGATTGATTCGATAAGCCGATACATTGGATATTAGTCGGTCATATGCGATATGACCGGATCATTAAATCAAGTGTTGATTTAATGATTTAATGTATAATTATATATTTGATATATTACTTTACATTAACTAGTATTTGTTCACTTTAGATGGATTTTCTCACTTGATGTGCACATTGTATATGTGATATACTTTTGTGCACAAGATTGTATCATGTTTGATGATACATGCATACTTGGTTAAGTGTATGATTAAACTATGGTTATGTAATGGTTAGGGTTTTGATTATTAACTATTTATTTATTTATTCTTCATTTGGAATGAAAATGAAATGGTTGCTTCTTTTGTTCTTTTCTTTGAAGCTTCAAGAAGCTTTGACCATTTTGTCTTCATCTTCTAAACCTAACCATTCACCTAACCCTAGTTTATTCTCTACACTTAATCATGGTTGAAAATAAGATAAGTATCATATTATTTTCTATTTTAAAAATACTTATCATATTCTTTTCTTCTTCTTCTTCTTCAAGATGAAGAAAACCTTGCAACCATCAATGGTGACTTGATGAAAAGAGTGAGAAATCCAATTCTAAAGTGAACCCACTTCCTATTTCTTCATCCTCTACCACTTGCCAGGTAGTATAGGGTGTTTTCTTCACAAGTTTCATGGCTTGGTGAAGTTGGAGCTTGATCTTGTGTTCCCTCGACGTAGATTATCTTCGGCACCGAAGTCGACGACCTAGCCCGCCCATTTCTCCGATGAAGCCGACGCTAGAGCCCGAGATCCGATGATCGCAGCGAGGGGACTTCATCACGGAGCTATGGAGGTGGAGGAACAGATCTACAAAGATTGTATTTCCGTTCAACTCTTAGTTAAGATGTTAACTAGTTATAGTTTTCGCCTAAATTCTAGTTAACGATCCGTATTAGGGTTTGTAGGCACAAGAAAATTTTCAATTTGGCATGGTTGATGCCTTGTAAGACCTCATTAGCGTGCCTAGGATCCCTACACCTAACGATCCCAGATTTTGCATACTGTGAAAGCTAAACAAACAAACAAGACCAACAGAATCCAAACCACTGCAGACACTAACAGAGAAAAACCCAAACCCAAACTCCCATGCAGAGCCGGCGTCGCCGGACCTCCCCTTTGCCGTCGCCGGCCCTGGCTGGTGGCCTGGGTGTCGTGCCTCAGGTGGTGCCCCAGTGTCCCTAGTACATCACTACAATTTTGCTTAATTTTCCAGTATTTCCTCCGGGTCACAGCAGGTTCGCGATGTCGCAAATCGACACTAAAATATGATATATTGCACAAAACGGAAACCCTATGGTATTTTAGTGAAATCTGGGTTAAATCTCAGTTAAAGTGACCCTAATAACAATTAAATAGGTAGGGTTAACCAACACAATCATCATTCTAACCAAAATTCAACATAATTCACCATATTTAGCATAAAAGCTAACTTTAAACGCACACCGACGCTAAACAACACACAAGTTAAGCAATAGGGCGAATTGTGTTCAGAAAATATACCCTAAAAGGTCCTAGGAAGCAGAAGAAGAAGTGTATGGAGGAAGAAGAGCTGCTGCAAGTTGCTGGGGCCTCTGTTGCTGCTGTTGCAGAAACTGCTGCTGATGCTGTCTGCTGCTGAAGCTGCTGTTGTTTGCTGCTGCTGGAGCTGCTTGCTGCTGCTGATGTTTCTGCTGGTGCTGCTGCTGCCTCAGCCACTTGTGTGTGTGTGAGAGAGTATGAGGGAATGAGAGAAAGGAAATGAGAGGGAGAAATGAGAACAACAATAAAGACCCCCCCTTCTCACTCTCTCTCTCTTCATTAAATGGGCATGGCTCATGCCATGTTGCCCCATGCCCTCTCTCTCTCTCTTTGGTCAACACTTCAAACAAAAGAAATCATTTTAAGCCCTTTTCAATTCATTTTTTTCACTTTTTTTTTAAAAGAACCATCCAAAATAAAAACCCAAAAACTCCTAATACAATTATTAAACTAGATTAGGGAATGGTTAGTTCACCATGTTGCTAATCATGGCTAAACACCAAATTAACACCCTAGTTAACATGCACAAGTGTGTGCAAGGCTAGGAAAAATCTAATAAAATATTTATTAAATAGGATAAAATAATTGAAACCAATTTGGTAAACTTTTTATTAAAAACCATACATTAAAATATAATTAGCCACTAAACACATTCTAAGGTGTTACAAACACACTCGAGGCGAAGTGACAGTGTCAACTCAGCGGACTAAGCTGTACTCATGTCACTTGGGAACTGTTAACTGACGATAGGTATAATACCAACCAACAGTTCCCGACGAGTCCTGTCCAGTGTACTCGTAACCTAACGAGCACCTGCATACTATCTCCAGTACGACGTACTGATGGCTGTGGGGCAGACCATCTCCCCTACTAGGATGAGAAGCGTATGCATTTGTCTACTCTGGAGTATCGATGCCCTGTCTCGATAATCCTATGACTAGGGACACAAATAAGGATGTGCTTATAGACTACGCAGCCCCCACTAGTGTGATCACCATCACAATGCCGGTAGTCAAGCAAAGATCCTAAAGGCTCCATCAATATGTATTAGCGATATGTTAAAAGAAACATGCACACATATTAAGATAGAAACAAACCAAGTAGCATACTACTATATCGAGAAAGACTGTTGTAAACCTGTATATATATTCCAAGCCTCCAAAATTTATTATACAAACTAGTACTATACAATAAAGGCCTCTAGGGCATACATATCCAACAATCCAAACCCCTACTAAGCCTGACAGTGACAATATCCGTACAGTCCGGTCTGTTCGTCTAAGAGTAGCGCATATCGAGTCTAGGGGGATGGATAAAGTCAGATCCCTAATAACGCGATATTTAGTGTCGGCATGAAACCCATCACCACCTGAGAAACTATCAATCCTGGATCGGTAATTCTCGTATACCTCGGCCGAGAATTTCTAGTAATGGCCATCCGTGCACTGCGCGACATCAACCCCCAATACCGGGAGAGACGAATCCCTGACGATCCGCTTACTACCTCCATGTGGCTTGGGACTGTACCCAACTAAAACCTGTTTGCACGACTCATTTGAGCCGTGGTAGGGTAGTAATCAAAGCGTAGTGGGAACTCACACGAGAAAAATGACGATCTCAGGTCGACAGACTAACCTATACACATGTCACCGGGGAATTGCTATCTGACAATAGGTATAATACCAACTAACATGTTCCCGACGAGTCCTTCCAGAGTACTCATAACTCAATGAGCACCTGTATACTATCTTAGGTGAACAACTGACACCAATGGATTATGAGACCGGCCACCGCCGTTCGTCAGGGTCTGGATAAGTGTACACTAGTCTACACTGGAGTATCGATGCCCAGTCTAAATACTCCCACGACTAGGGACATTTAAGGATGTGCTTATAGAACCCCAGCTCCGACGTATATGATCCCCATCATAATGCTGGTAGTCAAGCAAGAATCCTATGGGCTCTATCAACATGTAATAGTGATGATAAAGTCAAACCAGATAGCATACTATCATCTCGAGTAAGACTGTTAAACCGCTATAGGTTCTCCCACAATCATCATAATCACATGCCTGCGACTACGATAATTGCCTTAAGGGCACTATAGCCATTAATCTCCCACTTGCACTTAAGGCTAATTATTGCGATGTCGCTACTCACAGCCCGTGTGATACCGAACACCCAACGGGCCCGGGGAAGTCTAATAACAGGACTTCCTTCTCTACTAATCAGTCTCACAAAGCCCGTTTGTGAAACTAATGTGTTCGAGAAATAGCCTCAATGAGTTGATCCGCTCCAATGTTTCTTTCTATATCTCTCTATATCTCAACTTCGTGGAGAAAGATATCTCCCGAAATGAATGATACTTGTCTTTGAATTTGTCTGGATATCTGATAGGACACAGTTCACAAATGAACTCCAAATCCAGCAAAGTTCCAAGACTGTATCATCCACTGAATTTAATCAGTATCATGCGCCATGCATTTCCTCAGTATCCGCTTGAACCACCTGTCCAACATATTGCCCCTGAAAAGAGGGAAAACTATAACTCAGACTGTCACTCTGTCATCCAGGTCACCTTGGAAGAACGAAATGATAACCTTTTCCTGAAGGAGGCTGCCATTACCATATCGCTAGAACATCTACTTATGTTCAAAACTGCTTCCCAATGTTTCTCTAGGTTTAGATTAACATATGCTTATTGCAGCCAGGGCAAAAGCAATATCTGGTGTGATACTGGACATTTCATGATTAACCCAATTGCCTAAGCAAGTGACATGCTAATCATGCAGATACATCTCCTCATCAGTCTGAAAGGCATCTCTTTACAGAGGTGACTCCATCACCTGTGGGTACACCACCACGCCAGGAGTCGTCCATTCTAAAACACTTTAGAATAGTGTCAAGTACCCAAATTTAGACACTTCCAAAATCTAGATCTAAAACCATAGATCTAGTGACCAGAAAAACTGATATTTATCCAGATCCTATATGGAGAAATAATTGATTGACAACCATAGTATAACCGATCGTAGTATAGGAATTTCGCTTCCTATAAAGTGCATGCCATCCCAAACACCAGAACATCACACCCTACTACCTTCTTACCAGATCCATCTCCTATTCTTATAGGGTCAAGACCTATGATTGTCACATCAAAAATAGATGATCTATTTCTGCTATACTTGCTTTAGTCAATAAATAGACATAAACTACTTTCCCACTATGCTTCCGCTGCTACAACTGACTACAACAACCCTTTGGCAGAGTCACAAACGCGTGCACTTCTAAAGCTAGTTTAGAACGATGCTATACTCATCCTCCTGCCTGGTCTTATAGTCTAGAACAACAGCAATGGCAAGTCTGGGTAAACAAGAACCCCCTTGTCACCGTCTCTGAGAAGACTAAAATAACTACCGAGTGCCTGAGGTTACCCACCAAATCTGCCGAGTGGCTAACGAAATGTCGAATCCAATTGAATATTTAGGTTCTAATAAATTTTCAGTGATCGTTTGTGGTTCTGGAATCACTTCCAGTTCTACCATACTCCCACTTCTTTTTCTGGAAAAATCCATTTTACTAAAACCGTGGCAAGTTAAGAACAATACCATTATTGATCTTCCTGATGGTAGAAATTTAACCCTCTTCAAAGCCCAGGTTTACCCACAAACTGCCATTATTGAACGTGGCTCGAGTTTATCCGGATTCTAGTTTTAAGCATCAGTAGGACAACTCCCTATACCCTAACATCGTTAAGATATAAATTGATTTTATATATATTCAATATAGAACCAAAAGCATTAATTTAATTGGAACCGGATTCAAAATCATGCAGCTGTCTCCGGTGCATATCAACCAAATGGAAAAAAGACAATCAACATTACTCATCTAGGAGTGTATCCATATATGAGTAACCTGAAAGAGAAGCAAGTTCTCAAAACCATTACTATCAACGGAATACCAAACACAAGTATCTATATCATCGACTCCCTCGAAGAATCCTGATACTTCCAACAAATGATTCTCTAATTTATTCTTATACCTATAACCTCTCAATATCTGGACCTTGTATTTCAACGAAATACTTGTCTAGAACTGGAGAAGTCATGAGTAAGCAGAATATAGTACGAGTACCAACCCTTATGTCTTAATGTAACGCCTTGAAAAATCGTTTAGGTATTTTCCCGATGATCGGTAAATAATTGGTATTTTTCCGTAAATTGTCATTATAATTATTTTTCAATATAGGCTTAATTATACCTAATTTGGATAGTTAATTGCTAGTATTTAGTAGCTAATGAGTCACTTATAAATTTCTGGTTGTTTAAAATTTTTCCATAATTTACTAATTTTAATATTATTTTAAGCTGTTAAATATACATTAAATTAATGATAAATACAAATTTGAATGCGCTAATTACATACTTAAGTACCAAGACAACAAAAATCTAGTTTGTAATATAAATTTTTAGTATGGTATTTCAAAGTTCTAGTTGGTTATAATAAAAGGAAAAATTAAATTTAAATAAATTAAACTAAAACTTTCAATTATGAGCTTGTGGGGGTGTTTTTGGCATGGAATTTTCATTGCAAACAATTCACCCATCCTCACCTCTCCTTGGGCGAGCCCCACCTGCAGGAAGCCCCCCTCGTTTTTACCTCTTCAACTCATTTGAATGAAGAGTTATGTGTTGAATAAAATATATTAATTTAGGTATGGGTTTTATTGAGGCATGGGATGGTTTGACTTTGGAAATTTCGCACAACACTCTCTCACTTTTCCCCATCTACCCCAAGGCCGAGAGCAACCTGTTGCTGTTCCCCCTCATTTTTGCCCTTCTCTTTTCCTTCAAAATTCATCACAAATCCTTCAAAAATCAAATTAAACCTCACAATTTCAAGCCCATTCTTCATCCTTTCTCCTTAACCATTCTTGCATGGATCTTGGATGCTAGGTGGCCATCTTTGAAGACAAATCATCTTGCTAGATCCTTAGAATTTGAGGTATAAATTTTACCCAATTAACACTTGTGGTTAAATTCCTTGAATTAAATTGATTTAGTGTTAATTTTAGTGCTAATTTTAAATCTAGGTTTGTAAAGAGAATGGCTTGAGTTAGAACTAGGGTTTTTAAAACACCATTATTAGATTAATTAAGTTATTTTGTTATCTAGTTGTTATACAAACCTAATCTAAGAGGTTACTTTGCTTATGTGGTCTTCAATTTGTGTTAATTTAGGTTTTTCAAGTCTGGAATGGATTTAAATTGCTAGTTTATGAAAATCAAGAAAGGGTTTGATTTTCAGAAATAGGATTTGAAGCCTTGAAAATGGGTTAAATTAAGTGTAGTGGCTTGCTAGTTGGGTGGTTGGTTAATTATTTGTGAATGTGGTCATTTTTGTCGCAAATCTACGATATTTGCACCAAGTTTGGAATTTTTGTGCTTACTAGGTTTTTGATACAATTAGGAGGTGAATTAATTTGGTTATGCTGGTTATGTTATTAGCTTCTAGTAAGGTATTTAGGGTGTGCGAATGGGTATTGGTTTGTTCGGGTCTTAGTTTTGACGGTTGTTCCGAGCGACGATTCTAGTTAAGGTTGTTGTGTTTTTCGTGTGTGATCCGCGCACCAAGTGCACAATGTGCCTAACTCGCAGACATTGACCCTTTCATTTTGTGACTTGGTATCGTTTCAGGATATGTAATCTTATGTTTTGTGTTGTCCAAATTCCAAGATCGGTCGCGGAGACTTCGGACACGGCACGAAAAGGGAAAGCGGTGATTGGACCAAGCTAGCTGGGGATTTCCGGCCAGTAGATGTATACATCTACGGGGGAAATCGTTTGGATGGCGCAAGGCGCCCGATAGTTTAGAATTACTGGTAATACTAGCTTGCTGCATGTAGTTCCTAGTTACCTATTTACTGCATTGCATGACCTTTATATCCGTATATGTGTTAATTCATCGTATTGAAACCATTAAAATGAGATATGCGACACAAGTAATCTTCGGCTTGCTTAGTTCATTATATATAATTGTGCAACTTCACCTCATAGGACACTTGCACCATTACCAGGGTTTTATGCAGCACGAGCACTATTCATGCGGATACACACGTCTTGGTAATTGTTATGACACAAACACTAGATAACTTGTTTAAACCGGAATTTAAAATAATTGCACCATATAAGACGTGCAAAGCAGTGTAAGTATGCGGCAGCGCCCCGGCCGTCTGACAGACGCCAATATGCGGAACAAAACTTTTACGACTGGCGCAATCGCATACTATAACCCGGATCTGCCATTAAAGCTAAACTAACATATTGTAAAGAGAGTAGAATTGTTATACCGAACGATCCGAGTCCTTTGGTCTTTAACCATCATCCCACGCTTTGTTGCGGCGGCTTCGATCTTCTGGAAAAAAAACTCCAGTCTCGTCGTCCTGGTGGCACCACGTCGACGGATCTTTAAACGGGATCCCGCGTCTGAACCGAGGCAACTCGGTCGTCAAGTTTGCTAAAAGAGACGACCAAGATGAAGTAGAGAATGAGTAGAACACTTTGTCTCGTTACGTCCAAGGCTATGGATGAACGGTTAAAAGATGTTGCCATTTGGAATCGGGTGAATGGAAATTGAACTATATGAAATTTCCATACACTAAAGTATCATAATCTTTTGCAAAATGAATCAATCATAATTTTTTTTCCCACAATGAAGTGGCCGGCCAATATAAAGGAGAGGAGGGAGGTGAGTGTATGAGCAAGGAGAGTGAGTGTAAGAAAAAATATCAAGGATATTTATCATGAACAAAGAATGAGTGGTATGAATACATTAAATGAATTAAGCCACCTCATATAACACCTCACCTCACAATTAATGCAAATGATGAGTCACTAATCCTAGTCACCATTTCTAGAATCTTCTAGAACCATTACTCACCCAAAAGACGAAAAGATAAATCCGCATTTAACCGAAAGTTATATACGGCTGACAGAAAACTGGAAACTGGCAAATTCCAAAAATCATCCCGAAACAAATTTCAGGATAACCCCGTATCGATCTAAACATACCCGCATTTGTATTACGACCGAATACAAATGCAACTGAGACAAAAATATTATATTTACACAGTATAATACTGGGATCCGGCTTAAACCAAAGCCTACCAGTATTATCTGCCCAAAAAATGACAGGTACGAAAACGCACGTGCATATTCCGAACCCTGCCACAAAACCATACGGCATCTACAACGTTTCGCCCGAACTTGGGAAAGTGTCTGTGGGGGACTCTAATGACTCATCAATATACTGGCAGTAGGTATAACCACTAGCACATCAGAGGTACAAGCTGTACGTAACGGTTTGCCTATATATTGATTGGAAGGGAAGATGACGAGCGAACTCATCTATAAACCCTACTGAGCCTGACAGTGACAATATCCGTACAGTCCGGAACATTCGTCTATGAGTATCGCATATTAGGCCTAGGGGGTCGGTAAACGTCAGACCCCCAATAACTACATAAGTCATGTCAGAGAGCAGCCCAGAACACCCTGAGATACTACAGGTATACCTACCAGTATATCTCAATTACCCTGGACAGGGATTTCGTGTAATGGCTCTCCTAAACACAGCGCGATCTCACCCCCCAATACCGGGAGAGACGAATCCCCGACGATCCGCTCACTTGCCTCCAATGTGGCTCGGGACTGTACCCAACTAAAACCTGTTTGCATAACTCCTTTGAGCGTGGTAGGGTAGTAATCTAAGCACAGTGGGAACTCACACGAGACAAATGACGACCTCAGGTCGATGAACTAACCTGTACACATGTCACCAGGGAACTGTTATCTGACGATATGTATAATATCAACTAGCATGTTCCCGGCGAGTCCTGTCCGGTGTACTCATAACCTAATGAGCACATGTATACATCTTAGGTGATCCAACTGACACCAGTGGCTTGTGAGACCGGCCACCGCCCCTCGTCGGGGTCTCGACTGTATACACTAGTCTACTCTGGAGTATCGATGCCCTGTCTCGAAACTCCTACGACTAGGGATACTTAAAGGATGTGCTTATAGACCCCAGCTCCCACATATATGATCGCCATCATACTGCTTGTAGTCAAGCAAGAATCCTATGGGCTTTATCAACATCTACATGATAATAAAGACAAACCTGATAGCATACTATCATCTCGAGTAAGACTGTTCTATCGGTATAGGTCCTCCTTCAATCATTGCAATCACGTACCTGCGATCCAATAATTGACTTAGAGGGCACTATATCCAACAATCTCCCACTTGCACTTAAGGCTAATTAGTGCGATGTCGTGTACTCACAGCTGGTGTGACACCGAGCATCCAACTCCTCTACTAATCAGTTTCACAAAGCTCATTTGCAAAACTATTGTGTTCGAGAAATAGCCTCAGTGAGTGGATCCGCTTCGGTGTTTCTTTCTGTATCTCTCTATATCTCAACTTCGCGGAGAAAACCATCTCCCGAATTGAGTAATACGTGTCGTAGAATATGTCTGGATATCTGATGGGACCTAGTTCATAAATGAACTCCAAATCCAAACTTCTTAGACTGTATCAATCACTGAAACTAATCAGTGTCCAGCACCATGCCTCCCATAGTATCCTCTTGGACTATCTGTCCATAACAATGTCCCTTGTTTGAGGGAAAACTATAACTCATACAATCACTCTGTCATCCATGTCACCTTTGAAGCCTGGAATGATAACTGTCTCCCGAAGGAGGCCGCTATCATCAAATCCGTAAAACTGCTTCCTTATGTTTCTCCAGGATTGGATTAATATAAACTTATCGCATCTAGTGCAATAACGACATCTGGTTTGGTACTTGACATCTCATGATTGACTCAATTGCCTAAGTAATTGATCTGCCAATGATGCTCGTCCCTCTCCTCCTTTAGTCTGTAAGACACCTTTAAAGAGGGTGACTCCATCACCTGCAGGTATACCACCATGCCAGGAGTCATCTATTCTAAAATACTATTAGAATACTGTCCAAGTACCCACATTGGGAAACTACCCAAATCTAGATCTAAAACCATAGATCTAGAAACCGGAATGTCAGATATTATATCCATATCCTTTGTCGAGAAACAACTGTGTGACGACCAAAGTACAACCTGATCGTAGTATAGGAATTTTACTTCCTACTCTGTGTATGTCATCCAAATAGTAGGACATCACACCCTACTACCTTCTTAACAGATCCATCCTCTATTCTGATGAAGTCAAACCCATGACTGTTACATCAAAAATAGATGATCTATCTCCGCTATTCTGCTCAAGTCTATAAATAGACACTAGCTACTTGCCCACTATGCTTCCGCTGCTCCCACTGACTACGACAACCCTCTGGCAGAATAATATGTACGTACACTTCTAAAGCTAGTTTAGAATGACGCTATACTTATCCTCCTGCCGGGTCTCATTGTCTGGAACAACAGTAGTGTCAAGTTTGGGTAAAAAGAACCTCCTTGTCACCGTCCCTGAGGCTACCGGAGTACCTCTCGGGTGTCTGAGGTTACCCACCATATTTGCGGGGTGGCTATTTGAATGTCAAACCTGATTGAATCTTTAGGTCCTATTAAATTTTCAGTAATCATTTGCGGTTCTGGAATCACTTCTAGTTCTACCATACTCCCACTACTGTTTTCTGAAAAAATCCATTTTAATAAAACTGTGGCGAGTCAAGAACAATGTCACTGTTGATCTCCTAGATGGTAGAAAATCAACCCTCGTCAAAGCTAGAGTCAATCCACAAACTGCCATTACAGAAACGTACCTTGAGTTTTCCAGTGTCTGTTTTTAAGCATAAGCTGGACAACTCCCCTTACCTTAACATCGTTAAGATATGAAGCAATCTATATCCAATATAGAAACATAGGCACTTATTTAATTGGAACCAAACTCTAATTATGCAGCTGTCTCCAGTGCATATCAACTTAATGGAGAGAGGCTAATCAGCATTACTCAACTTAGGAATCCATCCAATTATGAGGAACCTGAAAGAGAAACAAGTTTCTCAAAACCATTACTATCAACTGAATACCTATCACAAGAATCTACATCTTCGATTTCTTTGAAAAATCCCGATACTTGTGACACCTGGTTCTCTACTTTATTCCTATACCCACAACTTCTCAATACTTAGACATTTTATTTATACGAAACACTTGTCTAAAAACTAGAGAAGTCACAAGTAAATAGAATATAGTACGAGGACCAACCCCTTTGTCCTGATGGACACTGGACATCTTACAATACTCTGTATAAGTCCGCTGAGTTTAATAACTCAAAACCTGTGCGTCGTAGGTTGAAAACTGTCACCAGGCGATTTCCTCAAATATCACCAATTACAACGAATTCCGATATAATGAGGATGATTACCTAATTCCAAATAACTTACTCCCACTCATTATCTGTAAAACTATACAGATGTGAGAATGAAACCTGGTAAATACATACCCTGGAGCAAGGGTTTAATTGGGAAATCAGTTTTTAATTAACAATGCACAGTGAATATTAAACATTAATATGTTTCGTAGGGGTATCCTGGTATTCCTAGTAATGCCTCTTCCATAATCCAAATCATGACTTTAACCGTATATTTCTTTGCCACCTTTCCAAATCCCTTTATTTGTCTTTAGTCGTTACCTTCTGTACACCATCATTAAGCTAAATGGTTTTCTTCCTTCCCTACCGTTCGGCACCAGCCTATAGTTTGGAAGAAGACTATCCAGTAAGCATAATTGGTGTACTCTCCTAATCCTAGGAGTACTCGCAACTTGAGAGAAGGTGATGATAAAAGACAACTCAATAATCCTTATTCCTATTTCTACTGAACCGGAATTCATCCTCGAAAAAATATCCTTCGAGTTCGTATATAAGCATACGATGGATTTATCCAATGGAATTGGATGTTCGTAGTGATACGGGTTGTTCTGGAGAAATTAAAGGTGAAGTAGGAGTGGCAATGATGTACGTGGTTTGGTCGTGAATGTTAGCAGTCACAATTTACTTTGCCCTCTTTCTAATTCCTTTATCTTGTCTTTACTTTTTATCTTATGCACACCCTACTTAGGCTAATTGGTTTTCTTCATTCCCTACCTTTTGGCACCTGCCTATGGTTTGGAATAAGACTATCCAATAAGCGTAATAGGTGTACTCTCCTAAACCATGGAGCCCTCGCAACCTGAGAGAAGGTGATAATAAAAGACAATTGAATAAACTAATTCTATTTCTCCTGAACCTGGATCCATCCTCGAAGAAGTCCCTTCGAGTTCGTATATAACCATACGATGGATCTATCCAATGGAAGTGGATGTCCATAGTAATACGGGGTGTTCTGAGAAATACAAAGGGTAAAAGAAGGAGCGGCAATGACTTATGCAACTCGGACAATCTAAAAGCCAGTATTTTAAGAAGGTTCGGTCAACTTGGTCATTTAAGTCATAGTCAAGGGTCGGTCAAAAGTCGCTGCCAAAGAGAGAGAGAAAGAAACACTCTACGTGCACTCTAACCTAGATCAGAATGGTTATCATTTTATCTAATTAGGAAACCTCCCACTGTAATCTCAAATTCTCCTCCAAACCTGAAAGAAGAATTAGTCGGGATCACCCGAAGAGTAAACCAACTTATCAGTGAGAATCGGGATCCAGCTATCATCGCATGATAACTTGATGGAAGCCACTCAAGTTAACACACTCCAGAAGGTATGCGCATGTCTGGCAAGTTTCCTGTATGTTTGAAACTCCCGATATAATTTTTATCCCATGCACTTATGACCTTGACGTAGGCCAACAAGTCATAAGCTACATGTCAAGTTCTACCCGTCGTTGTCCTGATTAATTTAGGTCATCGTACATGCCCTTGACGTAGGCCAACAAGGCTGTACGTCTGTCCTAAACTAATGCATCTATCTGTGCAACAAATAAATACCCAGCAGCTACCAAACACTACGCCTTGACGTAGGCCAACAAACATAGCTTGAATACTACTGACCATGCATAAGAAACGACGGAGGATTACGGTTGGTTTTTGGCGAAAAACCTTTAACGTAATGAACATGATCTCGTTGAAGGAATCTGATAGAATTTTATAAAAAATATAGTAGCGAAAACCTTTTGCTAAAGAAGTCACTCCCGGTGAAGGGATCTCGGCTCTTTCCTCGTGGAATGAAGTGTAGGATATTCCAACTGAATACCTCGATGCAAAGCAACTTGTAATCGAATATATAGAAGCTATTACCCTGATGCAAACTTCTGCCCAAGGGGTCACTTCCGGTGAAGGGATCTCGGCCCTTGCCTCATCGAATGAGGTGCAGGATATTCTAACTGAATATCACTATGCAAAACAAAAGGAAACGTCTTTGTAATAATTCCCTTTTAAAATTTGTTCCAACAACATCAAATATAGGTTTGTTTTATCTTGCATTGATAAGAATCAACGCAGTCCCATTAATCAATCACACCAGAAAAGAACGAAAATAAAATTTACGTATATGCCATCCGCATTCGTCACTGGGTCCCGTCATCACCCGTTAGGTTACTTAACTAACGACAGAGCGGGGGTTGGACTAGTGCGGGTGTAAAACATATACAACATCTAATAGTATATAGACTAATATACCATAATCGCTCCAGGCGTGATAATATGCAACAATACAGAAAAGTAATAAGCATCACGGAACAATACAGATAATCTGGGATCCCCGGGTTTCACACAGCCGCTACTGAAACCCGACGTTCCCCTGGTCGTGTGGATAGCCTGTGCAATGTAACCTAGACCCCTACGGGTGCGGCAAGTTACCCGCCAAAAGCTGAAGCGAGGTATTCCCCACAACATAGTGAATGGAACACCCGGCACTTCATGGAATCCTGTAAATTGAGAACCCCTCTTTAGGTCAACCTGTATCCTCTACGAATGCAGCAAATAGTCTGCCAATTCTAGAGTGAGGTTCCTTTGCCTCTCAAAGCCATGAGATACGGACCCGTTGCCTTTCAGAACCCGGCTATCCGTGCACTCCTTCGCAGGATAAACCTAGTACAGAAATAAAAATATGTACAACGGGTACATCGACCTCAACCCGGTCGTGCCCCAAAAGAATATTATACAACGGGCAGTGACGGCAGTCCTCAAGTCGGACGCTCGTCCCGCAATATCAATTGTACAAATAAATCCAAACTGCACTATCATTGCACCCTGCTATCCACCACGACAAATCCGCAACATCACAGCACAACACAGAACATCAACGCAAATGTCACGTTCGCAAACCCGTCTAAAAGAACTATAACAATCAGACGCGGTTTACCGATCAAATGACATTCCCAGTCGGAGATATAAAGTAAGTTCTGTAAACTAACAAATTTAAAATTTCGATCGACAAAATTTCCCGAAGTGGGCCCATAAACATCTGGTGTACAATAACAAAATATGCGCCAAAAAAAAACATTTCAGAAACCACAACTTCCCAAGATAAGCCTACAGGAGAGTTTTGAAGCACTGTTCCCACAGTACAGCCGCGTTTCCGCGGTCAAACCCTAGGTTTGACCGCGGATCCGCGGCGGTTACGCGGGATCACGTGCTCAAAATTTCTCCGATTGCATAAAAAACCCTGCTTGTTTTCCTGTGATATGCAAAATAATTTTTAGAACAGTTTAAAAATCAACAGAAACCGTGGGTACAGTAAATTGTAGGTTCAGAAATTCCGTTCGATCGATCTTTTAAATGCTTTAGCACAAGTTAGTATAGCTTAATGGTGAGGCTTCGATACCAATGTAAGTATACGGCAGCACCCCGGTCGTCTGACAGACGCCAATATGCGGAACAAAACTTTTACGACTGGCGCTATCGCGTACTATAACCCAGATCTGCCATTAAATCTAAACTAACATATTGTAAAGAGGGTAGAATTGTTATAACGAACGATCCGAGTCTTTCGGTCTTTAACCATCATCCCACGCTTTGTTGCGGCGGCTTCGATCTTCTGGAAAAAAACTCCAGTCACGTCGTCCAGGTGGCACCACGTCGACGGATCTTTAAACGGGCTCCCGCCTCTGAACCGAGGCAACTCGGACGTCAAGTTTGCTAAAAGAGACGACCAAGATGAAATAGAGAATGAGTAGAACACTTTGTCTCGTTACGTCCAAGGCTATGGACGAACGGTTAAAAGATGTTGCCATTTGGAATCGGGTGAATGGAAATTGAACTATATGAAATTTCCATATACTAAAGTATCATAATCTTTTGCAAAATGAATCAATCATAATTTTTTTCCTACAATGATGTGGCCGGCAAATATAAAGGAGAGGAGGGAGGTGAGTGCAGGAGCAAGGAGAGTGAGTGTAAGAAAAAATATCAAGGATATTTATCACTAAAAAAGAATGAGTGGTATGAACACATTAAATGAATTTAGCCACCTCACTTAACACCTCACCTCACAATTAATGCAAATGATGAGTCACTAATCCTAGTCACCATTTCTAGAATCTTCTAGAACCATGACTCATCCAAAAGACGAAAAGATAAATCCGCATTTAACCGAAAGTTAAATACGGCTGATAGAAAACTGGAAACTGGCAACTTCCAAAAATCATCCCGAAACGAATTTCAGGATAACCCCGTATCGGTATAAACATACCCGCATTTTTATTTCGACCGTATACAAATGCAACTGAGACAAAAATATTATATCTACACAGTATAATACTGGGATCCGGCTTAAACCAAAGTCTACCAGTATTATCTGCCCGAAAAATGACACGTACGAAAACGCACGTGCATTTTCCGAACCCTGCCACAAAACCATACGGCATCTACAACGTTTCGCCCGAACTTGGGAAAGTGTCTGTGGGGGACTCTAATGACTCATCAATATACTGGCAGTAGGTATAACCACTAGCACATCAGAGGTACAAGCTGTACGTAACGGTTTGCCTATATATTGATTGGAAGGGAAGATGACGAGCGAACTCATCTATAAACCCTACTGAGCCTGACAGTGACAATATCCGTACAGTCCGGAACATTCGTCTATGAGTATCGCATATTAGGCCTAGGGGGTCGGTAAACGTCAGACCCCCAATAGCTGCATAAGTCATGTCAGAGAGCAGCCCAGAACACCCTGAGATACTACAGGTATACCTACCAGTATATCTCAATTACCCTGGACAGGGATTTCGTGTAATGGCTCTCCTAAACACAGCGCGATCTCACCCCCCAATACCGGGAGAGACGAATCCCCGACGATCCGCTCACTTGCCTCCAATGTGGCTCGGGACTGTACCCAACTAAAACCTGTTTGCATAACTCCTTTGAGCGTGGTAGGGTAGTAATCTAAGCACAGTGGGAACTCACACGAGACAAATGACGACCTCAGGTCGATGAACTAACCTGTACACATGTCACCAGGGAACTGTTATCTGACGATATGTATAATATCAACTAGCATGTTCCCGGCGAGTCCTGTCCGGTGTACTCATAACCTAATGAGCACCTGTATACATCTTAGGTGATCCAACTGACACCAGTAGCTTGTGAGACCGTCCACCACCCCTCGTCGGGGTCTCGACTGTATACACTAGTCTACTCTGGAGTATCGTTGCCCTGTCTCGAAACTCCCACGACTAGGGACACTTAAAGGATGTGCTTATAGACCCCAGCTCCCACATATATTATCACCATCATACTGCTGGTAGTCAAGCAAGAATCCTATAGGCTTTATCAACATCTACATGATAATAAAGACAAACCAGATAGCATACTATCATCTCGAGTAAGACTGTTCTATCGGTATAGGTCCTCCTTCAATCATTGCAATCACGTACCTGCGATCCAATAATTGACTTAGAGGGCACTATATCCAACAAGCAGTACTAATATATTAAATTCCGAAAGATGAACATGTAGAATTGCTAGTCATTTGCATGTACCTGATTATATCATTCGATCATACATAGTCTTTTAGTCATATATCGCAGTTCGCATTGTTGATACCATAGGCATTCATCACTATTGACATGTGTACTTGGGGTACTTTTTTTTCTTGAGGATTTCAGCATTTGAGATTTATAAGATTTTGGAGAAACCGCAAGGATTTAATAAAACTGAAATCATTTTAAATATTGCATGTTGCGGTTTTCTCAAGATACGATACTTGTGTCATCCGCCATGAGTTTTCTGTTAGTTTTCGAGACCCATTTCGAGGAGTAGGATAAACCGTCTCGGGTATATGGTGGGCCCGATAAGGTACCCCCGGGCAAGAAGTTCGAGTAGTAGACGATTAGCCTGACAGGGGTAGACTACCTACCGGTGATTGTTGGCGCAGATGATATCTGGAGGATACCGACCGTGGTCGTGAGATATTGATACTTGAGATGGGCCGGTCCGAATTGCCTGAGCCCGAGACTGTTGAGATACTTATACTTTGGGACACTGAGATATTCATTTGAGGTGTTGATACTTGACACAGATTTCTGTTGATTTAATTGATATTACTTCAGATATTTCAAATGAGTTTTCTAAGATGAAAATAATGATTTCCTTATATTGTCATATTCAGATCACGTGTTAAATTACATTCATGTCGCATACATGCTAGTACATCATACCATATCAATATTACAGAATTGTGACACTTTGCGTACATACTTACGATAGTCTTTATAGATGTTACATATTACTCACGAGTTGGCAACTCACCCCCGTTGTGCAACAACCTTTTTGCAGGTCCGTTCCGTCAGTACAGTAGCGGCGGACACACTTCCTCCTTTTGCTTGGATTTGAGGCTTTTGCTCGTAGGTGGGTTGTGTCATTATTTTGTTTCCACCTTGTATATTCATTGTATCTAGTGTACTCCATCTACTGTATCATCTACCAGTACTGATGTATATTGACTTAGAGACGAGACAGACAGATTTGTGGGCATGTATATTGTTTCTTTGGGTCGCGCTCACTTGAGCCGATGTGTTGCTTTTTTACTTATGCCTTTTTATGCTTATTTTGAACATTGATGATTTATATTGCGTGGGATTTGAGTCCGCCTTAGGGCGAAGAGCTAACTCCAGCTTGGGGTTGCCTTATTTCATGTTATTTATATATATTCCTGTTTGTATCCGTTTGGGGGACAGTATTTACAAAGGAGACTCTGCCGAAATTTTCGGAAAAATGGATGTTGCTTTTAAAAAGCTTAATGTGACTATTTGATTTAAAATCACTTTCAATAAATTGGTTTTCCTTCACTCTACTGCTTATTTGGTTTTGATTTCTGCGTTTTGGCTTACTTAGATTACGGACACCTCGAGACGTTTCGTAATTTATGTGCCAGTCATGCTCCGAACTTTTCGGGTCGTGACAAACTTGTTATCAGAGCGATAGGTTTTACCTTTCTAAGTTTAGGATGACTCTTAGTAGATGGAGTAAGTGACTTAAGCAGGGTAACGTAGCGTGTGTATGTCCGCGGAAAACTTGCGTTACGGTACTCCGCTTAGGTGACTTTAGGATATACTTGCTTCAAAATTCCTTCTACAATTCCGTGTATCATGTGATTCTATTGCACTGTTCTTATTATCCTGTTTCCTGTACCAGCTACTATGCCGCCGAAGGCTACGAGAGCGCAGAGGGCTGCCGCCCGAGATGAGATCCGAGCAGGCTCGTCCGTGACGAGGACCGAGTAGGGTGGCGTACCTACACCTTAGGGACAGACTAATCCGCCTTCCCCAGGCCGCATGGATAAGCTAGAGTCTGGTATGGAGGAGTTACGACAGATGATGGGAGGTATGCAAGAGTTACGACAGATGGTGGGATCCTTAGTAGAGGCCAGTCATGCACCGAGATCGGAGGACGTACCTACCACAGCACAGACTACGATGGTACCTGCTGTCCAAA
The DNA here is from genome assembly GCA_030015575.1 of Agapanthus africanus. Classification (NCBI taxonomy): domain Eukaryota; kingdom Viridiplantae; phylum Streptophyta; class Magnoliopsida; order Asparagales; family Amaryllidaceae; genus Agapanthus; species Agapanthus africanus. Next base: position 232,700,007 of record JASDDO010000018.1, on the reverse strand, counting down.
CAGTTGCTCCTACTACTACCGTGGCTATTCCGGTATCACTACAGGATTTCATAAGGCCGAGACCCCCAGTCTTCACCGGCACCGATGTAGCGGAGGATCCGCAGACATTCCTTGGCAATTTATCTAGGATTTGCCGTTCGCTCAAATGTTCCGACGATAGATGGGTGGAGCTTACGAGTTTCCGTTTAGAAGGCTTTCCGCAGACATGGTGGGAGTCGGTCGAGAGAGGTCGAGCTGCAGGTCTACCTCCTATGACTTGAGCCGAGTTCACAGCAGTATTTCTAGCCCGATTCCTTCCAGAGAGAGTTCGTGACGCTCGAGCTCGTAGTTTTGAGGCTTTGCTCAAGACTCCAGGGATGACAGTGTCCGAGTATGATATCCAGTTTACTCAGTTGTCCCGATATGCTCCGTACTTGGTTGATACTGAAGAGAAGAGGGTAAAGAGGTTTATACAGGGACACGACACACAGTTATTTCTTGCCATCGGCGCCGAACACTTTGACACTTATGCAGCTGTTATGGACACGACCTTACGGATTGAGGCGTGCATTTCAGAGACTTCGGCCGTTTCTGGGCCGAAGAGGATTCGTACCGATATGCCAGCTCAGAGGCATCGTGACAGATTCTTTCCGAGAGATGGTGGCGGCAGAGGAGTCAGACGGGGTCAGCTATTTGGTTCTTATCCGTAGGGCCAGCAGGCGTCACCAGGATGTTTTAGGTACGGGAGTCCGTCCCATCGGATCAAAGACAGTATGGTGAGACGACAGGGAGCGGCGACGGTTCCACACGTGACTTTACCACCTTCACCACCTCCTCAGAGAGCTCTACTTCCTGCACCCGGTGAGCTCCATGTCAGTTAGGCGCCCCCAGAGGTCATGGGCATGGCGGTCCTATTCAGAGAGGACGAGGAGGCCGAGACCGAGGACGAGGACAGCCAGCTATTGGTGGGAGACAGGCCCGAGTGTTCGCTTTGACTCTACAGGATTCGCAGGCATCTATTGCCGTTGTGACAGGTACTTTGACAGTATGTTCTTTCAACGCGCGAGTATTATTCGACCCAGGTTCCACACATTCGTATGTATCTACACACTTTGCACCGATGTTGGGCCGTGAGTCATCGTCGTTAGATCAGCCTCTTGTTGTTATTACTCCGGTAGGCGAGTCGTTTGTCCCTCGTTTTGTGTTTCGATTGTGTTCCGTTCGTATCGGGGAGAGGGATTCGTCGGTTGATTTGATTCTCCTTGATATGTTGGACTTTGATGTTCTTCTAGGCATGGACTGGCTGGCCACTTGCTATGCATCTGTTGAATGCCGTGAGAAGGAAGTCAGATTTAGCTTTCCGGGAGAGCCAGTCCTTGTTATTCAGGGAGACCGCAGCGTCACCCTTCCCAGCTTAATTTCGTCTCTTCACGCCGGTCAGCTCTTGCGGAGGGGATGTCAAGGATTCTTAGCATATGTTTGTGATACTCGAGCTGCAGAGGTTCCTTTGGATCGGGTCCCGATTGTTAGTGAGTTCCCTGATGTTTTCCCTGACGAGCTGCCTGGGTTACCGCCTGAGCGCAACGTTGAGTTGTGCATCGATTTGATTCCCGGCTCGGGGCTTATTTCCATACCGCCTTATCGGATGGCCCCGACGGAACTTAGAGAGCTGAAGGATCAGTTGCAGGATTTGTTAGATAACGGGCTTATTCGAGCTACTGTGTCTCCGTGGGGTGCTCCTATCCTGTTTGTCAAGAAGAAAGACGGCAGTTTGCGCTTGTGCATTGATTACCACTAGCTGAACAGGGTTACTGTACGGAACAGATATCCCTTACCACGTATCGATGTTTATTTGACCAGCTTCAGGGTGCGGGATACTTCTCGATGATTGACTTGTGATCGGGTCACCATAAGTTGCGGGTGCGGCGGGAGGATATTCCGAGGACGGCTTTTCGCACACGTTACGGGCACTATGAGTTTTTGGTGATGTCTTTCGGACTCACCAATGCACCAGCCACGTTTATAGACTTGATGAACCGTATTTTCAGACCGTTTCTAGATCTGTTCATCATCGTATTTATTGACGACATTTTTTTGTATTCCCGGAGCCGAGAGGAGCACGAGCTGCACTTGCGGATCACATTACAGATTTTGAGGGAGCACCAGCTTTTCGCGAAATTCTCTAAGTGCGCGTTTTGGCTTGACAACGTTGATTTCTTGGGTCACGTGATTACGAGAGATGGCATAAGTGTGGACCCGAAGAAGATCGTGGTCGTTCAGTATTGGCCCAGACCGGCATCGGTTACGGAGATACGCAGCTTCCTAGGCTTGGCAGGCTACTACCGACGATTCATTCAGAACATCTCCCGTATTGCTGCACCGTTGACCGGGTTGACCCGGAAGGGAGTTCCTTTTGAATGGACAAAGGCGTGCAAGCATAGCTTCCAGCAGTTGAAGGCTCGTCTAACTACTGCACCAGTGTTTTCATTAACATCGGGATCGGGCGAATTCGTGGTTTATTGCGACGCTTGTCGAGTGGGACTTGGTTGCGTGTTGATGCAGCATGACAGGGTTATTGCGTATGCTTCTCGGCAGCTGAAGACACATGAACAGAACTATCCTACGCACGATTTAGAGATGGCTACAGTGGTGTTTGCACTCAAGATCTGGAGACATTACCTATACGGCGAGTCATGCCAGATATTTACGGAGCACAAGAGCTTGAAGTACATATTTACACAGCGAGACCTGAATCTGAGACGGCGCCGTTGGATGGAGCTGGTGAAAGACTATGATTGCGAGATCATTTACCATCCGGGCAAGGCGAACGTGGTGGCAGATACTTTGAGTCAGAGGCGCGGAGGTAGTTTATCCCGTTTGAGCGCCGTGCAGAAGCAGTCGTCAGAAGATTGGCAGATTCTATGCGACAGCCAAGTGCAATTTGAGTTCACTCTGACAGAGGGACAGCTTGCGCATATTCGTGCATGTCCACAGTTGCTTGACCGTATTCGAGAGGCACAGCCCAGTGATGACCGTCTTTCAGAGATCATAGAGCAGGTTCGGCAGGGCAGAGTTTCCGAGTTCGTGATCGATGATCAGGGGGTACTGCGATTTGGGACTCGATTGTGCGTACCAAATTCTTAGGGACTGCGGCGTGTGATTCTTGAGGAGGCACATTGATCGATGTATAGTGTTCATCCCGGTTCCACCAAGATGTACAACGATTTGCGAGATGTTTATTGGTGGGACGGAATGAAGAGGGACGTCACAGATTTCGTGTCGAGATGCCTGACTTGTCAGCAAGTCAAGGCCGAGCACCAGAGGCCCGCGGGAAAGTTGCAGCCTTTGCCCATTCCAGAGTGGAAATGGGAGCAGATTTCTATTGACTTTATTGTGGGTCTACCCAGGACCACTCGAGGGTATGACTCCATTTTGGTGATCGTGGATCATTTGACGAAAGCGGCTCACTTCCTGCCAGTGAAGACCACTTTCGGATTTGCTCAGTATGCCCAGATTTATATCGACGAGATCGTATGGTTGCATGGCGTCCCGACTTGTATCGTCTCCGACCGAGGCACCGAGTTTACAAGCCGACTATGGTAGAGACTTCAGGAGGCGTTGGGCACCCGTTTGAGTTTCAGCACAGCATTTCATCCGCAGACCGACGGCCAGTCAGAGCGGACTATTCAGACTCTTGAGGACATACTTCGAGCGTGCGTTTTAGACTTCAGAGGTAACTGGGATCATCATTTACCCTTAGTGGAGTTCTCCTACAACAATAGCTTCCAGGATACTATTCAGATGGCACCTTTCGAGGCCTTGTATGGGAGGAGATGCGGATCTCCCGTCTGTTGGACAGAGATCAGCAAGAGCAGTATTTTAGGGCCGCAGATTGTGGAGGAGACGACCGAGAAGATACAATTGATTCGAGATCGGATGAGAGCGGCCCAGAGCAGGCAGAAATCGTATGCGGACAGACGCCGTCGCAGACTAGAGTTCGCAGTTGGCGATCATGTTTTTCTGAGGGTCTCTCCAATGAAGGGCGTGATGAGGTTTAGGCAAAAAGGAAAGCTAAGTCCCAGATTTGTGCATCCCTTCAAGATTCTCGAGCGTGTCGGCGCAGTTGCGTATCGTTTGGCTCTTCCACCGAGCTTTCCTAATGTTCACCCCGTCTTCCATGATTTGATGCTCCGCAAGTATCTTCACGACCCTTCTCATGCGTTTCAGCACCCAACGGTCCAGCTGGAGCGTGACCTTTCTTTTGTAGAGCAGCCGGTGGTCATCCTGGATTGGCAGGTGAAGAAATTGAGATTGAAGGTTATACCGACCGTTAAGGTCCTTTGGCGTGGCCCGAGCAACGAGGAGGTCACCTGGGAGACCGAGAACAAGATAAGGAAGAAATATCCCCATCTCCTTGAAAGTATGCGTAGCTAGATTTTTAAATTCGTGGACCGAATTTCTTTAAGCGGGGAAGATTGTAACACCTCGAAAAGTCGTTTAGGTATTTTCCCGATAATCGGTAAATAATTGGTATTTTTCCGTAAATTGCCATTATAATTATTTTTCAATATAGGCCAAATTATACCTAATTTGGATAGGTAATTGCTAGTATTTAGTAGCTAATGAGTCACTTATAAATTTATGGTCGTTTAAAATTTTTTCCCTAATTTACTAATTTAAATATTATTTTAAGCTGTTAAATATACATTAAATTAGTGATAAATATAAATTTGAATGGGCTAATTACATACTTAAGAACCAAGACAACAAAAATCTAGTTTGTAATATAAATTTTTAGTATGTTATTTCCAAGTTCTAGTTGGTTATGATCGAAGGAAAAATTAAATTTAAATAAATTAAATTAAAACTTGCAATTATGAACTTGTGGGGGTGTTTTTGGCATGGAATTTTCTTCGCAAACAATTCACTCATCCTCACCTCTCCTTGGGACGAGCCCCACCTGCAGGAAGCCCCCCTCCTTTTTGCCCCTTCAACTCATTTGAATGAAGAGTTATGTGTTGAATAAAATATATTAATTTAGGTATGGGTTTTATTGAGGCATGGGATGGTTTGACTTTGGAAATTTCCCACAACACTCTCTCACTTTCCCCATCTCCCCCAAGGCCGAGAGCAACCTGTTGCTGCCCCCCTTCATTTTCCCCTTTCTATTTTCCTTCAAAATTCATCACAAATGCTTCAAAAATCAAATTAAACCTCATAATTTCAAGCCCATTCTTCTTCCTTTCTCCTTAGCCATTCTTGCATGGATCTTGGATGCTAGGAGGCCATCTTTAAAGACAAATCATCTTGCTAAATCCCTAGAATTTGAGGTATAAATTTTACCCAATGAACACTTGTGGTTAAATTCCTTGAATTAAACTGATTTAGTGTTAATTTTAAATCTAGGTTTGTAAAGAGAATGGCTTGAGTTAGAACTACGGTTTTTAAAACACCATTACTAGGTTAATTAAGTTATTTTGTTATCTAGTTGTTATACAAACCTAATCTAAGAGGTTACTTTGCTTAAGTAGGCTTCAATTTGTGTTAATTTAGGTTTTTCAAGTGTGGAATGGATTTAAATTGCTAGTTTATGAAAATCAAGAAAGGGTTTGATTTTTGGAAATAGGATTTGAAGCATTGAAAATAGGTTAAATTAAGTGTAGTGGCTTGCTAGTTGTGTGGTTGGTTGATTATTTTTAAGTGTGGTCATTTTTGTCGCAAATCTACGATATTTGCACCAAGTTTGGAATTTTTGTGCTTACTAGGTTTTTGATACAATTAGGAGGTGAATTAATTTGGTTATGTTAGTTATATTATTAGCTTCTACTATGGTATTTAGGGTGTGCGAATGCATATTGGTTTGTTCGGGTCTTAATTTTGACGGTTGTTCCGAGCGACGATTCTATTTAAGTTTGTTGTGTTTTTCGTGTGTGATCCGCGCACCAAGTGCACAATGTGCTTAACTCGTAGACGTTGACCCTTTCATTTTGTAACTTGGCGTCGTTTCAGGATATGTAATCTTATGTTTTGTGTTGTGAAAATTCCAGGATCCGTCACAGAGACTTCAGACGCTGCACGAAAAGGGAAAGCGGTGATTGGACAAAGCTAGCTGGGGATTTCTGCTGAGTAGATGTATACATCTACGGGGGAAATTGTTCGGATGGTGCGAGGCGCCCGATAGTTTAGAATTTCTAGTAATACTAGCATGTTGCATGTAGTTTCTAATTACCTATTTTACTGCATTGCATGACCTTTAAATCCATATATGAGTTACTTCATCGTATTGAAACCATTAAAATGAGATATGCGACGTAAGTAATATTTGGCTTGCTTAGTTCATTATATATAATTGTGCAACTTCACCTCATTGGACACTTGCACCTTTATCAGGGTTTTTATGCAGCACGAGCACTATTCATGCAGACACACACGCCTTGGTAATTGTTATGCCACAAACACTAGATAACTTGTTTAAACCGGAATTTAGAATAATTTCACCATATAAGACGTATAAATCAGTACTAATATATTAAATTCTGCAAGATGAACATGTAGAATTGCTAGTCATTTGCATATACCTCATTACATCATTCGATCATACATAGTCTTTTAGTCATATATCGCAGTTCGCATTGTTGATACCATATGCATTCATCACCATTGATATGTGTACTTGTGGTACTTTTTTTTCTTGAGGATTTCAGCATTTGAGATTTATAAGATTTTGGAGAAATCGCAAGGATTTAATAAAACTGATATCATTTTAAATATTGCAAGTTGGGTTTTCTCGAGATATGATACTGGTGCCGTCCACCATGAGTTTTCTGTTAGTTTTCGAGACCCGTTTCGAGGAGTAGGATGAACCGTCTCTGGTGCATGGTGGGCCCGGTAAGGTACCCCGGGGCAAGAAGTTCGAGTAGTAGACAATGAGCCTGATGTATGTCTACGGTAGCGCCCCGGCCATCTGTCCGAGGCCAAAATGCGGAAACGAAAACTTTTTCAATCTAGAAACTGGCGCTATCGTATGCTTAAAACCTGGATCGAACCATTAACCTACAACTAGCAACTAGAGAAAGGGTTGGAAAGCTATACCAATCGATCCGTGTCCTTCGGTCTTTGGCCTCCATCCTAAGCTGCTCGCGGCATTTCCGAGCTCGATCTCTTCGTCGGAAAAGGAACCACATCTTCGAGTCTTTTTACGGGCTCTCACATCATCCGAAGCAACTCGGGCACGAAGTTGTTGGAGATAGTTCCCTCAGAGTCAATTATTGGATCGCAGGTACGTGATTGCAATGATTGCGGAGGACCTATACCGGTAAGACAGTCTTACTCGAGATGATAGTATGCTATCTGGTTTGCCTTTATCAGTCGTGTACATGTTCAGGTGACTGATTACATGTTACACTTTGATAGAGCCCTTAGGATCTTGCTTCACCACCAACAGTATGATGGCGATCATATACGTGAGAGTTGGGTGGTTTATATGCATATCCATAATTGTGGTCCCTAGTCGTGGGAGTTTCGAGACAGGGCATCGATACTCCGGAGTAGACTAGTGTATACAGTCAAGACCCCGATGAGGGGCGGTGGCCGGTCTCACAAGCCACTGGTGTCAATTGGATCACCTAAGATGTATACATGTGCTCATTGGGTTATGAATACACCGGACATGACTCGCCGGGAACCTGCTAGTTTGTATTATACATATCGTCAGATAGCAGTTCCCTGGTGACATGTGTACAGGTTAGTTCATCGACCTGAGGTCGTCATTTGTCTCGTGTGAGTTCCCACTATGCTTTGATTTCTACCCTACCACGGCTCAAAGGACTCGTGCAAACAGGTAGTTTTTGGGTACAGTCCCGAGCCACATGGAGGCCCATGAGCGGATCGGCAGGGGATTCGTCTCTCTCGGTATTTGGGGTGAGATCGTGCTGTGTCTAGGTGTTAGTTATATGTATGCCCTAGAGGCCATTGCTGTACATACGATGTATATTGTAGTGGATGCTGGGACATATATAGGGAGGACTTTCTTGCTCGACATGATAGTATGCTATCTGGTTGTACTTTATCATAACATGTACTCTGATTGTCTCTATATTACATGTTGATAAAGCCCTTAGGATATGTACTCGACTACTGGGACTATGATGAGATCATACTAGTGGGGCCACGGTAGTCGACGAGTACATCCTATAACTGTTCCTAGTCGTGGGTGTATCGAGACAGGGCATCGATGCACCAGAGTAGACTAGCGTATACGCATCTTGACCCATATGATGGGCGATGGATGATCCCATATCCATCGGTGTTTGACATCAAGGCCGGTGTACGGGTGCTCAGTGGAGACTGGGTACACTGGACGGACTCGCCGAGAACTCCCAGATGGTATTATACCATACATCAGATGGCAGTTCTCCGGTGACACTGGTACAGAGCAGTCTGTTGACCCGAGATCGTCATAGAGTCTTGTGTGGTTCCCACTGTGCTTTGATTTCCATCATACCACGTCCAAGAGGGCGTGCAAAAAGGTGGCTTTTGGGTACAGTCCCGAATCATATGGAGGCAATGAGCGATAGGAGGGGATTCGTCTCTCCCGGTATAGGGAGTTGATGTTGTGCTGTGTTCGATTGGCTATAACCGGAAATCCCTGGCCAGGGTTGCTGAGATTTTCTGGTAAGTGTTATCAGTAGTTTCTCGAACTATTATAGACCTCATATTGACACGACTTATCGAGCTACTGGGGTCTGACGTTTACCACCCCTAGGCGAGATATACGACATATCAGACGACGAGACCGGACTGTACGGGAGTGTTACTGTTTGGATTCACACGAGAATGTACAGGCTTGCTTGTTGATCTTCTGAGCGCTCAATACCTGGGTAGCTGTTACGTTTAGCTGACCGCTTGCAGCTTGTGGTTGTTTGATATGATCATCACCTACTGCCGGCGTATTGACGATTCTTTAGAGTCCTACACAGAGGTTTCTTGACTCTGGCAAAACGGAGTAGGGGCACATATGTGATATGTGCGGGACCGAGGATAATGCAATATGTGATACCGTATTATATTCTCGCGATATTTGATATCAGCCGGGTCATCGGATCAAGTGTTGATTCGATGAATCGGTACGGATAAATATTAGTCGGTTATATGCGATATAGCCGGATTGTCGGATCAAGTGTTGATTCGATTGTTTAATGTATAATAATATATTTGATATATTAAATTGCATTAACTAATATTTGCTCACTAAAAGATTCTTTTTCTCACTCGGGTAATACATTGATATATATGCGATATATGTTAAATGTATTATTTTATTTTGTTACAATAAATATTGTATATGTGATATATAATATTGTAACATATTATAATTATTAATGCAACATGTTTAGAGGAGTTTAAACATGATTAGGGTTTGGATTAGGGTTAAACCTTCTAGTTGATTCTAGAAGCTTTACTTTGTCTTTGTTAAGATATTATGAAAGATATTTGTAAGTGACTCACCCTTTGACCTAACCCAAACCCTAACCCTAGTAAACTCTCTACAATGGTTACTACAACCATGGTTGCATAAATGATTATGATAACTTTTATTATTCATCAAAAAATAATATTGTTCATCTTCTTCCTCCTTCATTCTTTCATGAAAAGCTTACTAGTTTTTCAAAAAGTGATGAATAAATATGAGAAAAAGATAAATAAAGAGAGCAAAAATCCTACTTCATCATCCTCATCTTCCCTTGCCATTTAGATGAGGGTGTTCACATCATTTCATTAGTGTTAGCTTATGTTAAAGAAACTTCAAGGTAGATCATCTTAGTATCGAAGATCGGAAGCAAAGGTTGCGTCTTTCTCTTCGTGGAACCTCTCGAGAGTCCGGATCCCGATGATCGCAACGAAGGGACCACAACACGGAGCATATGAAGTGAAGGACCGGATCTACAAAGGTTGTAATCCCTCTCACTTAGTGTTAAAGTGTTTAGCATGCTTGTTTTCGCGTAATCTCTAGTTTAAAGTTCTGTATTCGGGTTGTTCGGCACGGCTAAATTTTTAATCGGGCATGGTTGATGCCTCGTAGACCCTTGTGCGCGTGCCTAGCAACCCTACAGTGGTATCAAAGCCAAGCTAGAGCTTTAGGCGAAGTCTAGACGAAATTTAAAGTCCGATCGAAACCCGAAACCCCGATAAAACCCGCTCTCTGGACTTTTTCTAAAAACTGGGATTTTTCCATATTAGAAATGCTTAAAAAATTTAGCAGGGAATTATAAGAATTACGGTGCAAAATTTTTTTGATGAACAGTATAAATCGCCGCGGAACCGCCGCAGAAGGCATGCTTCTGCCGCGGTTCCGCCGCGAAGTGATGACGTCAGCATCTCCTGTTTGCACAGTAACTCCTGTTTTATTATGCTGGATTTTCTGGGAATTTTTAATTTTTATTAAAAAGCTGAATTTTCTGGGGTTGTTTAGGGATTCGATGATTCGGTCGGATTATCAGATTTTGTCTATGTGTTTTTTCCGGATAACTTTTAGAAACTGTTAAAAAGTTCGAACGGATATCAATAACTCACTTTTTCCCCTGTCGGAAAATTTTTCAAAAGTTGGATTTTTCCTCGTGTTTAAGAACGTTCTAAGTCGTGTAAGTAACGCGGTGGACCCTCTAGAAGACAACAAACCTTAACTCGATTATGTGACCGTCTTGAACTGCATTTTGAACCTTAAGGTTTGGGGCAGTACGGCGTGCCACATGTGAGGCGTTGGCTTGACCCTTCTACGGCTGGACCATTGGTACTGTGGCATGTGATGAATGTTTTTAAACTGATTTCAAGTGTTAAGATATATTGGGGAAATCTTGGGTGTTTGATGATTCGATCGGAAAGTTTAACTCTGTCTATTTATCTGGAATGTGATACAATATTTGGAATCCACAGGTAGTTATGAGATAACTAATTTGAATATTATAAACATAGCAGTTTAGTCTCAGATGATCGGTTGCCACGGAATTTTGATGTGATCAAAAGTCCGTCGCAATCACGTAGGATACGCGGATACTCGCCGGGTAAACTTAATAGATAGCCACGCCCCATAGCCCCGACCAAGTGACTGTAGGAGAACCCCGTCGCCGAAAGCATCCGTTCGGGTGCTCCCGGTAGCGGTGTTCCGCCTTGGTGCACTTCGTCGACGGTATCGGGGGTGCGGTCGTCTACTAAAGTTTGCGACGAGCATTCGATCAGGACGTCGGGAATCTTGTTGAATTGCCCGACTTGATATTGAAAAGAGTTTTCGATAATGAGATTAAAATGCGGGGTTTATAAGGAATTCATTTGGTTAGGCATGTGATGTCTAAGCAGGTTGCGGATTCCAACTGTTGTAGTTTTACACTTTCTTTTCTGTGACCGTAAGCGTAGTATGTGGTGTATCGTCGGCTTCGTTGCTATACATCAACGACAATCGGGATACGCATACTTGCTTACGTTGATGATATGAGATATTATGTGTTGCTGTGATATGTTGTATTGGATCGTCGTGTTTGAATAGCCGGGTTTTATGTGAGATAAGAGTTTTTCTTTTTCATTCATGTAAAATTCATTTGTATATAATATTCTTTTATTGGGGCACTTCCAGGTAGCGGAAGATGTCACCGTTATATATTATTTACTTTTCCGCATTAGGTAGACCCAAGGCGGGGAGCACAAGTAACCGGGTTCTAGGGTCCAGTGGGAGACCATCTCGAGGAGTCGAGACCGGGTCTCCTAACCCTAGAATTGGCAGTGTTACTTGCCGCTCTCGTAGGGGTCTAGGGATGTGGGTTTGGCTATTCATCGCGACCGTGGAATCCGTGTTTTATACAGGCTCGTATTGAAAACACGGACGTCCTAATATATCCAATATTTCATATATGTTCTTCTGCTGCAATGTTCTGTGATGAGATCATATTACTGCCTGTGACGAATGTTTATATTATATATATGAGATATATGTTATATTGCAGATTTCGTTTCAAAATAGATGCTTGTGAAGCATAATAAAATGGGGCTTCATTAATGAGATTAATGAAATAAAAGAAACCTAAGATGTTGTAAAAACTTGTTTAAATTAAAAACTGGTAGCTTTAGCTCTTGCTTTGCATAGCGGTGTTCCTTGTAGAACATCCAGCACCTTATTCGATAAGGAAAGGACCGAGATCCCTTCACCGGGAGTGACTCCTTTAGCAATAACTGGCAGATGCTACAAACTCGGTTTGTCTTTTGATTGCTTCTATAGTTCTTGCTTTGCACAGCGGTATATATGATATATCCTGCACCTTATTCGATGAGGAAAGGGCCGACGATCCCTTCACCGGGAGTGACCCCTTTAGCAAAACTAGAAAAGCCTCAAAAACACTCCATTTAAAAATCACTCGATTCTACAACGATATAAAGTTCATTACGCAAAAGGTTTTCTTAAAAACCTGTCGTAGCCCTCCGTCATTTCAGATAAGTAATAGTTAGTATTCGTGCTGCGTTTGTTGACTCAGTCAAGGCGTAGTGTGCGGTAGCTGATTAGTGCTTATTTGCAAAGCATATGATGCGATTGGATTAGGGTAGTCGTGCGGCCTTGTTGACTCAGTCAAGGGTTGTGCGGGTGGGTTTAATTCAATCGGGAAATGACGGGTTGAACTTTACTTGCGGTCTATTGTTTGTTGACTCAGTTAAGGTCATAGATTGCTTGGGGCAAAATATTATTGGGGATTTCAAGTGTTGAAATTTGCAATGAGATTGCATACCTTCTATAAGATAGTTGGATCCCGATACCCGCTGCGAGTAAGAGTCACTCCTGGGAGAGTTTTACACATTACAATTAGCCGATCAAGTAGGTGCCTAGAAAGGTGTTAACGGGGTTACGCCTCTCGGAAAATGAGGTTTACTTTAATTAGGTTCGTGCGAAAGCACGGGGGACCTCCCTCAAAGTACCGACACTAGCCTGGCTGAAAGATTGGCGAACTTGTAGCGTGTAATTAATCCCGGCTAGTCTTTCCTTTTAGGGTTTGAAGGAAGATTTGACTAAAACAGTGGGAGACATCCTGATTAGATATATTAGATAACCAATCTAATCTTGCAAGAGCATACGCTGAGTGTTTTCTTCTCTCTCTCTCCAGGTAGCGACCATATCACGCCTTAATCAAGATAATAAAACGGATATATTGACCGAACCCGCTTGTTATACTGAGCTGGGGAACGTTGGTCCCGCTCCAACTTATAATTGTTATAAGACAGAGCAGGAAATTGGGGAATACCAGATTTCCCGTGCCGCCCAAACGAAGAAAGTGCATGCTGATGCATCATCTTCGGGTGTGTTCATTACAGAGAACTGTTTCTCAGTATCCTTTACGTCCTGGGTATATGATACCGGATCAGGATCCCGTATATGTAATCTGTTACATGGGCTACAGATAGGTAGAGAACTGAGAACGGGTGATAAGTTTCATGAGACAGAAAACGGTGCAAGTGTTGCAGCCAAGTCTGTTGGTCACTATCACCCTGTATTACCTGAATACATTGATTCTGAACAAATGTTATTAGATACCGAACCTGATATACAAAATCATATCAGTCTCTTTATTAGTAAAGAAAGGATATAATTTTGTATTGTTGGATAATGTTTTGAACATTTCCTATATCAAGAGTTGATCGGTTCAGGCACGTTATCTAAAATCATTGACGTTCTAAATCAAACTACAGTTCTTAGTATACAGAACACACACAAGAGGAAGAGTTCAGAAATGAACAAATCCATCTTGAGGCATTGTAGACTAGGTCATATCAATGCGACCCGACTGACTGAAGTTACATTTAGATGCATATTTAAATTAGTTTGAATTTACATCTTATGAAACTTGCCAGTCATGTCACAAAGATAAGATGACCATAGCTCTGTTTATTGGAAACAGAGAAAGAGTTAGTGAACTCTTGGGATTGATACATGTTGATGCATGAAAGGTCCCCTGTCTACACATGCCAAGATTGGTTCTTTGTACTTCATTACATTCTCTGATAATCTCTCAAGATTCAGACATATGTTCCTGCTGAAACACAAGTCCGAACCTTTTGAGATATTCACAGAATATAAGTTAGAAGTAGAGAACCAAAATACGGGTATAAGTATTATGTCTTTTAATGAGATCAAGGAGGAGAATACTTGAGCACGGAATTCCTGGACTATTCTAAAGGAGAATGAGATTCTCTCTCAGCATTACTCCTCCGTATACACCACAGCACGTCGGTGTATCGGGGTGGAGCCATAACACCATATGTGATATGGTGTGCTCTATGATGAGTACTACTGAGTTTCCTATTTCCTTTAGGGAGTTATGCACTTGAGAAGCTGCATACCTATTGAATAGGGTTCAAATCAAATCAGTTTCCTACCACTTCATATGTGATATGGAAAAGGAAGAGCCTATATCTTAAGCTTGTTAAGATTTGGGGTTGTCCGGCCTATGTCTGAAAGCAAAATCCGGACAAGCTCGAGGCAAGATCTGTTATGTAGAACTGGAAAGGTTCCAGCTATATAAACTGCAGCTGATGATTTGGTAGAACCAAAGGATTCAATAGTTTCCAACGAACCTCAGCCTCTCCGCCGATCTAGTAGGGTTCCTCACCCACCTGAGAGATACTTCGGTTTCTCTATGACAGTGGGAGCGAGGATTGCATCATGAGATGATGACCCAACTAGTTTCGAGCTGGCCATCAGGAGTGGGACTCTGTAAGAATGGCTGGGTGCTTATCGATCTGAGATGGAATCCTTATACACCAACAAAGTATGGACTTTGGTTGCTTTATCTGAAGGGTTAAATCCCCATCAGGAGCAAGTATATCTTGAGAAGATTACTTGGTGTACATTGAAAAGTTGAGACTTTCAAAGCTATGCTTAGGTCCATCCAGATCCTACTTGCCACGGCTACATACCATGACTACGATATCTGGTGGTTGGGTGTCATGACTGCTTTTCTAAATGATGTTTCAGAAGAGAACGTCTATAAGTACACAGCCAGAGGGCTTCGTAGACAGTGGGAGCAGCGGAAACATGTGCAAGATGTTTTATATGATAAAACAGGCATCGCGGAGATGGAACATCTGTTTTGATGTGGTAGTCAAAGAGTTTGACTTCATCAAAATGGTAGATGAACCTTGTATATACAAAAAGGTAGTAGAGAGTATGGTGGTGATCCTCGTAGAGTACGTGGATGACATACTCTTGATAGGGAAGGAGTTTCCTATGCTACGATCGGTCAATCTCCGCTTATCACAAGGATTCTCCATATAGGATCAAAGCGATACCTCCTAAATCCGGGGTTTTGGATCTATGAGATAGATCTAATTGGATGTTAGGATACTCACTAGTTGTAGTGAGATGGTATCAATCAATCCTGAGGAAAATCACTGGAAAGGTTCCAGAGTGATAAGGACGACTGAATGTCAGTTGCAGGCATTGTCTATACCCTCAGTGAAGGGACGGTATGTTGGAAGAGTTCCAAGCTAGATACCGTGATATACTAGACGATTAAAGGCAAAATACATCGTTACCAAGGATGCTACCAAAGAGGCAGTCTGGATATATATAAGTTCATGAGATGAACTTCGTTCCTACCATTGTGTGACAATGGAGTTGTGGCTTCTGCCAAGGAACTACCGTCCCATCAAAAATCCAGATATAATTCTTAGGCAGTATCACCTGATCATGGAGATGGTTGATCTCCAGGGAGATCGAGGTTAGGAGAGTAGACACAGAGGACAACAGCACGAATCCACTCACAAAGGCCTTTTTCCCAGTAGAAACTTTTATGGGATTGTAGAGTATGAGATACTTCAACCGCAGCTAATTGTTGGGTATGCGATACCATAACAGATGGCCCTAGTGCAAGTGGGAGATTGTTAGTTATATGTATGCCCTAGAGGCCATTGCTGTACATACGATGTATATTGTAGTGGATGCTGGGACATATATAGGGAGGAATTTCTTGCTCGACATGATAGTATGCTATCTGGTTGTACTTTATCTTAACATGTACTCTGATTGTCTCTATATTACATGTTGATAAAGCCCTTAGGATATGTACTCGACTACTGGGACTATGATGAGATCATACTAGTGGGGCCACGGTAGTCGACGAGTACATCCTATAACTGTTCCTAGTCGTGGGTGTATCGAGACAGGGCATCGATGCACCAGAGTAGACTAGAGTATACGCATATTGACCCATATGATGGGCGATGGATGATCCAATATCCATCGGTGTTTGACATCAAGGCTGGTGTACGGGTGCTCAGTGGAGACTGGGTACACTGGACGGACTCGCCGAGAACTCCTAGATGGTATTATACCATACGTCAGATGGCAGTTCTCCGGTGACACTGGTACAGGTTTGTCTGTTGACCCGAGATCGTCATAGAGTCTTGTGTGGTTCCCACTGTGCTTTGATTTCCATCATACCACGTCCAAGAGGGCGTGCAAAAAGGTGGCTTTTGGGTACAGTCCCGAATCATATGGAGGCAATGAGCGATAGGAGGGGATTCGTCTCTCCCGGTATAGGGAGTTGATGTTGTGCTGTGTTCGATTGGCTATAACCGGAAATCCCTGGCGAGGGTTGCTGAGATTTACTGGTAAGTGTTATCAGTAGTTTCTCGAACTGTTATAGACCTCATATCGACACGACTTATCGAGCTACTGGGGTCTGACGTTTACCACCCCTAGGCGAGATATGCGACATATCAGACGACGAGACCGGACTGTACGGGAGTGTTACTGTTTGGATTCACACGAGAATGTACAGGCTTGCTTGTTGATCTTCTGAGCGCTCAATACCTGGGTAGCTGTTACGTTTAGCTGACCGCTTGCAGCTTGTGGGTGTTTGATATGATCATCACCTACTGCCGGCGTATTGACGATTCTTTAGAGTCCTACACAGAGGTTTCTTGACTCAGGCAAAACGGAGTAGGGGCACATATGTGATATGTGCGGGACCGAGGATAATGCGATATGTGATACCGTATTATATTCTCGCGATATTTGATATCAGCCGGGTCATCGGATCAAGTGTTGATTCGATGAATCGGTACGGATAAATATTAGTCGGTTATATGCGATATAGCCGGATTGTCGGATCAAGTGTTGATTCGATAATTTAATGTATAATAATATATTTGATATATTAAATTGCATTAACTAATATTTGCTCACTAAAAGATTCTTTTTCTCACTCGGGTAATACATTGATATATATGCGATATATGTTAAATGTATTATTTTATTTTGTTACAATAAATATTGTATATGTGATATATAGTATTGTAACATATTATAATTATTAATGCAACATGTTTAGAGGAGTTTAAACATGATTAGGGTTTGGATTAGGGTTAAACCTTCTAGTTGATTCTAGAAGCTTTACTTTGTCTTTGTTAAGATATTATGAAAGATATTTGTAAGTGACTCACCCTTTGACCTAACCCAAACCCTAACCCTAGTAAACTCTCTACAATGGTTACTACAACCATGGTTGCATAAATTGTTGGAGATAGTGCCCTCAGAGTCAATTATTAGGTCACAGGTACGTGATTGTAATGATTGAGGGAGGACCTATCCCGGTAGGACAGTCTTACTCGAGATGATAGTATGCTATCTGGTTTACCTTTATCATCGTGTACTGCTTTAGGTGACATGACACGTCGCTATTACACGTTGATAGAGCCCCTAGGATTCTTGCTTGACCACCAGCAGTATGAGGGCGATCATATAAGTGGGAGCTGGGGGTCTACAAGCATATCCTTAAAAGGTCCCTAGTCGTGGGAGTTTCGAGACCGGGCATCGATACTCCATTAGTAGACTAGTGTATACAGTCGAGACCCCGACGAGGGGCGGTGGCCGGTCTCACAAGCCACTGGTGTCAGTTGGATCACCTAAGATGTATACAGGTGCTCATTGGGTTATGAGTACACCGGACAGGACTCGCCGGGAACATGCTAGTTGGTCATATACCAGACGTCAGATGGCAGTTCCCTGGTGACATGTGTGCAGGTTAGTTCATCGACCTGGGGATCGTCATTTGTCTCATGTGAGTTCCCACTGTACTTTGATTACTACCCTACCACGGCTCAAAGGAGTCGTGCAAACAGGTTTTAGTTGGGTACAGTCCCGAGCCACATGGAGGCAGTGAGCGTATCTTCAGGGGTTCGTCTCTCCCGGTATTGGGGGTGAGGTCGTGCTGTGTCTAGGAGAGCCATTACACAAAGTCCTTGGCCAAGGCAAGGAGATTTACTGGTAGGTATTCCAGTAGTATCTCAGGGTGTTCTGGGCTACACTCCGACACGACTTGTACCGCTTTTGGGGGTCTGACTTTTACCAACCCCCTAGGCCCGCCATGCGATACTCATAGACGAACGGACCGGACTGCACGGATATTGTCACTGACAGGCTCAGTTGGGTGTCGGGGTGAGCTTCCTCATCGACGTCCCATTTGGTCAGTACCTGGTAGCCCGTCACGTATTGGCTTATACCTCTGACGTGCTAGTGGTTAAATCCACAACCAAGGTGTTGATGAGTCTTTAGAGTCCCCCACATACAGTTACTCAGCTTTCGGGCGAAAGGTTGTAGAGGCCGTATGGAGATATGGCAAGGTCCGATCAGATACGTGCGGTATTGCACGGATCAGGATCGGACAGTTTGTACTATAGGCCGTATGGTTATATGGCAGGGTTCGATCAGATACGTGCGGTATTGCACGGATCAGGATCGAACAGATATTACTAGCCGGCTTTGGTTTAAGCCGGTCCTAGTTTAGTACAGTGTAGATTTTGTCTCATTGCATTTGTATCCGGACGGAATACAGATGCGGGTGTGTATGCACAGTATTGGGGTTTTTCCTGTAATTTATTAAGGGACCAGTTTTCTGGAGTTGCCAGTTTGCATTCCGTTCCGGCCGGTTTTCCTTTGTTCTTTCCCGGCCGGACTTTTCCGATGGAGGGGGTTATTTGCAATTGTGCAAATAACATTTGTGGAGGGGGTTTCTTGTAAATGTTTGATTATGATAGCTATCATTTTCTTTTCAACCATGCTTTTGCTTTATGAGATTTGATTGTGATAAAGTGAGGGTATGGGTTTAATAGTGAAAGGCATGGTTGTATGTTTCTTTGTCCCTTGATGTGGTTACCTCTTCTCATCTCCTACACTCACCTCCCTTATTGCTTCATATTTTTTCCTCCTCCATTTTCTAAGTTCATATAAGTTTTTTCATGGTTGAGTGAGAAGAAGAAAAAGAGAAGGAGAGAGCTTCATCCTTGAGAGTGTTTTTCATTCTTGATCTCTTTTCATGCCAAGAAAAATGAAAGCACCATTTTTCATAGCTTCATTCCTCCATCTTCAAAAGGCAACCAAAACCCCAATGAGACATAAACCCTACACATCCTACAGCAAGCCTTGGGCATGTCGAGTTGCCGGCTTCATGCGCGAGTTGCCTCGGTATAGAGGCGGGAGCCCGTAAAAGTACCCGGCTTCGTGGTGCCCTTTCCGACGAGGAGGAGACGGACGGAGATCCCGCGAGGAGATCGGAGTGGAGATGAAGACCGGAGGACTAGGATCGTATGGTATACTTCTCTACCCCCTCTCTAGATAGCTTAGACTAGTTTAATGGCACGATCCGGTTTTAGTGCGCGGTGGTGCCGTTTTGCCAAGTCCGCAAAAATTTATGTTTATCACCGTTTCCGCGTTTGGCCGTCGGATTGACGGCCGGGGCGCCGCCGTGCACTTACAGTGGTATCAGAGACTCGCCATTAACATAGTCTAGCTTGGTGTAATGTGTTTTTCTGTTTCGATCGATCGAATGTTCCAAAACTGCATTTTAGTTCGCATCAGTTTCTGTTGAGAATTTTTGGTCTCGAAAAATTTTTCAGGTTGTAAAATATTAATGTACAGGAAAATCTAAGAGTTCTGTAAAAATTTGACGATGTAACTCCACAGTGGGAGCGCGGAAGCGCCGCGAAAACCCCATTTGTGCGGCCCTTCCGCCGCGTACTATTCACATCACATCACCAAATTTTTTCAGAAGCCTTATGGGCTTATAATATGGGTTTTGGAATATTAAAATTGGGCCCAGGATTTCTGTTTGTGCTACAGTTTTGATTGGGGGCCCACTTGTTAATTTTTGATCGATCGGATATTTCAAACACATTTTTTCACAGTATTTACATTATATCTGCGACCGTGAATGTCACTCGATCGGTAAATCCGGTCTAACTGCTATAGCCCGGTTAGACGGATTTGCGAACGTGACTTTCACGTTGATGTTCTATGTTTATGCTGTGTTGTTGCGGATCGGTCGTGGGGGATAGCCTGGATGCAATACTAGTACTGTGCTGTTGTATTATGTACATTTGATATTGCGGGGCGAGCGTCCGACATGTGGACTGCCGTCACTGCCTGTTTGTATTATTATTTTGGGGCACGACCTGGTTGCGGTCGATGTACCCGGTGTATGTATATTTTACTTTCTGTACTAGGATTGCCCCGCGGAGGGGTGCACGGATAGCCGGGTTCTGGAGGGCAACAAGCCCGCATCTCATGGCATTGAGACGGAGGGGGCTTCACTCTAGGATTGGCGGGCTATTCGCCGCACTCGTAGGGGGTACAGGTTGACCCAGGAGGGGTGCCCAAGTTGCCGGATTCCGTGAAGTGCTGGGTGGTCCATTCACGGCGCTGAAGGGGGCTGCCTCGCTTCAGGTTTTGGCGGGTGACTTGCCGCGCCCGTAGGGGTCTAGGATTTCCTTGCACAGGCTATCCACACGACCAGGGGAACGTCGGGTTTCAGTAGTGGCTCTGTGAAACCCGGGGATCCCAGATATCTGTATTATTTCTGTGATGCTGTACATTTCTGTGATGTTGCATTTTATTCACGCCTTGAGCGAAATACTATATATTGGTATATATATTAGTAGATGTTGTATATGTTTTTCATCCGCGCTAGTCCAGTCCCCGCTCTGCCGTTAGTTAGCTAACCTAACGGGTGATGACGGGACCCAGTGGCGAATGCGGATGGCATATACGTACGTCAGTATATTTTCGTTCTTTGTGGTGTGATCAATTGATGGGACTGCATTGATTCGGATCAATGCAAGTTAAAAACAAACCTAATCTGATGTTGTTGGAACACTTTTCAAAAAACTGTTATTGCAAGGACGTTTACTTTTGTTTTGCATCGTGGTATTCATTAGAATATCCAGCTCCTCAGTCGACGAGGCAAGGGCCGAGATCCCTTCACCGGGAGTGACCCCTTGGACAAAAAGTTTGCGTCAGGGCATTAACTTCACTATAGCCGATTACTTTTGCTTTGCACCGTGGTATTCAGTTGGAATATCCTGCACCTCATTCTACGGGGAAAGAGCCGAGATCCCTTCACCGGGAGTGACCTCTTTAGTAAAGGTTTTCGTCACTATATTTTCTAAAAAGCTATCCGTTCCTTCAACGATATCAAGTTCATTACGTTAAAGGTTTTCGCCAGAAACCATTCGTAGCCCTCCATCATTTCAGTTAAATATTCGGTAGTATTCAAGCTATGTATTTTGACCTCACGCCAAGGCATAGTGTTTGGTAGCTGCCGGGTATTTATCTGTTGCATAGATAGATGCGTTGGTTTGGGACAGTCGTACTACTATTTTGGCCTACGTCAAGGGTATGTACGGGTGGATTCAAATTAACCTGGATAATGATGGGCAGAACTTGACATGTGACTTATGATATTTTGACCTCACGCCAAGGTCATAAGAGCATAGGGCAGAAATCACATCGGGAGTTTCAAAAGTACTGAAACTTGCCAGATATGCGCATACCTTCTGGAGTGTGATAGCGTGAGCGGATTCCGTCACGTTATCATGCAATGATAGTTGGATCCCGATTCCCACTGATGAGTTAGTTTACTCCTCGGGTGACCCCGACTAATTCTTCTTTTAGGTTTGGAGGAGAATTTGAGGTACAGTGGGAGGATTCCAGATTAGATAAATTGGTGACCATTCTGATCTAGGTTAGAGTGCACGCTGAGTGTTTCTTTTCTCTCTCTCTTTGGCAGCGACCATTGACCCGACCCTAAGACTATGACTCAGTGACCAAGTTGACCGAACCTTCTTGAACACCGGCTTTTGGATTGTCAGAGTTGCAGACCTCATTGCCACTCCTACTTTTACCCTTTTCTCCAGGACACCCCGTATTACTGCGAACGTCCACTTCCATTGGACAAAACCATCGTATGGTTAGATACGAACTCGAAGGAATTCGAGGATGGTTTCTGGTTCTGGAGAAAACGGATAGGATTATTCAGTTGTCTTTTCCTTTTACCCTCTCTCAGGTTACGAGTACTCCTTGGTTTAGGGGTAGTACACCTATTATGCAAATTGGATTGTCTTCTTCCAAACCTTAGGCTGGTGCCGACCGGTAGGGAATGAAGAAAACCAATTAGCATAACGATGGTGTGCAGAAGGTATTAAGTTCAGACAAAGCAAGGGATTAGTAAGAGGGCAAAGTAAATTGCAACAGATATTCACGACCAAACCAAATATTTCGTTACCACTCCCACATCACCTTTGTATTTCTCCAGGACACTCCGTATCACTACGAAGATCCACAGTTTATTTGGATACTCCATCGTATGGTTATATACGAACTCGAATGGAACTTGTTCCAGTTCGGGGATGGATTCTGGTTTAGGAGAAATAGGAATTAAGTTCATTCGGTTGTCTTTTATCCTCACCTTCTCTCGCATTGCGAGTGTTCCTAGGATTGGGACAGTACACCCATTATGCTTATTGGATAGTCTTCTTCCAAACCATAGGCTGGTGCCGAACGGTAGGGAAGGAAGAAAACCATTTGGCCTAAAAGGGTGTGCAGAAGGTAAAGACTAAAGACATATGAAGGGATTTGGAGAGGTGGCAAAGAACTATACGGTTACAGTCGTGAATCTGGAAGAGGCATTAATAGGAATACCAGAATACCCCATCGGAACATTTCAATGTTTCAGTTCAACTGTGTAATGTTTAAGGAAAACTGATTTCCCGATTAGATACTTACTCCAGGGTATGTATTTACCAGGTATGATTCTCACATCTGTATGGTTTTACAGATGATGAGTGGGAGTAGGTTATTGGGAATTGGGTGATCATCCTCATTATATCGGGATTCGTTGTAATCGGTGATGTTTGAGGAAATCACCTGGGCTGTTTGCCGGTCGGCAAATATTTGGTTTTGAATATCCGCAGTTATGCACCAATTTCAAATTGATATATCTGTACGTCTATTTTCATAGAGTGAGATATACCTTTCTGAAATTATGTCTACGACATTTACCTATATCAGTGGATGGTTAGGTAAGGAGCATTAAACAGCGGTGTAATTCTTCTTAACCATAAGTACGGTTTTCAACCTACGACACACAGTGAATGAGTTATCAGACTCAAGGGACTTATACAGAGTATTGTATGTTGTCCAAGGTCCATCAGGACAGAGAGGTTGGTCCTCGTACTACATTCAGTTTACTTATGACTTCTCTAGTTTTTAGACAGGTGTTTCGTGGAAACGCAGGGTCCGAATTTGGAGAAGTTATTGGTATTTGAATAGAGTGGAGAACCAGGTGTCACAAGTATCGGGATTCTTCAAAGTGATCGAAGATGTAGATACTTGTGTATGGTGTTCAGTTGATAGTAATGATTAAGAGAACTTGCTTCTCTTTCAGGTTACTCATAATTGGAAATGCTTCCTAAGTTGAGTAACGCTGATCGGCCTCCTTCCATTTAGTTGACATGCGCTGGGGACAGCTGCATGATTTGAATCTGGTTCAATTATATCAGTGCCTCTGTTTCTATATTGGATATAGAACAGTTCATATCTTAACGATGTTAAGGTACGGGGAGTTGTCCGGTTCATGATTAAAACCAGACACTGGACAACTCAAGGCACGTTTCTGTAATGGCT
The DNA here is from genome assembly GCA_030015575.1 of Agapanthus africanus. Classification (NCBI taxonomy): domain Eukaryota; kingdom Viridiplantae; phylum Streptophyta; class Magnoliopsida; order Asparagales; family Amaryllidaceae; genus Agapanthus; species Agapanthus africanus. The sequence continues at coordinate 232,676,036 of JASDDO010000018.1, read as the reverse complement.
GTTTGTGGGTTGACCCAGGCTATGACGAGGGTTGATTTTCTACCATCTGGATGAACAATAGCGATATTGTTCTAGACTCGCCACAGTTTTATTAAAAATGGATTTTTTCAGAAAACAGTAGTGGGAGTATGGTAGAACTGGAAGTGATTCCAGAACCACAAACGATTACTGAAGATTTGATAAGGAACTTAAAGATTCAATCTGGATTGACATTCCATTGGCCACTCCGCAGATAAGGTGGGTAACTTCAGACACCCGAGAGGTACTACAGTAGCCTCAAGGACGGTTACAGGGAAGTTCTTGTTTACCCACAATTACCATTGCTGTTGTTCCAGGCTGCGAGACCCGGCAGGAGGATGAGTATAGCGTCGTTCTAAACTTGCTTTAGAAGTGTACGTCTATATGACTCTGCCAGAGGGTTGTCGTAGTCAGTGGGAGCAGCGGAAGCATTGGTGGACAAGTAGCTTATGTCTATTTATAGACTAGAGCAGATGTAGCGGAGATAGATCATCTATTTCTGATGTGACAGTCATGGGTTTGACTTCATCAGAAAAGGGGATGGATCTGTTGAGAAGGTAGTAGGGTGTGATATCCTGGTATTTGGATGATATACACAGAGTAGGAAAAGAAACTCCTACACTACGATCGGTTGTACTTTGGTCGTCACACAGTTGTTTCTCCACAAAGGAAATGGATTTTATATCAGACATACTGGTTACTAGATCTATGGTTTTAGATCTAGATTTGGGTGGTTTCCCAATCAGGGTACTTGACAGCATCCTAAGAGTATTTAGGATGGACGACTCCTGGCACGGTAGTGTACCTGCAGGTAATGGAGTCACCCTCTCCAAAGGTGTCTTACAGACTAAAGGGGAGAGGGATGTGCATGAGTGGCAGATCACTTGCTTAGGCAATTGAGTCAATCGTGAGATGTCAAGTACCACACCAGATGTTGTTCTTGCACAAGATGCAATAAGTTGACATTAATCCAATCCTGGAGAAACAGTCGGAAGCAGTTTTAGAACATAAGTGGATGTTCTAGGGATATGATAACGACAGCCTCATTCAGGAGACAGTTATCATTCCAGGCTTCCAAGGTGACATGGACGACAAGGAGGTTGTCAGAGTTATAGTTTTCCTTCTGATGAGGGGCAGTATTTTGGACAGGTGGTCCAAAGCAATACTGAGGGAGGCATGGCGCGCAGGATACTGATTAAGTTCAGTTGACGATACAGTCTAAGAAGTTTGGATTTGGAGTTCATTTATGAACTATGTCCCATCAGACATCCAGACACATTCTAAGACAGGTATTGCTCATTTCGGGAGATGGGTTTCTCCGCGAACATGAGATATAGAGAGACATGGAAAGAAACAACAAAGCGGATCCACTCACTGAGGCTATTCCTCGAACGCAATAGTTCCGCAAACGAGCTTTGTGAAACTGACTAGTAGAGGAGTTGGATGTTCGGTATCACACGGGCTGTGAGTATGCGACATCGCAATAATTAGCCTTGAGTGCAAGTGGGAGATTGTTGGAGATAGTGCCCTCAGAGTCAATTATTAGGTCACAGGTACGTGATTGTAATGATTGAGGGAGGACCTATCCCGGTAGGACAGTCTTACTCGAGATGATAGTATGCTATCTGGTTTACCTTTATCATCGTGTACTGCTTTAGGTGACATGACACGTCGCTATTACACATTGATAGAGCCCCTAGGATTCTTGCTTGACCACCAGCAGTATGAGGGCGATCATATAAGTGGGAGCTGGGGGTCTACAAGCATATCCTTAAAAGGTCCCTAGTCGTGGGAGTTTCGAGACCGGGCATCGATACTCCATTAGTAGACTAGTGTATACAGTCGAGACCCCGACGAGGGGCGGTGGCCGGTCTCACAAGCCACTGGTGTCAGTTGGATCACCTAAGATGTATACAGGTGCTCATTGGGTTATGAGTACACCGGACAGGACTCGCCGGGAACATGCTAGTTGGTCATATACCAGACGTCAGATGGCAGTTCCCTGGTGACATGTGTGCAGGTTAGTTCATCGACCTGGGGATCGTCATTTGTCTCATGTGAGTTCCCACTGTACTTTGATTACTACCCTACCACGGCTCAAAGGAGTCGTGCAAACAGGTTTTAGTTGGGTACAGTCCCGAGCCACATGGAGGCAGTGAGCGTATCTTCAGGGGTTCGTCTCTCCCGGTATTGGGGGTGAGGTCGTGCTGTGTCTAGGAGAGCCATTACACAAAGTCCTTGGCCAAGGCAAGGAGATTTACTGGTAGGTATTCCAGTAGTATCTCAGGGTGTTCTGGGCTACACTCCGACACGACTTGTACCGCTTTTGGGGGTCTGACTTTTACCAACCCCCTAGGCCCGCCATGCGATACTCATAGACGAACGGACCGGACTGCACGGATATTGTCACTGACAGGCTCAGTTGGGTGTCGGGGTGAGCTTCCTCATCGACGTCCCATTTGGTCAGTACCTGGTAGCCCGTCACGTATTGGCTTATACCTCTGACGTGCTAGTGGTTAAATCCACAACCAAGGTGTTGATGAGTCTTTAGAGTCCCCCACATACAGTTACTCAGCTTTCGGGCGAAAGGTTGTAGAGGCCGTATGGAGATATGGCAAGGTCCGATCAGATACGTGCGGTATTGCACGGATCAGGATCGGACAGTTTGTACTATAGGCCGTATGGTTATATGGCAGGGTTCGATCAGATACGTGCGGTATTGCACGGATCAGGATCGAACAGATATTACTAGCCGGCTTTGGTTTAAGCCGGTCCTAGTTTAGTACAGTGTAGATTTTGTCTCATTGCATTTGTATCCGGACGGAATACAGATGCGGGTGTGTATGCACAGTATTGGGGTTTTTCCTGTAATTTATTAAGGGACCAGTTTTCTGGAGTTGCCAGTTTGCATTCCGTTCCGGCCGGTTTTCCTTTGTTCTTTCCCGGCCGGACTTTTCCGATGGAGGGGGTTATTTGCAATTGTGCAAATAACATTTGTGGAGGGGGTTTCTTGTAAATGTTTGATTATGATAGCTATCATTTTCTTTTCAACCATGCTTTTGCTTTATGAGATTTGATTGTGATAAAGTGAGGGTATGGGTTTAATAGTGAAAGGCATGGTTGTATGTTTCTTTGTCCCTTGATGTGGTTACCTCTTCTCATCTCCTACACTCACCTCCCTTATTGCTTCATATTTTTTCCTCCTCCATTTTCTAAGTTCATATAAGTTTTTTCATGGTTGAGTGAGAAGAAGAAAAAGAGAAGGAGAGAGCTTCATCCTTGAGAGTGTTTTTCATTCTTGATCTCTTTTCATGCCAAGAAAAATGAAAGCACCATTTTTCATACCTTCATTCCTCCATCTTCAAAAGGCAACCAAAACCCCAATGAGACATAAACCCTACACATCCTACAGCAAGCCTTGGGCATGTCGAGTTGCCGGCTTCATGCGCGAGTTGCCTCGGTATAGAGGCGGGAGCCCGTAAAAGTACCCGGCTTCGTGGTGCCCTTTCCGACGAGGAGGAGACGGACGGAGATCCCGCGAGGAGATCGGAGTGGAGATGAAGACCGGAGGACTAGGATCGTATGGTATACTTCTCTACCCCCTCTCTAGATAGCTTAGACTAGTTTAATGGCACGATCCGGTTTTAGTGCGCGGTGGTGCCGTTTTGCCAAGTCCGCAAAAATTTATGTTTATCACCGTTTCCGCGTTTGGCCGTCGGATTGACGGCCGGGGCGCCGCCGTGCACTTACATAAATGATTATGATAACTTTTATTATTCATCAAAAAATAATATTGTTCATCTTCTTCCTCCTTCATTCTTTCATGAAAAGCTTACTAGTTTTTCAAAAAGTGATGAATAAATATGAGAAAAAGATAAATAAAGAGAGAAAAAATCCTACTTCATCATCCTCATCTTCCCTTGCCATTTAGATGAGGATGTTCACATCATTTCATGAGTGTTAGCTTGTGTTAAAGAAACTTCAAGGTAGATCATCTTAGTATCGAAGATCGGAAGCAAAGGTTGCGTCTTTCTCTTCGTGGAACCTCCCGAGAGTCCGGATCCCGATGATCGCAGCGAAGGGACCACAACACGGAGCATATGAAGTGAACGACCGGATCTACAAAGGTTGTAATCCCTCTCACTTAGTGTTAAAGTGTTTAGCATGCTTGTTTTCGCGTAATCTCTAGTTTAAAGTTCCGTATTCGGGTTGTTCGGCACGGCTAAATTTTTAATCGGGCATGGTTGATGCCTCGTAGACCCTTGTGCGCGTGCCTAGCAACCCTACACTAGGAGAGCCATTACACAAAGCCCACGGCCGTGGCAGGAGATTTACTGGTAGGTACTCCAGTATTATCACAGGGTGTTATTGGGCTACACTCCGACATGACTTATACTTCTATTAGGGGTCTGACGTTACTAGCCCCCTAGGCAGATATGCGATACTCATAGTCTAACGGACCGGACTGTATATACATTGTCACTGTTAGGCTCAGTAGGGTTTCCGGATGAGTTCGCTCATCGGCCTCCCTTGATGTCAGTCCATAGGCAGCCGTTACGCATAGCTAGTGCCGCTGACGGTTTGTGGTTAAACCCACTGCCAGGGTACTGACGAGTCATTAGAGTTCCCCACAGACAGTTTCCCAAGTTCGGACGAAACGTTGTAGAGGCTGTATGGTTTTATGGCAGGTTTCGGAAAATGCACGTGCGTTTACGCACGTGTCAGATTTCGGGCAGATGATACTGGTCGGTTTTGGTTTAAGCCGGAACCGAGTATTATATTGAGTAGATATAATATCTTTGTCTCAGTTGCATTTGTATTCCGTCGTAATACAAATGCGGGTATGTTTATACAGTTACGGGGTTATCCTGAAATTCGTTTCGGGATCGCTTTTGGAAGTTGCCAGTTTCCAGTTTTCTATCAGCCGTATTTATCATTTGGTTAAATACGGATTTATCTTTTCTTGGATGAGTGTGGAAGTTTCTAGAAGCATCTAGAAGGTGGTGACAAGGATTAGTGACTCATGATTGCATTAATGATTCAATTAATGCAAGGTGACTAGGCTAAGTGATTCATCCTTTTTATTTATTATGTTCACACTTTGTGTTCACACTAGATATTTTGTTGTGGTCACCACTCCCTCCTCCTACACTCACCCCTCCTCTACTTATATATGGCCGGCCCCTTCCCCCTCTCTCACTCACACTCTCACTTGATGTTTGGAAAAGATTATGATAGTTTTGGGGTGCATGGAAATTTCATAGCTCATTTCATTCCATCACCCGATTCGAGTGGCAACTTCATTAACCGTTCGTCCATAGCTTTGGACGTAACGAGACAAAGTATTCTACTCATTCTCTACATCATTCTTGGTCGTCTCTTTTAGCAAACTTGACGACCGAGTTGCCTCGAGTCAGAGGCGGGAGCCCGTTTAAAGAATCGTTGACGTGGTGCCAGCTGGACGAGCAGATCGGAGATCGACGAGATCGGAGCAGCCGCAACGGAGCGTGGGATGATGGTTAAAGAACAAAGGACTCGGATCATTCGGTATAACCTTTCAACTCTCTTTACAGTTGGTTAGTTTAGCAATAATGGCAGATCCGAGTGAAAGAATACGATAGCGCCAGTTAAAAAGTTTTTGTTCCGCATTTGGCGTCTGTAGACGGTAGGGGCGCTACCATTGACTTACAGTGGTATCAGAGCCTCACCATTTTGCTTTACTAACTTGTGCTAACGCGTTTAAAATATCGATCGAACCGGATGTCGAAAACCGCAAAATTCAAGTTCTGAGTTTCTGTTGATTTTTAAAGGGTTCCAAAAATTATTCTGCATATCACAGAAATCTGTGCAGGGTTTTCTAAGAACACCGTACAAATTTGGGCACATGATTCGACAAGACTGCCGCGGAATCGCGGTCAAACCTATGGTTTGACCGCGCATCCGCGGCCATTCTGTGTGATCATGCGCCCAAATTTGCACAGTTTCTTCTTCTCTGGAATTTGGGGTTTTTGGTATATATCTTTTGGGCCCAGATTTTGTTACTGTTCAACAGATGTTCGTGGGGCCCACTTCGTGATATTTAGTCGATCGAAATTTAAACATGTTAGTTTACAGTACTTACATTATATCTCCGACCGGGAATGTCATTTGATCGGTAAACCGCGTCTGATTGCTATAGTTCTTTTAGACGGGTTTGCGAACGTGACATTCGCGTTGATGTTCTGTGTTGTGCTGTGATGTTACGGATTTGTCATGGTGGATAGCAGTGTGCAATGATAGTGCAGTTTGGATTTATTTGTACATTTGATATTGCGGGGCGAGCGTCCAACATGTGGACTGCTGTCACTGCCTGTTGTATAATATTCTTTTGGGGCATGACCAGGTTGCGGTCGATGTACCTGTTGTACTATTTTTCCATTTCTGTACTAGGTTTTACCCCGCGACGGAGTGCACGGATAGCTGGGTTCTGGAGGGAAACGGGTCCGCATCTCATGGCTTTAAGAGGAAGAGGGGCCTAACTCTAAAATTGGCAGACTATTCACCGCACTCGTAGGGGTACAGGTTGACCCAAGGAGGGGTGCTCAAGCTACCGGATTCCGTGAAGTGCAAGGTGGTCCATTCACTTTGCTGTAAGGGGCTGCCTCGCTTCAGGTTTTGGCGGGTAACTTGCCGCACCCGTAGGGGTCTAGGTTTCATTGTATAGGCTATCCACACGACCAGGGGAACGTCGGGTTTCAGCAGCGGCTCTGTGAAACCCGGGGATCCCAGATTATCTGTATTGTTCTGTGATGCTTATTACTTTTCTGTAATGTTGCATATTATCACGCCTTGAGCGATTATTCTATATTGGTTTATATACTATTAGATGTTGTATATGTTTTACACCCGCGCTAGTTCAGTCCCCGCTCTGTCGTCAGTTAAGTAACCTAACGGGTGATGACGGGACCCAGTGACGAATGCGGATGGCATATACGTACATTTTATTTTCGTTCTTTTCTGGTGTGATTGATTGATGGGACTGCGTTGATTCTGATCAATGCAAAGGAAAGCAAACCTATTTGGCAGTTGTTGGAACAAATTTAAGAAGTATTATTGTAAAGACGTTTCCTTTTGTTTTGCATAGCGGTATTCAGTGGAATATCCTGCACCTCATTCGACGAGGCAAGGGCCGATATCTCTTCACCGGGAATGACCCCTTGGACAGAAGTTTGCGTCAGGATAATAACTTCACTATAGTCGATTACAAGTTGCTTTGCATCGCAGTATTCAGTGGAATATCCTGCACCTCATTCCACGAGGAAAGAGCCGAGATCCCTTCACCGGGAGTGACCTCTTTAGCAAAAGGTTTTCGCCACTATATTTTAAAAAGCTATCAGGTTCCTTCAGCGATATCAAGTTCGTTACGTTAAAGGTTTTTCGCCAAAAACCAGCCGTAGCCCTCCGTCACTTCTTTTGGGTATTCAGTAGTATTCAAGCTATGTATTTTGACCTAACGCCAAGGCATAGTGTTTGGTAGCTACTGGGTATTCATTTATTGCATAGATAGATGAGTTGGTTTGGGACAGCTGTTCTTCCATTTTGACCTAACGCCAATGGCATATGCGGGTGGGTTCAAATTAACAAGATAGTGACGGGAAGAACTTGGCATGTGACTTATGACATTTTTACCTAACGCCAAGGTTATAAGAGCATGGGGCAAAAATCATATCGGGGGTTTCTAAAGAAACTGAAACTTGCCAAGTATGCGCATACCTTCTGGAGTATGAGTAACGTGGATGCATTCCATCACGTTATCATGTGATGAGAGTGGGATCCCGATTCCCACTGATGAGTTGGTTTACTCTTTCGGGTGATCCCGATTGATTCTTCTTTTAGGTTTGGAGGAGAATTTGAAAGGACAGTGGGAGGTTTCCGGATTAGATAAAGTGATAACCATTCTGATCTAGATTAGAGTGCACGCAGAGTGTTTCTTTTCTCTCTCTCTTTGGCAGCGACCTTTGACCGACCCTAGACTATGACTCAGTGACCAAGTTGACCGAACCTTCTTAAAATATTGGCTTTTGGATTGTCCGAGTTGCATAAGTCATCGCCACTCCTTCTTTTACCCTTTGCATTTCTCAGAACACCCAGTATTACTACGGACATCCACTTCCATTGGATAGATCCATCGTATGGTTATATACTAACTCGGAGGGACTTCTTCGAGGATAGATCAAGGTTCAGGAGAAATTGAATTGGTTTATTCAGTTGTCTTTTATTATCACCTTCTCTCAGATTGCGAGGGCTCCTTGGTTTAGGAGAGTACACCTATTACGCTTATTGGATAATCTTATTCCAAACCATAGGCAAGTGCCGAAAGGTAGGGAATGAAGAAAAACAATTAGCCTAAGTAGGGTGTGCAGAAGGCAATAACTAAAGACAAAATAAACGGATTAGAAAGAGAGCAAAGTAAATTGCGACTGTTATCATTCACGACCAAAACCGCGTACTTCATGGCCACTCCTATTTCACCTTTAAAGGAATAAGGTATTATTCAGTTGTCTTTTATCATCACCTTCTCTCAAGATGTGAGTACTCCTTGGTTTAGGAGGGTACACCTATTATGCTTACTGGGTAGTCTTCTTCCAAACCATAGGGTGGTGCCGAACGGTAGGGATGGAAGAAAACCATTTAGCCTAACTATGGTGTACAGAAGGTAACGACTAAAGACAAATAAAGGGATTTGGAGAGATGGCAACAAAATATACGGTTAAAGTCATGAATTGGATTATGGAAGAGGCATTACTAGGAATACCAAGATACCCCTACGAAACATTTTTCATGTTTTAGTGCATTGTTAAAGAAAAACTGTTTTCCCGATTAGATACTTACTCCAAGGGTATGTATTTACCAGGTTTCATTCTCATATCTGTATGGTTTTACAGATGATGAGTGGGAGTAAATTATTGGGAATTAGGTGATTATCCTCATTATATCGGAATTCGTTGTAATCGGTGATATTTGAGGAAATCGCCAGGGTACAGTTTCCAACCTACGACGCACAGGTTTTGAGTTGTTCGACTCAGCGGACTTATGCAGAGTATTGTATGTTGTCCAAGTGTCCATCAGGACAAAGGGGTAGGTCATCGTACTATGTTCTATTTACTTATGACTTCTCTAGTTTTTAGACAAGTGTTTCGTAGAAGTACAAGGTCTAAGTTTTGAGAAGTTGTGCGTATAAGAATAAAGTAGAGAACCAGGTATCACAAGTATCGGGATTCTCAAAGAGATCGAAGACGTAGATTCTTGTGATTGGTATTTAGATAATAGTAATGGTTTTGAGAAACTTGTTTCTCTTTTAGGTTACTCATAATTGGATGGATTCCTAAGTTGAGTAATGTTGATTAGCCTTTTTTCCATTTTGTTGATATGCACTGGAGACAATTGCATGATTTGAATCTAGTTCCAATTAAATAAGTGCCAAAGTTTCTATATTGAATATAGAATGGTTCATACCTTAAAAGATGTTAAGGTACGGGGAGTTGTCCAGCTTATGCTTAAAACCAGACTCTGGATAACTCAGGGCACGTTTCTGTAATGGCTGTTTGTGGGTTGACCCTGGCTATGACGAGGGTTGATATTCTACCATTTGGAAGATCAATAGTGATATTGTTCTTGACTCGCCACAGTTTTAGTAAAATGGATTTTTTCAGAAAACAGCAGTGGGAGTATGGTAGAACTGGAAGTGATTCCAGAACCGCGAACGATTACGGAAAATTTAATAGGACTTATATATTCAATCAGGTTTGACATTCCATTAGCCACTCCGCAGATATGGTGGGTAACCTCAGACACCCGAGAGGTACTTCGGTTGCCTCAAGGACGGTGACAGGGAGGTTCTTATCTACCCAGACTTGATACTACTACTGTTCCAGGCTATGAGACCCGATCGGAGGGTTGTCGTAGTCAGTGGGAGCAGCGGAAGTATAGTGGGCAAGTAGTTTATGTCTATTTATAGACTAGAGCAGTTATAGCGGAGATAGATCATCTATTTTTGATGTGACAGTCATGGGTTTGACTTCATCAGAATAGGGGATGGATTTGTTAAGAAGGTAGTAGGGTGTGATGTCATGGTATTTGGATGACATACACAGAGTAGGAAGTAAAATTCCTATACTACGATCGGTTGTACTGTGGTCGTCACACAGTTGTTTCTCCAGACAGGACATGGATATAATATCAGACATTCTTGTTTCTAGATCTATGGTTTTAGATCTGGATTTGGGTAGTTTCCCAATGTGGGTACTTTGACAGTATTCTAATGGTGTTTAGAATAGATGACTCCTGGCATGGTGGTGTATCTGCAGGTGCTGGAGTCACCTTCTCTAAAGGTGTCTTACAGACTAAAGGGGAGAGGGATATGCATGATTGGCAGATCACTTGCTTAGGCAATTGAGTCAATCATGAGATATCAAGTACCACACCAGATGTTGTTTTTGCACTAGATACAATAAGTTTGTATTAATCCAATCCTGGAGAAATATAAGGAAGCAGTTTTAGAACATAAGTGGATGTTCTACGGATTTGATGACGGCAGCCTCCTTCGGGTGACGGTTATCATTCCAGGCTTCAAAGGTGACATAGTTGACAGAGTGATTGTCAGAGTTTTAGTTTTCCCTCTGATGAGGGACAGTATTATGGACAGGTGGTCCAAAAGGATACTGTGGGAGGCTTGGTGCTGGATACTGATTAGGTTCAGTGATCGATACAGTCTAAGAAGTTTGGATTTAGAGTTCATTTATGAACTAGGTCCCATCAGATATCCAGACATATTCTAAGACAGGTATTACTCAATTCGGGAGATGTTTCTCCGCGAACTTGAGATTAAGAGAGATATAGAAAGAAACTTCTTGGCGGATCTACTCACTGAGACTATTTCTTGAACACAATAGTTTTACAAACGGGCTTTGTGAAACTGATTAGTAGAGGAGTTGGATGTTAGGTTTCACACGGGCTGTGAGTAGTCGACATCGCAATAATTAGCCTTAAGTGCAAGTGGGAGATTGTTGGAGATAGTGCCCTCAGAGTCAATTATTGGATCGCAGGTACGTAATTGCAATGATTGCGGAGCACCTATACCGGTAGGACAGTCTTACTCGAGATGATAGTATACTATCTGGTTTGCCTTTATCAGTCATGTACAGGTTCAGGTGACTGATTACATGTTACACTTTGATAGAGTCCTTAAGATCTTGCTTTACCACAAACAGTATGATGGTGATCATATACTTGAGAGTTGGGTGGTTTATATGCATATCCTTAATTGTGGTCCCTAGTCGTGGGAGTTTCGAGACAGGGCATCGATACTCCGTAGTAGACTAGTGTATACAGTCGAGACCCCGACGAGGGGCGGTGGCCGGTCTCACAAGCCACTAGTGTCAGTTGGATCACCTAAGATGTATACAAGTGCTCATTGGGTTATGAGTACACCGGACAGGACTCGCCGGGAACCTGCTAGTTGGTATTATACATATCGTCAGATAGCAGTTCCCTGGTAACATGTGTACAGGTTAGTTCATCGACTTGAGGTCGTCATTTGTCTCGTGTGAGTTCCCATTGTGCTTTGATTTCTACCCTACCACGGCTCAAAGGAGTCGTGCAAACAGGTAGTTTTTGGGTACAGTCCCGAGCCACATGGAGGCACATGAGCGGATCGGCAGGGGATTCGTCTCTCCCGGTATTGGGGGTGAGATCATGCTGTGTTTAGGAGAGCCTTTACACAAAGCCCACGGCCGTGGCAGGAGATTTACTGGTAGGTACTCCAGTAGTATCTCAGGGTGTTTTTGGGCTACACTCCAACACGACTTATACTGCTATTGGGGGTTGACGTTACTAGCCCCCTAGGCAGATATGCGATACTCATAGACGAACGGACCGGACTGTATATACATTGTCACTGTTAGGCCCAGTAGGGTTTCCGGAAGAGTTCGCTCATCGGCCTCCCTTGAGGTCAGTCCATGGGCAGCCGTTACGCATAGCTAGTGCCGCTGACGGTTTGTGGTTAAACCCACTGCCAAGGTACTGACGAGTCATTAGAGTTCCCCACAGACAGTTTCTTAAGTTCGGACGAAACGTTGTAGAGGCCGTATGGTTTTATGGCAGGGTTCGAAAAATGCACGTGCGTTTACACACGTGTCAGATTTCAGGCAGATGATACTGGTCGGCTTTGGTTTAAGCCGGAACCGAGTATTATATTGAGTAGATATAATGTCTTTATCTCAGTTGCATTTGTATTCGGTCATAATACAAATGCGGGTATGTTTATACAGTTACGGGGTTATCCTGAAATTCGTTTCGGGATCGCTTTTGGAAGTTGCCAGTTTCCAGTTTTCTATCAGCCGTATTTATCATTTGGTTAAATACGGATTTATCTTTTCTTGGATGAGTGTGGAAATTTCTAGAAGCATCTAGAAGGTGGTGATAAGGATTAGTGACTCATGGTTGCATTAATGATTCAATTAATGTAAGGTGACTAGGTTAAGTGATTCATCCTTTTCATTTATTATGTTCACACTTTGTGTTCACACTATATATTTTGTTGTGGTCACCACTCCCTCCTCCTACACTCACCCCTCCTCTACTTATTGTCACGACCCAAAATTTGGCCCGTGACCGGCACTTAACCACGTAATGTCTACAGGCGTAACGCGACTAAGTAAGCCGAAAACCCAGAAATCAAACCAGTAATAGTATAGAGTGATTTAAGCAATTAATAGAACCAATTACTAAGATAACAATATACGACGTCGTAGCGAAGAAAATGAGCAACAAGTGGGAAACATCACAGATAGAATAAACTGCATAAGTAAAGTCGGCTCACAACGAGCTCGACGCCAGAATACAAAATAATATACATCGTCCTCACAACTGGTCTCTAAGTCAATACATAAGTGGTAGATGGAGAGTACTAGATACAACAATGTACATAACTGAAAGATAACCAGATACCGTACAAAACCCACCTATCAGCAAAAGAGCTAGTACACCAACTGTAGGGGTATCTGCGTCAAAAGGTGCAAGAATGCAGCCTGCCGCGACTATTCCGAAGGGCAACCTGCAAACACTGTGGGACAACGGGGGTTAGTTGCCAACTCGTGAATAGAAGATAACATATAAAGGTAATCGCGAGTATGCACGTGCTACTATACTCTAACCTATATCAACAGATAACATCTATATGATGAACTGGATGCTCAAACATGCAACAAGTGCGATCTAATAACACCTCCATGTAATGAGCAAGAAATGTGATGAATGGAGCACTATATCGGGTATAATAGATACAGGATAAGATATCAATTACTACAGACCGAGCATGGGAAATATAACATCTACACGGAATGTCATCGTGGAAGCAAAATCGGTACCCATCAATGTACCCAAATCCCAATACTACTCAGGCGTCGTCATCCTCCTCGGTCCTCCAATCCTGTAAACCTCATATATGTAAGTCGATGTACAACACCCCACGACTTGCGGGGAGGCGGAAATTGTAAGTGCACGGCGGCGCCCCGGCCGACAACCCGACAGCCAAATGCGGAAGCGGTGATAAACTTTAATTTTGCGAACTTTGCAAACCGGCACCACCGCGCATTAGACTCCGGATCGGGCCATTAAAATAGATCTAGCTAACTACAAGAAAGGGGAAGAGATTTACCGAGTGATCCGAGTCCTCCGGTCTTCTCGTCGTCGTCCCGATCTCCTGTGGAATGTCCGGTCTCCATCTCCTCGCCGGAAGGGCACCACATCGCCTGTATCTTTTACGGGCTCCCACCTTAATACCGAGGCAACTCGGGCGCGAAGTTGGCTAGCCGACGCGTCCAAGATGTGCTGTAGAATAATGTAGGATCGTTGTCTCTTTGGGGTTAATGAGGTTGCCAATTTGGAGGGATTTGTACACTAGAATTTCATGGATGCTTGATGGAGAAATTGAGCATGCAAAAATGGGAATGAAAATGGAGCATCCCTTAAAGAATTGAGCTCGGCCACTGCTTAAATATGCTCACTGGAAAAAGAGAGTACAAGGATGAAATCAATAAATAAAAACCATGCTTTAATAAATTAATCCTCAACTCCATCATGATACACTCCAGCACACACATTTTAAATACATTCCAATCATATAAAAATTAATCCCCACACCATTCCCAAACAGTGCCGGCCCATTCCCAAATCCCATACCCTTTCATGTCAAATTAAATGCATCATGGAGCAAAGATGTATATACTATCTTAAAGAAAACATTTGCAAGAAACCCCCTCCACAAAATGTTAATTGCAAACTTGCAATTAACACCCTCCAACGAAAAGTCCGACCGGGAAGGAAAAAGAGAAAACCGGCCGGAACGGAATGCAAACTGGCAACCCCAGAAAACTGGTCCCGTAATAAATTACAGGAAAAACCCCGATACTATGCATACACACCCGCATCTGTATTCCGTCCGGATACAAATGCAAAGAGACAAAACTACACTATCAAATACTAAGATCCGGCTTAAGACAAAGCCGGCTAGTAAAAACTGTCCGATCACGATCTGTGCAATACCGCACGTTTTTGATCGAACCCTGCCATATCTCCATACGGCCTCTACAGCGTTTCGCCCGAAAGCTTGAGTAACTAAAAGTGTGGTGGACTCTAAAGACTCGTCAATACTGTGGCTGTGGATTTAACCACCAGCACGTCAGAGGTATAAGCCAATACGTGACGGGCCACCAGCTATTGACTAAAAGGGACGTCGATGAGCGAACTCATCCTGACACCCTACTGAGCCTGTCAGTGACAATATCCGTACAGTCCGGTCCGTTCGCCTATGAGCATCGCATGTCGGGCCTAGGGGGTTGGTAAAAGTCAGACCCCCAAAAGCGGTACAAGTCGTGTCGGAGTGTAGCCCAGAACACCCTGAGATACTACTGGAATACCTACCAGTAAATCTCCTGCCTTGGCCAAGGTCTTCGTGTAATGGCTCTCCTAGACACAGCGCGACCTCACCCCCAATACCGGGAGAGACGAACCCCTGAAGATCCGCTCACTGCCTCCATGTGGCTCGGGACTGTACCCAACTAAAACCTGTTTGCACGGCTCCTTTGAGCCGTGGTAGGGTAGTAATCAAAGTACAGTGGGAACTCACACGAGACAAATGACGATCTCCAGGTCGATGAACTAACCTGTACACATGTCACCAGGGAACTGCTATCTGACGTCAGGTATAAGACCAACTAGCATGTTCCCGGCGAGTCCTGTCCGGTGTACTCATAACCCAATGAGCACCTGTATACATCTTAGGTGAACCAACAGACACCAGTGGCTTGTGAGACCGGCCACCGCCCCTCGTCGGGGTCTCGACTGTATACACTAGTCTACTCTGGAGAATCGATGCCCTGTCTCGAAACTCCCACGACTAGGGACCTTTTAAGGATGTGCTTATAGACTCCAGCTCTCACTTATATGATCGCCCTCATACTGCTGGCAGTCAAGCAAGAATCCTAGGGGCTCTATCAACGTGCAATAGTAACCTGTCAGGTCACCTAAAGCAGTACACGATGATAAAGGTAAACCAGATATCATACTATCATCTCGAGTAAGACTGTTCTACCGGGATAGGTCCTCCCTCAATCATTGCAATCACGTGCCTGTGATCCAATAATTGACTCTGAGGGCACTATCTCCAACAATCTCCCACTTGCACTCAAGGCTAATTATTGCGATGTCGCATACTCACAGCCCGTGTGATACCGAACACCCAACTCCTCTACTAGTAAGTCTCACAAAAACCGTTTGTGAAACTATTGCGTTCGAGGAATAGCCTCAGTGAGTGGATCCACCTTGATGTTTCTTTCTATGTCTCTCTATATCTCAAGTTCGTGGAGAAAGCCATCTCCCGAAATGAGCAATACCTGTCTTAGAGTGTCTGGATGTCTGATGGGACCGAGCTCATAAATGAACTCCAAATCCAAACTTCTTAGACTGTATCGTCAACTGAACTTAATCAGTATCCTGCGCCATGCCACCCTCAGTATTGCCTTGGATCACCTGTCCAAAACACTGCCCCTCGTCAGAAGGAAAAACTATAACTCTGACAACCTCCTTGTCGTCCATGTCACCTTGGAAGCCTGGAATGATAACTGTCTCCCAAATGAGGCTGTCGTTATCATATCCCTAGAACATCCACTTATGTTCTAAAACTGCTTCCGACTGTTTCTCCAGGATTGGATCAATATCAACTTATTGCATCTAGTGCAAGAACAACATCTGGTGTGGTACTTGACATTTTATGATTGAGTCAATTGCCTGAGCAAGTGATCTGCCAATCATGCGCATCCCTCTCTACTTTAGTCTATAAGACACCTTTAGAGAGGGTGACTCCATCACCTGCAGGTATACTACCGTGCCAAGAGTCGTCATTCTAAATACTCTTAGAATGCTGTCAAGGTACCCTGATTGGGAAACCACCCAAATCTAGATCTAAAACCATAGATCTAGTAACCAGTATGTCTGATATAAAATCCATTTCCTTTGTGGAGAAACCACTGTGTGACGACCAAAATATAACCGATCGTAGTATAGGAATATCACTTCCTACTACCTTCTCAATAGATCCATCCCCTATTCTGATGACGTCAAACCTATGACTGTCACATCAGAAACAGATGATCTAACTCCGTTATATCTGCTTTAGTCTACAAGTAGACATAAGCTACCTGTCCACCAATGCTTCCGCTGCTCCCACTGACTACGACAGCCCTCTGGCAGAGTCATATAGACGTGCACCTCTAAAGCTAGTTTAGAACGACGCTATACTCATCCTCCTGTCGGGTCTCGCAGCCTGGAACAACAACAATGGCAAGTGTGGGTAAACAAGAACTTCCCTGTCACCGTCCTTGAGGCTACCGGAGTACCTCTCGGGTGCCTGAAGTTACCCACCTTATCTGCGGAGTGGCCAATGGAATGTCAAATCAGATTGAATCTTTAGGTTCCTTATCAAATCTTCAGTAATCGTTTGCGGTTCTGGAATCACTTCCAGTTCTACCATACTCCCACTTCTGTTTTTGAAAAAATCCATTTTTAATAAAACTGTGGCGAGTCTAGAACAATATTTCTATTGATCTGCCAGATGGTAGAAAGTCAACCCTCGTCATAGCCTGGGTCAACCCACAAACAGCCATTACAGAAATGTGCCTTGAGTTGTCCAGTGTCTGGTTTTAATCATAAGCCGGACAACTCCCCGTACCTTAACAACGTTAAGATATGAATTGTTCTATATCCAATATAGAACCAGAGGCACTGATTTAATTGAACCAGATTCAAATCATGCAGCTATCTCCAGTGCATGTCAACTAAATGGAAGGAGGCCGATCAGTGTTACTCAACTTAGGAATGCTTTCAATTATGAGTAACCTGAAAGAGAAGTAATTTCTCTTTATCACTACTATCAACTGAATACCTTACACAAGTATCTACATCTTTGATTACTTTGAAGAATCCCGATACTTGCTACACCTGGTTCTCTACTCTATTCAAATACCTATAACTCCTCAAAACTCAGACCCTGTGTTTCTACGAAACACATGTCTAAGAACTAGAGAAGTCAAAAGTAAACAGAATATAGTATGAGGACCAACCCCTCTGTCCTAATGGACACTGGACAACATACAATACTCTGTATGAGTCCGCTGAGTCTAGCAACTCTTTCACTGTGTGTCGTAGGTTGAAAAATGTACTTATGGTTAAGAAGAATTACACCGCTGTTTAATACTCCTTACCTAACCATCCACTGATATAGGTAAATGTCATCGACATAATATCAAAAGGTATATCTCACTCTATGAAAATAGACGTACAGATATATCAATTTGAAATTGGTGCACAACAGCGGATATTCAAAACCAAATATTTGCCGACCGGCAAACAAGCCCAGGTGATCTCCATAAATATCACCGATTACAACGAATCCCGATATAATAAGGATGATCACCCAATTCCCAATGACTTACTCCCACTCATCATCTGTAAAACCATACAGATGTGAGAATCTTACCTGGTAAATACATACCCTGGAGCAAGTGTCCAATCGGGAAATCAGTTTTCTTTTAACAGTACACAGTTGAACTGAAACATTAAAATGTTTCGATGGGGTATCCTGGTATTCCTAGTAATGCCTCTACCATTACCCAGATTCACAACTACAACCGTATAATTCTTTGCCACCTCTCCAAATCCCTTTATATGTCTTTAGTCATTACCTTCTGCACACCCCTTTAGGCCAAATGGTTTTCTTCCTTCCCTACCGTTCGGCACCAGCCTATGGTTTGGAAGAAGACTATCCAATAAGCATAATGGGTGTACTGTCCTAGTCCTAGGAGCACTCGCAATGCGAGAGAAGGTGAAGATAAAAGACAACCGGATAAACCTTATTCTTATTTCTCCTGGACCAGAATCCATCCCCGAACTGGAACAAGTTCCTTTCGAGTTCGTATATAACCATACGATGGAGTATCCAATAAACTGTGGATCTTCGTAGTGATACGGAGTGTCCTGGAGAAATACAAAGGTGATTTAGGATTGGCGAAGAAATATTTGGTTTGGTCGTGAATATCAGTCGCAATTTACTTTGCCCTCTTACTAATCCCTTGCTTTGTCTTAATCTTAATACCTTCTGTACACCGTTTAGGTTAATTGGTTTTCTTCATTCCCTACCGGTCGGCACCAGCCTAAGGTTTGGAAGAAGACTATCCAATTTGCGTAATAGGTGTACTATCTCCTAAACTAAGGAGTACTCGTAACTTGAGAGAAGGCAAAAAGGAAAAGACAACTGAATAATCCTATCCGTTTTCTCCAAAACCGGAAACCATCCTCGAATTCCTTCGAGTTCGTATCTAACCATACGATAGTTTTGTCCAATGGAAGTGGACGTTCGTAGTAATACGGGGTGTCCTGGAGAAAAGGGTAAAAGTAGGAGTGGCAATGAGGTCTGCAACTCTGACAATCCAAAAGCCAGTGTTAAGAAGGTTCGGTCAACTTGGTCACTGAGTCATAGTCTTAGGGTCGGGTCAATGGTCGCTGCCAGAGAGAGAGAAAAGAAACACTCAGCGTGCACTCTAACCTAGATCAGAATGGTTACAAATTTATCTAATCTGGAAACCTCCCACTGTACCTCAAATTCTCCTCCAAACCTGAAAGAAGAATTAGTCGGGGTCACCCGAGGAGTAAACTAACTCATCAGTGGGAATCGGGATCCAACTCTCATCGCATGATAACGTGACGGAATCCGCTCACGCTATCACACTCCAGAAGGTATGCGCATATCTGGCAAGTTTCAGTTCTTTTGAAACTCCCGATGTGATTTCTGCCCCATGCTCTTATGACCTTGGCGTGAGGTCAAAATATCATAAGTCACATGTCAAGTTCTACCCATCATTTTCCAGGTTAATTTGAACCCACCCGTACATACCCTTGACGTAGGCCAAAATAGTAGTACGACTGTCCCAAACCAACGCATCTATCTATGCAACAGATAAATACCCGGCAACTACCAAACACTATGCCTTGGCGTGAGGTCAAAATACATAGCTTGAATACTACCGAATATTTAACTGAAATGATGGAGGGCTACGAATGGTTTCTGGCGAAAACCTTTAACGTAATGAAATTGATATCGTTGAAGGAACGGGTAGCTTTTTAGAAAATATAGTGACGAAAACCTTTACTAAAGAGGTCACTCCCGGTGAAGGGATCTCGGCTCTTTCCCCGTAGAATGAGGTGCAGGATATTCCAACTGAATACCACGATGCAAAGCAAAAGTAATCGGCTATAGTGAAGTTAATGCCCTGACGCAAACTACTGTCCAAGGGGTCACTCCCGGTGAAGGGATCTCGGCCCTTGCCTCGTCGACTGAGGAGCAGGATATTCCAAATGAATACCACGATGCAAAACAAAAGTGAACGTCCTTGCAATAACAGCTTTTTGAAAAGTGTTCCAACAACATCAGAATAGGTTTGTTTAACTTGCATTGATCCGAATCAACGCAGTCCCATCAATTGATCACACCACAAAGAACGAAAATATACTGACGTACGTATATGCCATCCGCATTCGCCACTGGGTCCCGTCATCACCCGTTAGGTTAGCTTACTAACGGCAGAGCGGGGACTGGACTAGCGCGGATGAAAAACATATACAACATCTACTAATATATATACCAATATATTATATTCGCTCAAGGCGTGATAGAAAATGCAACATCACAGAAATGTACAGCATCACAGAACAATACAGATATCTGGGATCCCTGGGTTTCACAGAGCCACTACTGAAACCCGACGTTCCCCTGGTCGTGTGGATAGCCTGTGCAATGAAATCCTAGACCCCTACGGGCGCGGCAAGTTACCCGCCAAAACCTGAAGCGAGGCAGCCCCCTTCAGCGCCGTGAATGGACCACCCAGCACTTCACGGAATCTGGCAACTTGGGCACCCCTCCTGGGTCAACCTGTACCCCCTACGAGTGTGGCGAATAGCCCGCCAATCCCAGAGTGAAACCCCTCCGTCTCAATGCCCTGAGATGCGGGCCCGTTGCCCTCTAGAACCCGGCTATCCGTGCACCCCTCCGCGGGATAACCCTAGTACAGAAAGTAAAATATACATACAACGGGTACATCGACCGCAACCAGGTCGTGCCCCAAAAGAATAATACAATCCGGCAGTGACGGCAGTCCACAAGTCGGACGCTCGCCCCGCAATATCAAATGTACATAATACAACAAAACAGTACTAGCATTGCATCCAGGCTATCCCCACGACCGATCCGCAACATCACAGCATAAACATAGAACATCAACGTGAAGGTCACGTTCGCAAATCCGTCTAACCGGGCTATAGCAGTCAGACCGGATTTACCGATCGAGTGACATTCACGGTTGCAGATATAATGTAAATACTGTGAAAAATGTGTTTAAAATATCCGATCAATCAAAAATTAACAAGTGGGCCCCCAAGCAATACTGTAGCACTCACAGAAATAATGGGCCCAAATTTAACATTCCAAAACCCCTAAAATCACCCCAGAAGCCCACTGAAAAAACTCGACACACTGAATCCTCCATACTGCGGCGGAACCGCGGCAACAAGTAGGGTTTTGCCGCGGTTCCGCGCTCCCCTGAGGAGACCAGTGTCTCGACTTTTTCCAGAACTCCTAGATCTTCCAGTACATCAATTTTAAACAACCTGAAAAATTTTTCGACACTAAAAATTTCCAACAGAAAACTGATGTGATCAAAATACGGGTTTTGGAACATTTGATCGATCGGAACTGAAAAACACATTACACAAAGCTAGACTAAGTTAATGGCGAGGCTCTGATACCACTGTAAGTGCACGGCGGCGCCCCGGCCGACAACCCGACGGCCAAATACGGAAGCGGTGATAAACTTTAATTTTGCGAACTTTGCAAACCGGCACCACCGCGCACTAGACTCCGGATCGGGCCATTAAAATAGATCTAGCTAACTACAAGAAAGGGGAAGAGATTTACCGAGTGATCCGAGTCCTCCGGTCTTCTCGTCGTCGTCCCGATCTCCTGCGGAATGTCCGGTCTCCATCTCCTCGCCGGAAGGGCACCACATCGCCTGTATCTTTTACGGGCTCCCACCTCAATACCGAGGCAACTCGGGCGCGAAGTTGGCTAGCCGACGCGCCCAAGATGTGCTGTAGAATAATGTAGAATCGTTGTCTCTTTGGGGTTAATGAGGTTGCCAATTTGGAGGGATTTGTACACTAGAATTTCATGGATGCTTGATGGAGAAATTGAGCATGCAAAAATGGGAATGAAAATGGAGCATCCCTTAAAGAATTGAGCTCGGCCACTGCTTAAATATGCTCACTGGAAAAAGAGAGTACAAGGATGAAATCAATAAATAAAAACCATGCTTTAATAAATTAATCCTCAACTCCATCATGATACACTCCAGCACACACATTTTAAATACATTCCAATCATATAAAAATTAATCCCCACACCATTCCTAAACAGTGCCGGCCCATTCCCAAATCCCATACCCTTTCATGTCAAATTAAATGCATCATGGAGCAAACATGTATATCCTATCTTAAAGAAAACATTTGCAAGAAACCCCGTCCACAAAATGTTAATTGCAAACTTGCAATTAACACCCTCCAACGAAAAGTCCGACCGGGAAGGAAAAAGAGAAAACCGGCCGGAACGGAATGCAAACTGGCAACCCCAGAAAACTGGTCCCGTAATAAATTACAGGAAAAACCCCGATACTGTGCATACACACCCGCATCTGTATTCCGTCCGGATACAAATGCAAAGAGACAAAACTACACTATCAAACACTAAGATCCGGCTTAAGCCAAAGCCGGCTAGTAAAAACTGTCCGATCACGATCTGTGCAATACCGCACGTTTCTGATCGAACCCTGCCATATCTCCATACGGCCTCTACAGCGTTTCGCCCGAAAGCTTGAGTAACTAAAAGTGTGGTGGACTCTAAAGACTCGTCAATACTGTGGCTGTGGATTTAACCACCAGCACGTCAGAGGTATAAGCCAATACGTGACGGGCCACCAGCTATTGACTAAAAGCGACGTCGATGAGCGAACTCATCCTGACACCCTACTGAGCCTGTCAGTGACAATATCCGTACAGTCCGGTCCGTTCGCCTATGAGCATCGCATGTCGGGCCTAGGGGGTTGGTAAAAGTCAGACCCCCAAAAGCGGTACAAGTCGTGTCGGAGTGTAGCCCAGAACACCCTGAGATACTACTGGAATACCTACCAGTAAATCTCCTGCCTTGGCCAAGGTCTTCGTGTAATGGCTCTCCTAGACACAGCGCGACCTCACCCCCAATACCGGGAGAGACGAACCCCTGAAGATCCGCTCACTGCCTCCATGTGGCTCGGGACTGTACCCAACTAAAACCTGTTTGCACGGCTCCTTTGAGCCGTGGTAGGGTAGTAATCAAAGTACAGTGGGAACTCACACGAGACAAATGACGATCTCCAGGTCGATGAACTAACCTGTACACATGTCACCTGGGAACTGCTATCTGACGTCAGGTATAAGACCAACTAGCATGTTCCCGGCGAGTCCTGTCCGGTGTACTCATAACCCAATGAGCACCTGTATACATCTTAGGTGAACCAACAGACACCAGTGGCTTGTGAGACCGGCCACCGCCCCTCGTCGGGGTCTCGACTGTATACACTAGTCTACTCTGGAGAATCGATGCCCTGTCTCGAAACTCCCACGACTAGAGACCTTTTAAGGATGTGCTTATAGACTCCAGCTCTCACTTATATGATCGCCCTCATACTGCTGGCAGTCAAGCAAGAATCCTAGGGGCTCTATCAACGTGCAATAGTAACCTGTCAGGTCACCTAAAGCAGTACACGATGATAAAGGTAAACCAGATAGCATACTATCATCTCGAGTAAGACTGTTCTACCGGGATAGGTCCTCCCTCAATCATTGCAATCACGTGCCTGTGATCCAATAATTGACTCTGAGGGCACTATCTCCAACAGAAATATGAAAAACGATCTTGTTCTTTGCTTAAACATCGACTAACCGCATGAATCGAAGCTAAACGATAACTAACATCAAACATAGTTGTTAACAACTACTATGTAAAGGGATTATACCTCAAGAACCGTGTCCTTCGTCTTTATGAACTCCACCTCCTCCTCGGCCTTCTCGAAGTAGTAGACGATCCACCCGAGAGCTTTACTCCAAGCTTAGCCTCTAAACTTGAGGCAACTAACTTTCTTTAAGTGCTAATTAAAGAAGCTAGGTGATATAGAGTGAGGGTTATGGTTTAATAAGTCTAAGTAATCCTTGTACTCAACACATGAGAGGGGAGGATTAGGGTTTGAAGAGGGAGAGCTTGAGGAGAGAGAAGGTGAAGATAATAATGAGAAGAGAAAATGAGTTATCATAATATATATCAAGCATTTTGTAATATCAAGAAAAGAAAAGAAAATGATTTACGACCATGCTTGATAAATATCTTGTGGTGATTCATCTCCATGAGTCATTAAGCAATTATGAAGCATTAATGACATGGATGAATCATCCATATGACTCACTAATCTCATTCAATGCATATGCCACCTAAACCTCCTTAATCACCATCTTCTAGAAGCTTCTCGCGCAATTACGAGAACGCCCCTCCTTTCCGCAAAAATACGGAAAAACTTTAGACTGTATAAATCCAATAACCGGATACCAGTAATTGGCTTAAACCAAAGCCGACTAGTAAAAACTGTCCGAAAGTCGTACGTGCGTAAACACACGTATGCGTCCGAACCCTTGTCGTAAAACCATACGACCTCTATATCGTTTCGCCTGGAGTAGGGAAACTCTCTGTGTGGGACTCTAGAGACTCGACTACTACGCTGGCAGTGGGTTTAACCACAGACCGCAAGCGGCACTAGCTGTACGTAACGGTCCCCGGGTAGATGTCGATAAGAAGGCCGATGAGGAAACCCATCCGAACTCCTACTGAGTCTGATGTGATAATCTCCGTACAGTCCGGTCCGTCCGTCTAAGACTATCGCATATCGGGTCTAGAGGGGCGGCAAGCGTCAGTCCCCTAATAGCGGTATAAGTCATGTCGGAGGGAAGCCCATTACACCCTGAGAAACTACTGGAACCTACCAGCAAATCTCGCTTGCCCTGGTCAGGGACTTTGCGTAATGGCTCTCTGACACAGCGCGATATCAACCCCCAATACCGGGAGAGACGAATCCTGTCTAACCGCCACTGCCTCCAAGTGCTCGGGACTGCACCCAACTGCTACCTGTTTGCACGACTCCTTTGAGCCGTGGTAGGGTAGCAATCTAAGAACAGTGGGACACACTCAAGGCGAAGTAGCAGTGTCAAGTCTACGGACTATGCTGTACTCATGTCACCTGGGAACTGTTCACTGACGACTGGTATAAAACCATCCAACAGTTCCCTGTGAGTCCTGTCCGGTGTACCCGTAACCCAACGAGCACCTGCATACTATCTCCAGTACGACGTACTGACGGCTGTGGGACAGACCATCTTCCCAACTGGGATGAGAAGCGTACACACTAGTCTACTCCTGAGTATCAATGCCCTGTCTCGATAATCCAACGACTAGGGACCTGAATAAGGATGTGCTTGTAGACTACCCAGCCCCCACTAGTGTGACTGCCATCACAACGCTGGTAGTCAAGCAAGATCCTAAGAGCTCTATCAATACGTATACTCACATATTAAGATAGAAAAACCAAGTAGCATACTACCATGTTTAGCAAGACTGTTATATACATGTGAATATCCCAAGCTTCCATTAAGTAATATACAAACTAGTATGATACAATAATGGCCCCTAGGGCATATACACTAACAATCTCCCACTTGCACTAGGGCCATGTACTGGCAACTTTGTCACGACCCGAAAGAGCACGTGACTGGCCCTTGAATCCTATGAAGTCTATAGGACTCCATCTGATCCAAGTAAGCCAAAAGCCCAGAAATCTAAAACCATTTAAGGAGTAAATAGGGAAAACTAGTTTTAAGAGGTAAAGAAAACATGTTTAAAAATCAAGTTTTTAAATAACTAAGCCGAATATGAATTTTAAAATGTGTAATTTTTCCTGAAATTTTCGGCAGAGTTTCCTTTGTAAAAACTGGCCCCGAACGGGGTACAACAAGAATAATATATATGAACTGATAAAAGGCATCTCCAAGCGGGAGCTAGCTCTTCGTCAATCGACGGTCACAACCACGCAAGCAATAATAATATACAACGCCAAAGGGCGAGGATCAAAACCCAAAAAGAAACTCAAAACAGCCAGAAAACCGTAATACTACTAGCGCGACTCTAAGGTCGAAATAATACAACACTGTTTTCTAAGTCTGAAACAATATACAAGTTTTGGTTGATGGAAATTCTAGATACAATGAATAATACAGGAGCAATGGCGGATCTGATACAAAAGAACCCACCTATCCAAGCAAGTCACCCAAGGAAGCAGTGTGCCAGAAATGCCGCTATGGAATCTGTACGGCAAACCTGCAAGAACTGGGGCACAACGGGGGTGAGTTGCCAACTCATGAATAGAAAATATCTACAAGCAGAAATCGAATGCATGACCCATCCTAGGCCAATACGATCAGATATAAATAAACCTCAATATGAATATATATGAAGCATGCTAAACTGGCAATGTAATCTCTATACATGAGTGTAGTGCCAAGTGTTCGTGCCGGTGCCTCAGGTAATAGCATATCATAAATATGAGGTATGATCAATGTAATCAATCTGCATGTACGTGGATCCTGTCCACTCGTCACCCAATGACAATAACCATCATGCATGTAAATATCATGAAGCATGTGCATGGAAATATGAGGATATAAATCATCTGTGTCCCTCGCGACACGTCAAAATCATGGAACCGGAGTGCCTAGCATCGACACTCGAAAACATCATGAAAACTGTGCCCAGCATTGGCATGTAAATCCTCATATATCGGGTTCCGTCAGTCCGGATCGGCCCACGGGCTCCGTCTGCGGTATCGGCCCTCGGCCCCGGCAGTACGCCCATATCCATCTATCGACTCTGGTCAGTATCCTCCGGATAACCGCTAGGTCCAACCAATCACCGGTAGGTAGTGGTCCCTCCGTCGGGCTCACCGTCTACTGCACAGTGAAACCGTTCTCGGTCTGGGGTACCATACCGGGTCCACCATGTACCCGCAATCGGCCTCATCCGCCTCCTCGAATCGGGTTTCACATGTCGCTCTCAGTACCGAGAAAACACATGGTGGACGCACTGAAATATCATATCAAGGGTAATCAGGTTTTTAAAACAATTATATATTCTCTTTAAAACACCCACGGTTCCCAAAACCAGAAATATCATGGAAACAACATATCTCAATGCGTATAATCAGAAAGCATCATGTATGCGACATGTAAGAAGGTAAGCATATCATACGTCATGCAACATGGAATAGTAATGTGCACATGTCGAGGGAAACCCCTCTTTTAAAATGAATCAGTTTTGAAGAACATCATGCGGTTCCCAAATCTCTAATCAAGTCAGAATCATCTATATTTGTGTACATGTATAAGTGTACAATATGCCATGCAAGAATCACATCATGAATGCAACAGTACTACAGTGTAGTGGCATGGCAATTATCGATGATGAAGTGTGTGAGCTAGCAAATAGTGTACGTGGAACATACGCATCATCGATAATGGTGCTGGTGTCCTAACAGCATGATGATAATATCGCGATAAACATATGCAAGCAATGCGAATAGCAGGAATATGCGGAATCGAATAATCAACGCAACAGTAGAGAACCTGCCCCAATGAATATATCATGCAACCTTGCCTTTTGAAATAAGACGAATCAGGGCATTTGGTAAAATAAGGGCTACGGTGTATTAAGAAAAGATGCGCCTTTTTAAATATCCGTATAAACCTTTTTGCTTATCTTTAAAATATCCCCGATTCGTTAGTTTTGAAATAGGTATGACTCGGGTCTAGTCTAACGCTTACTATGCGAACTACGAACCCACAGTCAAGTCAAAAGAGAGGGGTATGGAAACCACCTAAATCTGAGTCGATATCATACTATATCATCACATGACAGGCATCACTACCATCATATCACATCTCCAATACGAACTCTGTCATGTCGCCAAATCTCACGGCCTCAATCGAATCTCATCAACTCATATCAATCCTACATATCATCCTCAAAACCCGTATATAAACACATAGTCCCATACCCATGTGTAGATATACACCACCATATGCGCACAGATACATGAAAGAATGTATGCAAGTATGCGTGTATGTGTGAGTATGGGTGCGACCACTATTCTAGGGTTTCGCACTACTCAACCAATACATCCTTATCACCAATAATCCATTATTACCATCAATAACCCTAAACAACACATAATAAAGATATGTGTGTATACGTATTCGTATACAACACCACGGACTGCGGGGGTGCTATACGCCATCCACCCGACTTCTCCCCATAGATATAATCTACTGACCTTGCTTCTCGTGTGCCAAAGCCGATGTCGCCATCTTCATCTCCTTTGCCTCAACATCACGCGGGGTACCTACAAGTATATCACAATGCTAAAGCACATGAAAATCACATCGGAAGCCAAAACAGCACACGCTACTCGCATAGGTAAAAACCTATCGCTTCGCATGTAAACACGATCAACATCCACCTGTCGTTGACGTCCAAACGCCACCCGACAGGAACGAAGCACCAAATACCAAAATTCATGCTAAAACAAGTCTCAAATCATGCACCAACATAGGAAAATCATCCCAGATTTCACCCTAGATGGAATCTGTAAAAACTAGACATACCCAGGGTCAAGACTAGAGGAAATAGGGCCACAGAACCAAAACGAGCACCAGAACCCTTGCTCTGGCCGCAAATTGCGGCCAGAAGGAATTAATTGGCGGCCGTACTATGGAGTTAGGGTCTAGGGTTTGGTCTGGTGGTTCTATAGTGCCTGCACGACTCACTGTCAGCTCAATTTTATTTTTGGGGTCTCGGGGTGATAGCAGATTACACAAAACAGTCCCAGATTTCCAGTTTTTTTCCGATATCGGTTCCGTAATTCCGTATTCTGGTTCTAGTTCCAGGTTTGGGTTCAAATTAGCATCACATAAGGGGTTCTAAGGTCACCACAATTCTCAATTCCATCTTTGATTTCAGTTTTACCCTAAACCCTAACTAGAAATCTCTAAAGTCCACAAAATGACACAATATCGATATGAAACTAGAATTGATGCACAAGAAATGAGATACTACTCTAATAGGTGCAGAAATTACCTCCTTTGGCAACTCAAGAAAATTCTTGAGTTGCTCAAAGTCCTCCAAATCCAATCTTGCTAGGTTCCAAGTGTAGCTAGTGAGCCTGGGAATATTTTTTGTGAAGTGGGAATGAGGTTTTGGCTTTGTTTTCATTGTGGATCTAGGGTTTCATGAAGAGGGAGAGAGGAAGGAGAGAGAGCAGCAGCAACAAGGGAAAGAGATGAGAGAGAATGAGAAGGGGAAAATGATGAGGGATGGTTCAAAAAGTGGGGGGGGGGGTTTGACTTGGTCTCTCTCTCTCTCTCACTCATTACCTACCCTTTTTCCCTTTCTTTTCTTTTCCTTTATCTTTTCCTTCTCACTCCAATAGTGAATCCAAATGAACCATGGCAACAAAAATGTAACACAAGTGTAACAAGTGTAAAAATGATATGTGCACATTTTTGCACAAAAATACGAAAAATCC
Source organism: Agapanthus africanus (assembly GCA_030015575.1). NCBI lineage: Eukaryota > Viridiplantae > Streptophyta > Magnoliopsida > Asparagales > Amaryllidaceae > Agapanthus > Agapanthus africanus. The sequence continues at coordinate 232,646,664 of JASDDO010000018.1, read as the reverse complement.
AATTAGCGATTTTTAATCGCGATTAACACTAAATTAGCATATAAGTAGTCTTAAAAACTTTAAATTGGCATAATCCCATAAAATACCCTATTTTAGAATTTTCTAAAATTTTCCAAAATTTTTCCCCATTTATTTGTATTTAATTCCACCCGAACATTAAAATATTCATTAAAATAATATTAAATTATAAAAATTCCCGAAAATAATATTTTATTATTTTGGAAGTGTTACAATCTACCCCCCTTAAAGAAATTCGGTCCCCGAATTTAAATTTAAAACCCCCAAGTACTAAAACATTTCGATACAAATTCCAAGTCGTCGGGGCTCCGAAATCATCAATACATAAAACGTCACAGCGCAATGCATGCGCAGAAGTAATGAGCAGATAACTCAAAAGCAACACTCCATCAAGCATCCCGCAATCATCGGAGTTAAGGTAAAGACACAAATGTCAAATCCAATACAAAATCAATATGATATGGATCAGAACTATACATGTAGACATCCAATCTATACATGTAAATAGCTGATGCAAATGTATGCCAAATCTTTTTAAGTCGCTGTGCGATGCGTGTAACACTGCACAGTGGCGGACGTTTTTCACAAGAAAATAACTATATACTTATATATATATATATCCTTGTTTAATAGGTACGTTCCGCCGTTTTGAAAACAATTTAGAAGGGTTTCCTGTTTTTAAAACGTTCCGTGTCATATCGGACACGTAGGTATATACTGAGACTATAGCTCGCTTTTTGGAAATCCCTTCGATAGCTATCGATGCATGCAAAATATATCCAGGTACTGTCCTCTGACTAGTCCTGCTCGGTATGAAAACAAATATCCAATATCATAAAAATGTACTGCTCCAAAAGGAATAAATCTCAAAAATGCACATAACACCACCCTGTGCGTCTGGTGCGCACGGAAATCAAAATCCATATATGTGCTAAACAGGTGCACAAAACAACATCTAGGTGCAACGGGTGTACACGAAGCATCTGTCATAGGCAACATATGTGCCTGACAGCCAAAAATCCGGTGCATCTGACATGCACGAAGAAATCTCGATTTAGTGCATCGGGTGTGCACCAAAATCGTATCTCAAAACATGCGCCCAACATGCGCGAAAATCCAAATCGGTGCATCCACCGTGCACGAATGAAAATCTAAACCCTGCGCACTCAACATGCACGGAATCACGAAATCCAATAGCAACCGCCGGACATGCGTAAGTCAAACCAAAAGCACGGAGTGCAAGAATCAATCATCAGTATCAGGGTCAAAATCGACGATATAATGCGGCTCAATCAAAATCAAGTGTACCGCAAAGGAAATCTCACAACCGGGTGCATCAGCGTGCACAAATCAAATCAAAACACTAAAAGTGCATGAAACTATGCTGGAAGCGTAAATCAAATCACTGGCATAAAATAGGCATGAAATCGCAATCAACACCTCAAGAGTAATAACTATGTGCAAGGTATAAATACCCAGTAAGTGCAACCATGGTGCACAAATCAAATATCATGGAACTCAGTCATCAAGACGAAATCATGCGAATAAATCGCCCAAAATACCAAAATCCAAAGCAACGGATACGTGATAGTCAAATCACCAAAATAACAAATCATGAATACCGTCGTCGGTATATCCTTCTTCAGGGTTGAGAAGGTACCGGAACATCCGATGCTAGCGGCGCAAGATATCTACTTGCCTCTTGCTCGCGGCTAGCGTCCTCTGCCTCTGGTTCCTGATCTTTCCTGTAGATTACCAATCTCGCAATCCATCGGCTCATCGGCCCGGTCAGGTGTGCTAATGGGGACGATTCCGTTCTGGCACTTCTCTGGTCATCTCTCGGTCAATCCTCACGACCACTCGTAAGGCAGCATGTCACTGGCGTCGGCCTCTGGCTCTCAGAATGCACATCACACATCTGATCCTGGGTGCAAACATCATTGCAGCAATGTCCTGGAAGGAATCCTGCTCAAGGTCTCTTCCGATCTTACCTAAGCCAAACTGTACGAAGGCTGGTACTCTTGCATAATCTATTTTCGCTCAATGGACATCTGTGTCCTCAGCACAACATTTTCTCGGAAATTGGTCGGATCCCAACGCCTCTGTAAGCATATCAGGTCTCTAGTCTCGACGGGAAGTAATGACAGCTCGCCAGTGTCTCGCACGAACCTCTTGTCCCGCTTGTCTGTATCATCGACCATTCGACGTCGCGCCTTTATCTGCGCACTGCAATGTCCTCGGCTACGGTCCATCCGAAATCTCCAACACGGACTCAAAATCACGAACTCGGTATCTTCATCACTCAGTAGAAGATATCTAGCCGAACACGTCCCCAGCGTGCATATCGCATCTCTGATGTCAGCGGAGTGAAACGTCATCTCGTCGAAATCTCGTGCGAACTCTTTACTCCACCTTGCTCCAAAATCGACTGATTCGGACTCATCTCATCGTGGCTACACAGACTGCGCTCCAACGGCTACGCTCGTATCTGGAGTCTCCCAAGCAGTGTCCCATCACATGATATCCGAATGATGTTGAATCGTCCGATCGGCTCGTCAGAACCTCATAATCCCCCAAGAGCTCAACATCTCGGGTACAGTTTAATAGTATCGAGTACATGCCACAGCGTCGGTGGTCCAGCCGTAGAAGGGCAAACCCAAGCCTCACTAATGGCACCAAGGAACCGCCGCAAACCGTGAGGTTCAAAGGCTTTCACACGGTCATTAAGTCGAGTTAGGGTTTCATTCTTCTAGAGGGTCCATAGAATCACCTGCATGTCTTTCCGTATACTTTAAACTTGGAAAGTAGGCTCCTGACATTCGATCGTCTCAATCGACTCTCAACGAATCTGCGTGAAGTCGCCTCTAGCTGGAATCAATCTACCTGATGACCTCGCATCGGGGTAAGCAAACTAACCACATGTCCTAGTCATTCATCCTCGGTGACTAGCGACTCACCGTCATGAATAAGCGACATATCAACGGTCATCACATCCTGGCTGGCCTCTATCAGTAGCTCAATCCTCTGGTGCCGATCAGCACACCCGGGAAATCTCGCAACAGCGATCTGTCAAACGCTCATAGTGCTGAAACACAATAAGACGACGCCTCAATATGCAATCGTATGCCTCGGGAATCACGCCCTGGTCAGTCCTCGTCCACGACGAGCTCATGCTGACAACTCAAGCCGTAGCTCACTCTGCCCGTGCAATCGCGGCAGCAAAACCACAACCAGTATCGATGAAGATAGATCATAGGAAGGAATATAATACAGTGCAAGGAAATGTACAACCTAAGGTTTCTTAAGCGGAGTGGCGTGTCGTAAGTATGCCGCGGAACATACCAACGGTATGTCACTCTACTTTAGTCACCTGTTCCATCAACCAAGGGTCATCCTACGCGACGAAAGTTCGGGTCTAATACCCCCTCGACCAAGTCTAAGTTCCGTAAGGTCAAGCCTAAGTTCCGTATATGAATAACGCCCAAGGCTCCACGTAGTCAAACTTAGACTCGAATGAAGGTCAACCTAGCACTCTGATACCAATTTTGTCACGACCCGAAAGAGCACGTGACTGGCCCTTGAATCCTATGAAGTCTATAGGACTCCATATGATCCAAGTAAGCCAAAAGCCCAGAAATCTAAAACCATTTAAGGAGTAAATAGGGAAAACTAGTTTTAAGAGGTAAAGAAAACATGTTTAAAAATCAAGTTTTTAAATAACTAAGCCGATTATGAATTTTTAAAATGTGTAATTTTTCCTGAAATTTTCGGCAGAGTTTCCTTTGTAAAAACTGGCCCCGAACGGGGTACAACAAGAATAATATATATGAAATTATAAAAGGCATCCCCAAGCGGGAGCTAGCTCTTCGTCAATCGACGGTCACAACTACGCAAGCAATAATAATATACAACGCCAAAGGGCGAGGATCAAAACCCAAAAAGAAACTCAAAACAGCCAGAAAACCGTAATACTACTAGCGCGACTCTAAGGTCGAAATAATACAATACTGTTTTCTAAGTCTGAAACAATATACAAGTTTTGGTTGATGGAAATTCTAGATACAATGAATAATACAGGAGCAATGGCGGATCTGATACAAAAGAACCCACCTATCCAAGCAAGTCACCCAAGGAAGCGGTGTGCCAGAAATGCCGCTATGGAATCTGTACGGCAAACCTGCAAGAACTGGGGCAAAACGGGGGTGAGTTGCCAACTCGTGAATAGAAAATATCTACAAGCAGAAATCGAATGCATGACCCATCCTAGGCCAATACGATCAGATATAAATAAACCTCAATATGAATATATGTGAAGCATGCTAAACTGGCAATGTAATCTCTATACATGAGTGTAGTGCCAAGTGTTCGTGCCGGTGCCTCAGGTAATAGCATATCATAAATAAGAGGTATGATCAATGTAATCAATCTGCATGTACGTGGAACATACGCATTATCGATAATGGTGCGGGTGTCCTAACAGCATGATGATAATATCGCGATAAACATATGCAAGCAATGCGAATAGCAGGAATATGCGGAATCGAATAATCAATGCAACAGTAGAGAACCTGCCCCAATGAATATATCATGCAACCTTGCCTTTTGAAATAAGACGAATCAGGGCATTTGGTAAAATAAGGGCTACGGTGTTTTAAGAAAAGATGCGCCTTTTTAAATATTCGTATAAACCTTTTTGCTTATCTTTAAAATATCCCCGATTCGTTAGTTTTGAAATAGGTATGACTCGGGTCTAGTCTAACGCCTACTATGCGAACTACGAACCCACAGTCAAGTCAAAAGAGAGGGGTATGGAAACCACCTAAATCTGAGTCGATATCATACTATATCATCACATGACAGGCATCACTACCATCATATCACATCTCCAATACGAACTCTGTCATGTCGCCAAATCTCACGGCCTCAATCGAATCTCATCAACTCATATCAATCCTACATATCATCCTCAAAACCCGTATATAAACACATAGTCCCATACCCATGTGTAGATATACACCACCATATGCGCACAGATATATGAAAGAATGTATGCAAGTATGCGTGTATGTGTGAGTGTGGGTGCGACCACTATTCTAGGGTTTCGCACTACTCAACCAATACATCCTTATCACCAATAATCCATTATTACCATCAATAACCCTAAACAACACATAATAAATATATGTGTGTATACGTATTCGTATACATAACCACGGACTGCGGGGGTGCTATATGCCATCCACACGACTTCTCCCCGTAGATATAATCTACTCACCTTGCTTCTCGTGTGCCAAAGCCGATGTCGCCATATTTATCTCCTTTGCCTCAACATCACGCGGGGTACCTATAAGTATATCACAATGCTAAAGCACATGAAAGTCACATCAGAAGCCAAAACAGCACACGCTACTCGCATAGGTAAAAACCTATCGCTTCGCATGTAAACACGATCAACACCCACCTGTCGTTGACGTCCAAACGCCACCCGACAGGAACGAAGCACCAAATACCAAAATTCATGCTAAAACAAGTCTCAAATCATGCACCAACATAGGAAAATCATCCCAGATTTCACCCTAGATGGAATCTGTAAAAACTAGACATGCTCAGGGTCAAGACTAGAGGAAATAGGGCCACAGAACCAATACGAGCACCAGAACCCCTGCTCTGGCCGCAAATTGCGGCCAGAAGGAATTAATTGGCGGCCGTACTATGGAGTTAGGGGCTAGGGTTTGGTCTGGTGGTTCTATAGTGCCTGCACGACTCACTGTCAGCTCAATTTTATTTTTAGGGTCTCAGGGTGATAGCAGATTACACAAAACAGTCCCAGATTTCCAGTTTTTTTCCGATATCGGTTCCGTAATTCCGTATTCTGGTTCTAGTTCCAGGTTTGGGTTCAAATTAGCATCACATAAGGGGTTCTAAGGTTACCACAATCCTCAATTCCATCTTTGATTTCAGTTTTACCCTAAACCCTAACTAGAAATCTCTAAAGTCCACAAAATGACACAATATCGATATGAAACTAGAATTGATGCATAAGAAATGAGATACTACTCTAATAGGTGCAGAAATTACCTCCTTTGGCAACTCAAGAAAATTTTTGAGTTGCTCAAAGTCCTCCAAATCCAATCTTGCTAGGTTCTAAGTGTAGCTAGTGAGCCCGGGAATATTTTTTGTGAAGTGGGAATGAGGTTTTGGCTTTGTTTTCATTGTGGATCTAGGGTTTCATGAAGAGGGAGAGAGGAAGGAGAGAGAGCAGCAGCAACAAGGGAAAGAGAGGAGAGAGAATGAGAAGGGGAAAATGATGAGGGATGGTTCAAAAAGTGGGGGGGGGGGGTTGACTTGGTCTCTCTCTCTCTCACTCATTACCTACCCTTTTTCCCTTTCTTTTCTTTTCCCTTATCTTTTCCTTCTCACTCCAATAATGAATCCAAATGAACCATGGCAATAAAAATGTAACACAAGTGTAACAAGTGTAAAAATGATATGTGCACATTTTTGCACAAAAATGCGAAAAATCCAATTAGCGATTTTTAATCGTGATTAACACTAAATTAGCATATAAGTAGTCTTAAAAACTTTAAATTGGCATAATCCCATAAAATACCCTATTTTAGAATTTTCCAAAATTTTCCAAAATTTTTCCCTATTTATTTGTATTTAATTCTACCCGAACATTAAAATATTCATTAAAATAATATTAAATTATAAAAATTCCCGAAAATAATATTTTATTATTTTGGAAGTGTTACAATATCGAAGACCGATGATCTCGAGTAGCCTCTCGAACTGAATCTGAGGTAGGGCCTTTGTGAATGGATCAGCAATGTTCTCTTCAGAAGCAACTCTCCGAACCTCGATCTCCTGACGATCAATGATCTCCCTGATCAGGTGATACCACCTTAAGATGTGTCTGGACTTCTGATGGGACCTTGGTTCCTTTGCTAAAACTATAGCTCCGTTGTTGTCGCAATACAGAGGTATTGGATCAACTATGGTAGGAACCACCTGAAGTTCTGTTAGGAACTTCTTCATCCAGACTGCTTCTTTTGCGGCATCGCAAGCAGCTATATACTCCGCTTCCATCGTTGAGTCAGCAACGGTGTCCTGCTTGGAGCTCTTCCAGCACACCGCCCCTCCATTAAGGGTAAAGACATAACCCGACATGGACTTGGAATCGTCCTTATCACTCTGGAAGCCGGAATCAGCAAAGGCCTCCAACCTGAGGTCCTTTCCGCCGTAAACCAAGAACATCTCCTTGGTCCTTCTCAGGTACTTGAGAATGTTCTTTACTGCTATCCAGTGCTTCTCCCCTGGGTCTGACTGATACCGGCTTACCACGCTCAGTGCGTAAGCTACATATGGTCTGGTGCACAACATCGCATACATTATACAGCCTACCGCAGAAGCGTAGGGTATAATAGACATGCGTTCCCTTTCCAAATCAGTCTTGGGAGACATCTCTTTGGAGAGGGTGATTCCGTGACAAGCCGGTAGATTACCGCGCTTAGAATCTTCCATACTGAATCTCTTCAGTACGGTGTCGATATACCTGGACTGCGAAAGCCCCAACATCCTCTTGGATCTATCACGATAGATCCGGATCCCCAGAATGTAAGAGGCATCACCCAGGTCTTTCATGGAGAACCTGTGTGACAAGAATCCTTTGACAGATTGTAGCATAGGAATGTCATTTCCTATCAATAGAATGTCGTCCACGTACAAGACGAGGAATACGACACTTCTGGCTACAACTTTACTATATATGCACGGTTCATCTGGATTTTTGATAAAGTCATATTCTTTGACTGTTTCATCAAAACAGATGTTCCAACTCCGTGATGCCTGCTTTAGTCCATAAATGGACTTAAGCAGCTTGCATACTTTCCCGCTGCTCCCACTCTGATTGAAACCCTCTGGCTGATCCATATAGACGCACTCTTCTAAATTTCCATTCAGAAAAGCCGTCTTTACGTCCATCTGTAAGATTTCATAATCATGGAAGGCAGCAATAGCAAGAAGGACCCGAATGGATTTGAGCATAGCCACTGGAGAAAAAGTTTCGTCATAGTCCAAACCAGGTCTTTGACGAAAACCCTTTGCAACAAGTCTAGCTTTATAGGTTTCCACCTGTCCATCTACACCAATCTTTTTCTTGAAGATCCATTTGCATCCTATGGGTTTTACCCCATCTGGAGCAAAGTCCAAAGTCCATACTTTGTTGGTGTACATGGACTCCATTTCGGTCCGCATTGCATCTAGCCATCGTACCGAGTCGCCGCTCTGGATGGCCTGCTGGAAGTCAGTAGGTTCATCATCACCTATGATGCAATCCTCTCTATCCCCATCTATGAGAAAACCGTAGTATCTCTCAGGCGGATGAGACGGCCTACTACTCCTGCGGAGGGGTGTGGGAATGTCCTGTTCTTCTTGAACTTCCGGTTCTACCAAACATTCAGTAGCAGCTTGTGGTTCTGGAATTTCTTCCAGTTCTAATTCGCTCCCACTTATTTCCTTTTCTAAAAACTGATGTTCTAGAAAATGGGCATTACGAGAAACAAAAACCTTTTGTTCCTCTGCGTAATAGAAATAATATCCCTTGGAGTTCTTTGGATATCCCACAAACATACATTTTACTGATCGTGCCTCGAGCTTGTCCACATGCTGCTTTTTAACAAAAGCTGGACATCCCCAAATCTTCATATGCTGAAGATGGGGTTTCTTCCCAGTCCACATCTGATATGGAGTGGTAGGCACAGTCTTGGTAGGAGCCCTGTTCAGAAGATATGCTGCTGATTCTAGCGCATAACCCCAAAAAGATCGCGGTAACTCAGCATTACTCATCATGGATCGTACCATATCCAATAGGGTTCGATTCCGTCTCTCCGATACACCGTTATGCTGTGGAGTGTATGGAGGAGTAAGCTGCGAGAGAATTCCTTTCTCTTTTAGGTAACCTAGGAACTCGGCACTCAAGTATTCACCACCTCGATCAGATCTAAGTGTCTTGATACTTTTGCCGGTTTGGTTTTCTACTTCATTCTTATACTCTTGGAATTTCTCAAAAGCCTCGGATTTATGTTTCATCAGATAAATGAATCCGTATCTTGAGTAATCATCCGTGAAAGTAATGAAATAGGAAAAACCACCTCTTGCATGTGTAGACAATGGACCACATACATCGCTGTGTATGAGCCCTAAGAGCTCGCTCGCTCTTACCCCTTGTCCAGTGAATGGGGTCTTTGTCATCTTTCCTTTGAGACAAGATTGACAAGTGTCATAAGTTTGATATTCGAACGAGTCCAAATATCCTTCTCTATGCAACTTAGTCAACCTTCTCTCATTGATGTGACCCAGTCTACAATGCCATAAGAAAGCTTTATTTAAATCTGGAGACTTTCTTTTAAGTGTGTTCTGGACATTGAAAATTTGGAGTTGGTTTAAAACATATATACCGTTATTTAGTGTACCGGACCCAATCAAACCATGATTAAGGTGGATGTTAACAACATCTCTTACAAACGTGAAATCATAACCTTTATTATGATAACAAGGAAACTGATATGATACTACACGTTAAGCTTGGTACAAAAAAACAGTTATGTAAAACCAAAATGTGTCCACTCGTCAATCCTAGGTGATAATCCCCGACGGACGCAGCTCCCACGCTAGCTCCGTTAGCAACCTTTAGGGTCATATCACCTTCCTTCAGCAGTCTACGGTTTCTCAGTGCCTGCAATGAATTGCAAATATGAGATCCTGATCCGGTATCCAATACCCAGGAAGTAGAGTTGATCGACAGACAATTCTCAATTACAAACACACCTGAAGTCGAAGCCACAGCTTGCTTCGGTTCCTGGTTCTTGGCGTTCCACGCCTTGCAATCCTTTTTCCAGTGCCCTTTCCTGTGACAATGGAAGCACTCATTCTGGCCAACTACCGGTACCGCAAACTTTTTCTTTCCCTTCCCTCCCACCTTACTAACACCTCCTCTAGGTTTGGTGGCGGTCTTCTTCTTCCTTCCTTTGGCCCTTGCCTTGGACCCGGAAGAAGATGTACCGCTAACAAACATAGCGGGTGTTTCCCTTATCTTCTGCAAGGTGCCCTCTGCACTCCTTAACATGTTCAGGAGTTCCGGAAGTTCAACTTCTTTTCTTTGAATGTTGAAGTTCAGGATAAACTGGGCGTAGGTGTGAGGAAGGGACTGGAGAATAAGGTCTGTATAGAGCTCATTATCCAAAGTCGTCCTAAGGTCTGCGAGCTCTTCAATATAGCCGATCATCTTTAGGACATGTTCTCCTACCGATGACCCGACAGCCAACCTCGCTCGAAACAAGTTCTTAGAGGTCTCGTATCTTGCTATACAAGATTGCTCTCCATAAAGTTCCTTTGTATGGAGAAATATGCCATCTAGGTTCATATTCTCGTGCCTCCTCTGATGTTCATTGTTCATCGAGGCAATCACGATGCACTTGGCTTTCGCGCAATCTAAATCCTAGGTTTTGCGGATTTCCTTATCCGCATTACTGGATTTGGGACCAGGGACAGCAGGTGCCGTAGCGGTGAGGACGTACCCCAGTTTGTCATAGGTCAAAGCCATTTTGACATTCCGCAGCCAATCTTTATAGTTTAGCCCAGTCAGTATATTTTTCTCTAAAAGTAACTTAAGTCCAGTCATTTTCAGGGTCGCTGCAATTAGGAGAGAGAGAAGAAAACTCTTTAGCACGATGCTCTTGCAAGTTTAGAGTGGTTTTTAGTTTATCTAAACTGGATGGCTCCCACTGTTTCTCGAATCCTTCCTCAAACCATAAAAGAAGAATTAGCCAGGACTATTCTCACCGTACAATACTTGCTTAACCGTTCAGCCAGGCTAGTGTCCATACTTCGAGGGAGGTTTTCCAACGCTTTCGCGAAGTTCCTTAATTAAATAACCTCTTTTCTCTGGGGGCGTAACCCCGCTGACACCTTTCTTGACACCTACTTGGTTTATAGCATTGATCGTTAAGTGACGAATATCCTGATAAGTAGCATATACTCACAGTAGGATCGGGATCCAAATATCATCGTATGATAATGTTGAAGGCATGCTACCAACATTCATCAAACTCCAAATGGTATGCATCTCTTTGCAAATTTCAGTTTCTTTAGAAATTCCCGATATATGTTTTTGCCCCATGCTCTTATGACCTTGGCTTTGGTCAAAATGTCATAAGTCACATGTCAAGTTCTACCCGTCATTATCTTGTCAATTTGAACCCATCCGTATATACCCCTGACTTTGGTCAAATGATAATACGACTGTCCCAAAACAACTCATCTATCTTATGCAACAAATGAAAACCCAGCAGCTACCAAACACTATGCCTTGACTTTGGCCAAAATGTATAGCTTGAATACTACTGAATACCCAAATGAAATGACGGAGGGCTACGAATGGTTTTGGCGAAACCGTGAACGTAGTGAACTTGATATAACCGAAGGAACCTGATAGCTTTTAAAAAGGAGTGGTTAAAGCTCCGCATTTAAAAATATCTGTTTTTAAAATTAACCGAGTGGTTTCTTTTAAATTGTTCCAACGATTAAACTTTTTGGTTTATTTTCTTTGCATTATAAATAATGCGTCCCATCATTAACCTATCATTGTAGAAAACAAGGAAAATACAACGTCCTCTTATGCCATCCGCATTCGCCACGGGGTCCCGTCATCACCCGTTAGGTTACTTAACTAACGACAGAGCGGGGGCTGGGCTAGCGTGGGTGTAAAACATAAGTGACGTCTAAATAGCTATCATATATAGATATTGTACATTCGTCAGACGCAATAATAGGCATTCCAGATCACAGATGAACTTTATTGGATTTGCAAGCAATCCGTGTTTGTTTTGAGCCCGCAACAAAAGACGGATTACACAGTTGTGATGAATAGCCATTACCCCACCCAAGACCCCAACGGGTACGTCAAACTACCCACCCGGCAGTTTGTGCACCCCACCTTGGGTCTGTCCTAGGAGCAAAAACAGTAAAATGAAATAATACAACGGTGGCTACAACCGCAACCTGGATGTGCCCCGAAAAATAATATTACAACAAATTACATTTACATCAAATGAATTAAATAACAACCCATCACATAACCCCGGCTATACATCACAACAGTCCAACACAGTTCATATCCACAAACAGTAAAAACCATTACAGAAATGTGCAACCCCCTGCCAACCGACATACTAGCAGTTAGGGGAGGTTTACGAACACATTATACAAACATAGATATAATCCAACAAGCAAATACTGTATAATTTCGATCAATTAAACACTTTTAATTTTGCTCCAATACTTCTTTGTAAATCTGAAACCTGAGCAAAAACAAAAACTTCCATAAAATACCAAATATCACAGAGAAGCAACACAGGAAAATTGGGTTCCTGAATCGCCAACTCGGCGGCGGAAGCGCGGCGATTGGTGGGATCCGCCGCGGTTCCGCGGCGATTTAGACGATTCAGGGGCCCAATTTTCTTGTGTAATCTTCTACTGTCTTTCAAGCTTTCTGAACATCCCTGAAAAATTTTTGGACTTCATTTAAAAATCGACAGAAACACATGATTTCGGGCTTTTCCGGTTTCGTTTTTTTCGTTCGAAATTCATACAAATTTGCAAGTAAGTTATTTATTGTTTAGCGAGGCTCTGATACTACTGTAAGTCGATGTACAACACCCCACGACTTGCGGGGAGGCGGAAATATGAAAAACGATCTTGTTCTTTGCTTAAACATCGACTAACCGCATGAATCGAAGCTAAACGATAACTAACGTCAAACATAGTTGTTAACAACTACTATGTAAAGGGATTATACCTCAAGAACCGTGTCCTTCGTCTTTACGAACTCCACCTCCTCCTCGGCCTTCTCGATGTAGTAGACGATCCACCCGAGAGCTTTACTCCAAGCTTAGCCTCTAAACTTGAGGCAACTAACTTTCTTTAAGTGCTAATCAAAGAAGCTAGGTGATATAGAGTGAGGGTTATGGTTTAATAAGTCTAACTAATCCTTGTACTCAACACATGAGAGGGGAGGATTAGGGTTTGAAGAGGGAGAGCTTGAGGAGAGAGAAGGTGAAGATAATAATGAGAAGAGAAAATGAGTTATCATAATATATATCAAGCATTTTGTAATATCAAGAAAAGAAAAGAAAATGATTTACAACCATGCTTGATAAATATCTTGTGGTGATTCATCTCCATGAGTCATTAAGCAATTATGAAGCATTAATGACATGGATGAATCATCCATATGACTCACTAATCTCATTCAATGCATATGCCACCTAAACCTCCTTAGTCACCATCTTCTAGAAGCTTCTCGCGCAATTACGATGTAACACCTGAGGTCAGGGTTAGTAGTGATTAAGTGTTAATGTGGGATTTTTGGCAAAAAGTTTACCAAAAACAGGTTTCTTATAAACTATCTGGTTTTGTGGTTATTTTGTGGAATTTTATCTCAACCACCCACACTTGTACACGATAGCCAGGGGTAAGATTAGGATATGCCATATCTTGAGCTTGTGAGTCGTTGTGCTAAGTTAACCATGGTGGTCTAAACTTCTTTGTTTTGTTTGGTGTTGATTGAGGGGTTGTAGTTTTAATTTGGTTTAAGATTGGGGTTGTCTTAAGGGGAAGTTATGATGGGCCTTGATTGTTTCACACTTCCTTCTTTTCAGAATCTCATTTGCCTCTCAAACTCATCATATATACACACACACACCAGCAATTTTCAGCTGATTTCAGCAGCCAAAATCAGCACCAGCAGCTCCCATCATCATCACAGCTCAATCTCCTGCTTAAATTCAGCTGAGGATACTCTACGACATCTACTAAACCATCACATCAGCACCACAACACCTTATCCATCACCTTCACATTTCACAACAGCCAAATTGTATCCAATCAGCCACCAATTTTCAAACTTCAGCAGCACAAAATCAGCCCCTTTAACATCAGCTTTTTAGCTACCCCCAACCCTATGCAGCTACATTAGCTAGCCTAACACTAGAAGTCCACTTAGGCTGCTCCAAACAGCACACCAGCTGCTACAAATTTCCACCCCAGCCAAGACTTCAGCCATTTAATCATTGTACACTTCAGCCTTCAAAATTCTGCATACAACAAGCAGCAACAGCTGCTACTTCAGCCAAACTGCACACCAGCATCAGCCCCAACACCATACCATACTCACACCATCCCATACCACCCTCACACCACACCACACACCACTCCATATCACACCACACAACACCATAACAACAACAACAACAGCAGCAGCAAGCAAAAGCAACAGCAAACACATTCAGCATCAGCAACAAGCATTCAGCATCAGCATCAGGTACAGCTCTGGTGAAGTCCAGATCGTTCCAGCCACGTTTTGATGCACCTACCCTCTTCCTCGTCTCCTTCCCCCTTGTTGCAAGGTTCTTAGAGGGTATATCTCCTAAACTTTTCCCATATTATGTAGATTATGTGCTTGATTAGCTAGTTGTTGCGATAAACAGAATTTTATTGCTAGAATGGGTAGTAATGCTAGATTTAGCCATTTTAGAGTGCTCGTGTCTTTATGAACTCTCTTTGGTGTTAACTAACCTGTTAAAGCCTAGTAGTATCATTAAAATTGGATGGTTAGCCTAAATTGCTAAAATTTCGATAATCTAGCTTAATCGGTGTCCATATCATGCTTAGTAGTGATATTGGGTGTTTTATGGAGATTTTGAGCAAAGTGAGAATTGCGTTAGCTAGAATAACCTTCTTAGGTCCTAGTGAGGCCAGCCAACCAGAGAAATTCCCCAGATTTCATGTAGAAACCCGATTTACCCGACTTGGCATATTTTAGCAGATCTAGTGACTTTTAACCTCTATAGAAATCTGCTGTTGACCCGATCACTTCAGAATAATTTTGAGAAGACTGTAGCATGGTGAGAAGAGTAGAAACACACACCCAAAGCACGGGGACCCACCTCACAATGGAGGCCGCCAATTATTGAGTTCTGGCCGCAAATTGCGGCCAGGAAGGGGGTGGGGGTGTTGGATTTTGGGGTGTGGGTTTGGTCTTGGTAGCTAGGATTTTTGGTATCTCTAACTTTTCAAGTTTGGCCCTGAAGCAAAATCTGGAACTAGTTACGTGTTTACGATGTTTTAAGACTTGTGCGACACGCGCGTGATACGCGTGTTTCTGTGGCGCGCCACGCGACACAGCGTGGTTCTAGTGGTTTGTGCGCGTCGCGTCGCGTCGTGTGCACACGCGTTTGGTTTCACGCTTGCGTATCCCTTTTGTCGATATATTGCGTTTTGCATGACTTTTCCTTATATGGTGACTCTTGTAAATTCTAGGTTCGCCGGCAGGAACTTCAAGCGCGGCTGAAAAGGGAAAACAGGTGGTCGGACACACTTAGCACAGGACCACGGGTGAGTAGATTTACCATCTACGGGGGACAATCGTTTGGATGGCGCGAGTCGCCCGATAGATTTAGTAGACTTGGTATTACTGGTAACATTGGAGTAAAAATGATAAAACTTGCATGATAATTGCAGTAGTCAGTATCTATATGATATTCCATATACGCAGATTCATTATAGGACACATGCACCATTACCAGGTTTTATATGTTGCACGAGCACTATTCATGTGGACACACACACCCTGGTAATTGCCATGTCACGACACTAAATAACTTTAAATCTGAAACATGTTAACTGCTTAGAAATGTGACATTGAAATAAGTACTTAAATTGATACCATAAGCATTCATAATCATCGGCATGTGTATTTATGATAATTTCATGAGATTTATGATATTTCTGGATTTTGGAGGAAAGCCGCAAGATTTCAAATGATATTTGTTAAAAATAAAAGCTGCGGTTTTCTAGTGATGTAAAGTGTCGTCCACCATGAGTTTGCTGTGGTTTTTGAGACCCGTTTCGAGGAGGTGGATGAACCGTCTCGGGTACATGGTGGGCCCGGTATGGTACCTCGGGGCAAGAAGATCGCAGATGATGGGGTTGAGCCTGGCAGGGGACGGATTACCTACCGGTGATTTCATTTGGCACGGCGGATATCCAGAGGATACCGATCGTGGCCGCTGGATTGAGATATGGATTTTGATATGGATCAGCCGGATAGCTGAGGCCAGAGATACTGGACATGGATATATGAGATTTGGACGGTTTTGAGGTGTCGTTGCTAGACACGGATTTTACTGTTTTCCCGGATATTATTACTGATGTTTAAAAAGGGGAGTTTCAAAACAAAGGTAGAATAATTCTCATACATACTTGATTGTATTTTCATGTGGCATACATACCTGTTATCACATCCATGTGACATATATACTTGCTAGTATACTGTTGATGCATACACACCTGCTAGTACATGTAGCTATACCTGTTTTAGGGATGTCAGGACACTTGTGTGCATGCATACAATAGCCTTAGTAAATGTTATCTATTACTCACGAGCTGGCAACTCACCCCCGTTGTGCCACAGCTTTTCTGCAGGTCCATTCCGTCAGCACTATAGCGGCGGATACCTTTGCTTCATTCGTACTTCTTGCCTGGACTAGAGGCTTTTGCTCATAGGTGGGTTGTTATCAGTTTGTACCACCTTATATATGCTCATTGTATCTAGAGTACTCCATCTACTGTCGTTACCGTTTCTACTGTTCCTACTGATGTTACTGTATCTACTGTTGCTACTATCAGTTCAGTTGTACCTGTTTTATTCGGATGACTGTATATTGACCTAGATGTGAGATTGTGAGACTTGAGGATTTATTTATGATGTCTCTGGGTCGAGCTCACTTGAGTCGACAAGTTATTCCTCATGCACTGATTTCTTCTATATTCTGCTGGAATTCTGGAATAAGGGCAAATTGATAAAGTAATGAGGTAAAAGCTTAAATTAATTGGTTTTTCCTTCACTCTAAAAATCTTAATTGGGTTTTGTATTCTGGGCTTCGGCTTACTTATTTTATGGACGCCTTGAGACGTTTCGTAACTTAAGTGCCGGTCGCGTTCCGTAACTTGCGGGTCGTGACAAAGTTGGTATCAGAGCCAGGTTTCACCTTTCCGAGTATAGGATGACCCTTAGTAGATGGAGTAAGTGACTTAAGCAGGGTAGCGTAGCGTACGTATGTCCGCGGCATACTTGCGTTGCGATACTCCGCCTAGGTGACTTTAGGATATACTTGCTTGAAATTCCTTCTTCAATTCCGTGTATCCTACGACCTTATTCTTGTTCCTGTACCAGCTACTATGCCGCCAAAGACTACCAGAGCACAGAGGGCTGCCGCCCGAGACGAGATTCGAGCTGGCTCATCCGAGACTAGGACTGAGCAGGGTAGTATGCCTACACCGCAGGAACAAACTGATCTGCCTTCCCCAGGCCGTGTGGATAGGCTGGAGACTGGTATGGAAGAGTTGCGACAGATGATGGGGAGTATGCAGGAGCTACGTCAAATGGTGGAATCCTTAGTGGAGGTCAATCGAGCACAGAGATCGGATACTACTCCCCCTGCGGACGTTTCGAGACCAAGTCGGATTCGCACCGACATGTTAGCACCTAGGAGGGTTCGCATAGGCCGTGGCAGATTCTTTAGGGGCCAGTTGTATCGCCTTCACCCATATGGTCAGCAGCCTTGGTTAGGATGTTTTTGGTGTGGTAGCCTGCATCATCTTGTCAGAGACTGTCCAGCGAGACGACAAGGAGCGGCGACAGTTCTGCATGTGACCCTACCACCATCACCGCCCCCTCCTCAGAGAGCTTTACTTCCTGCCACAGGCAATGCTCCACGCCAGTTAGGTGTACCCAGAGACCGTGGACGTGGCGCACCGATCCAGAGAGGACGAGGAGGCAGAGGCCGAGGCCGAGGTCAGCCCGCTATCGGAGGAGGTCAGGCCTGAGTTTTTGCATTAACACCCCAGGATGCGCAGGCATCCAATGCCGTCGTTACAGGTACTCTATCAGTTTGTTCTGTTGATGCACACGTGTTATTTGATCCTGAATCCACGCACTCTTATGTTTCCACACACTTTGTACCGAGTTTGGGTAGAGAGTCCGGTTTGCTTGATCAGCCACTTGTTGTGACCACTCCTATGGGAGAGTCATTTGTTGCTTGGCACGTGTTCCGATCCTGTACCGTCCGTATTGGCGAGTGAGAGCTGCCTGTCGACTTGATCCTTCTGGAGATGTTGGACTTCGACATTCTTTTGGGCATGGATTGGTTAGCCACGTGCTATGCGTCTGTGGACTGCCGTGAGAAGACAGTTAGATTTTGTTTTCCCGGCGAGTCGGTTTTTATTGTGAAGGGGGACCGTGGTGCCGCCCCTCACATGTTGATTTCTTCTCTTCACGCTAACCAGCTGTTGAGGAAGGGATGTCAGGGATTCTTGGCTTATGTCAGTGATACTAGAGCTACAGATGTTCCGTTGGACCAGGTCCCGGTTGTTTGTGAGTTCCCTGATGTTTTCCCTGATGAGCTTCCTGGACTGCCGCCTGAGCGCGATGTCGAGTTCTGTATTGATTTAATTCCTGGCTCGGGACCTATTTCTATACCGCCTTATCGAATGGCCCCGGCGGAACTTAGTGAATTGAAGGTTCAGCTGCAAGAATTGTTAGATAAGGGACTGATTCGACCTAGCGTTTCACCATGGGATGCTCCGGTCCTGTTTGTCAAGAAAAAGGACGGAAGTTTGCGCCTATGCATCGACTACCGCCAGCTGAACAAGGTGACCGTTCGGAACAGATATCCGTTGCCACGCATAGATGATTTATTCGACCAGCTTCAGGGTGCGGGTTATTTTTCTAGGATCGACTTGCGATCGGGGTACCATCAGCTGCGAGTCCGACAGGAGGATGTACCGAAAACAGCCTTCCGTACACGCTATGGCCACTATGAATTTCTGGTGATGTCGTTCGGACTCACCAATGCCCCAGCTGCATTCATGGATTTGATGAACCGTACATTCAGACCGTATCTTGACTTGTTCATCATCGTGTTCATCGACGATATTTTGGTGTATTCCCGGAGCCGAGAGGAGCACGAGCAGCACCTACGGATTACGTTACAGACCTTGAGGGAACACCAGCTTTTCGCAAAATTTTCCAAGTGTGCATTCTGGTTGGACAGCGTCGGATTCTTGGGTCATGTGATTACGAGAGACGGCATATGTGTGGACCCGAAGAAGATTGAGGCCGTCCAGCAGTGGCCCAGACCGACATCGGTTACGGAAATCCGTAGTTTCCTAGGCCTTGCAGGCTACTACAGGAGATTTGTACAGGATTTCTCCCGTATTGCTGCACCTTTGACAGGTTTGACCCGGAAGGGAGTTCCTTTCGTTTGGACGGAGGAATGCGAGCGCAGTTTTCAGCAGCTGCGGACGTGTTTGACTACGGCACCAGTATTATCTTTGCCTTCGGGATCAGGCGGATTTGTTGTCTACTGTGATGCTTCGCGAGTAGGGCTAGGATGTGTATTGATGCAGCATGACAGGGTAATCGCGTATGCTTCGCGGCAATTGAAGAAACATGAACAGAACTAACCCACTCACGATTTGGAGATGGCTGCAGTGGTCTTTGCACTTAAGATCTGGCGACATTACCTATACGGCGAGTCGTGCCAGATATTCACTGACCACAAGAGCTTAAAATACATATTTCAGCAGCGAGATCTGAACCTCAGACAGCGTCGTTGGATGGAGTTGGTGAAGGACTATGACTGCGAAATCTTGTACCACCCGGGCAAGGCAAATGTAGTAGCGGATGCTCTGAGCAGGAGGCCTGGGGGTAATCTATCTTATATGTGCGCAGTGCAGAGGCAGTCATCAGCAGATTGGCAGATTTTATGCGACAGCCGAGTTGAATTCGAGTTCCCTCCAACAGGGGGACAGCTCGCGCATGTGCGTGTGCACCCACAATTGCTTGACCGTATATATGAAGCACAGCGCAGCGATGACCGTTGCTCAGAGATCATAGCACAGATGGGACATGGCAAATTTTCCGAGTTCGTGGTTGATGAACAGGGAATTTTACGATTTGGATCCAGACTGTGCGTACCAGATGCAGAGGGATTGCGGCGCGATATTCTGGAGGAAGCACACCGATCGGCGTATAGTGTCCACCCCGGTTCCACCAAGATGTACTATGATTTGAGAGAGACCTACTGGTGGGACGGAATGAAGAGGGACATCGCAGAGTTCGTATCAAGATGCCTGACTTGTCAACAAGTCAAGGCCGAGCACCAGAGGCCCGCAGGAGAACTACAGCCGTTACCCATTCCAGAGTGGAAGTGGGAGCAGATTTCGTTGTGGGTCTACCCAGGACCAGTCGAGTGTACGACTCCATTTGGGTGATCGTAGATCGATTGACAAAAGCGGCTCACTTCCTGCCAGTGAAGACCACTTTTAGCTTCGCTCAGTATGCCCAGCTTTACATCGACAAGATCGTACGATTGCATGGCGTACCGACTTGTATCGTGTCAGATCGAGGCACTCAGTTCACCAGCCGACTTTGGCAGAAACTTCAGAAGGCATTGGGCACTCGTTTGAGTTTTAGCACAGCATTTCATCCGCAGACCGACGGACAATCAGAGCGGACCATTCAGACTCTCGAGGACATGCTTCGAGCGTGTGTGTTAGACTTTGGAGGTAGCTGGGATCGTCATTTACCTTTAGTGGAGTTCTCCTATAACAACAGCTTCCAGGATACTATTCAGATGGCACCTTTCGAGGCGTTGTATGGAAGAAGATGTAGATCGCCCGTTTGTTGGACCGAGTTAAGCGAGAGCAGTATCTTCGGGCCACAGATCGTGCAAGAGACGACCGAGAAAGTGCAGCTGATTCGAGATCGGATGAGGGCAGCCCAGTGTAGGCAGACATCGTATGCAGACAGGCGCCGTCGCAAATTAGAGTTCGCAGTTGGCGATCATGTTTTTCTGAGAATTTCTCCGATGAAGGGCGTGATGCGATTTGGGCGAAAGGGGAAGCTTAGCCCTAGATTCGTAGGTCCCTTCGAGATTCTCGAGCGTGTCGGCGCTGTTGCGTATCGATTAGCTCTTCCACCTAGTTTTTCAGATGTTCATCCCGTTTTCCAGGTATCGATGCTACGCCGTTATCTTCATGACCCTTCTCACGTGATTCAGCATCAGACAGTTCAGCTCGAGCCCGACCTTTCGTTCGCCGTGGAGCCAGTTGAAATTTTAGATCGGCAAGTGAAGAAACTCCGATCAAAGGTCCTGCCGTCTGTGAAAGTTCTTTGGCGCAGCCCGAGCAGTGAGGAGATCACTTGGGAGGCCGAGGGAGAGATGCGGAAGGAATTCCCTCATCTTTTTGAAGGTATGCGTAGTTGCATATTTTAAAATTCGGGGACGAATTTTCTTAAGGGGGGAAGACTGTAACACCTGAGGTCAGGGTTAGTAGTGATTAAGTGTTAATGTGGGATTTTTGGCAAAAAGTTTACCAAAAACAGGTTTCTTATAAACTATCTGGTTTTGTGGTTATTTTGTGGAATTTTATCTCAACCACCCACACTTGTACACGATAGCCAGGGGTAAGATTAGGATATGCCATATCTTGAGCTTGTGAGTCGTTGTGCTAAGTTAACCATGGTGGTCTAAACTTCTTTGTTTTGTTTGGTGTTGATTGAGGGGTTGTAGTTTTAATTTGGTTTAAGATTGGGGTTGTCTTAAGGGGAAGTTATGATGGGCCTTGATTGTTTCACACTTCCTTCTTTTCAGAATCTCATTTGCCTCTCAAACTCATCATATATACATACACACACCAGCAATTTTCAGCTGATTTCAGCAGCCAAAATCAGCACCAGCAGCTCCCATCATCATCACAGCTCAATCTCCTGCTTAAATTCAGCTGAGGATACTCTACGACATCTACTAAACCATCACATCAGCACCACAACACCTTATCCATCACCTTCACATTTCACAACAGCCAAATTGTATCCAATCAGCCACCAATTTTCAAACTTCAGCAGCACAAAATCAGCCCCTTTAACATCAGCTTTTTAGCTACCCCCAACCCTATGCAGCTACATTAGCTAGCCTAACACTAGAAGTCCACTTAGGCTGCTCCAAACAGCACACCAGCTGCTACAAATTTCCACCCCAGCCAAGACTTCAGCCATTTAATCATTGTACACTTCAGCCTTCAAAATTCTGCATACAACAAGCAGCAACAGCTGCTACTTCAGCCAAACTGCACACCAGCATCAACCCCAACACCATACCACACTCACACCATCCCATACCACCCTCACACCACACCACACACCACTCCATATCACACCACACAACACCATAACAACAACAACAACAGCAAGCAAAAGCAACAGCAAACACATTCAGCATCAGCAACAAGCATTCAGCATCAGCATCAGGTACAGCTCTGGTGAAGTCCAGATCGTTCCAGCCACGTTTTGATGCACCTACCCTCTTCCTCGTCTCCTTCCCCCTTGTTGCAAGGTTCTTAGAGGGTATATCTCCTAAACTTTTCCCATATTATGTAGATTATGTGCTTGATTAGCTAGTTGTTGCGATAAACAGAATTTTATTGCTAGAATGGGTAGTAATGCTAGATTTAGCCATTTTAGAGTGCTCGTGGCTTTATGAACTCTCTTTGGTGTTAACTAACCTGTTAAAGCCTAGTAGTATCATTAAAATTGGATGGTTAGCCTAAATTGCTAAAATTTCGATAATCTAGCTTAATCGGTGTCCATATCATGCTTAGTAGTGATATTGGGTGTTTTATGGAGATTTTGAGCAAAGTGAGAATTGCGTTAGCTAGAATAACCTTCTTAGGTCCTAGTGAGGCCAGCCAACCAGAGAAATTCCCCAGATTTCATGTAGAAACCCGATTTACCCGACTTGGCGTATTTTAGCAGATCTAGTGACTTTTAACCTCTATAGAAATCTGCTGTTGACCCGATCACTTCAGAATAATTTTGAGAAGACTGTAGCATGGTGAGAAGAGTAGAAACACACACCCAAAGCACGGGGACCCACCTCACAATGGAGGCCGCCAATTATTGAGTTCTGGCCGCAAATTGCGGCCAGGAAGGGGGTGGGGGTGTTGGATTTTGGGGTGTGGGTTTGGTCTTGGTAGCTAGGATTTTTGGTATCTCTAACTTTTCAAGTTTGGCCCTGAAGCAAAATCTGGAACTAGTTACGTGTTTACGATGTTTTAAGACTTGTGCGACACGCGCGTGATACGCGTGTTTCTGTGGCGCGCCACGCGACACAGCGTGGTTCTAGTGGTTTGTGCGCGTCGCGTCGCGTCGTGTGCACACGCGTTTGGTTTCACGCATGCGTATCCCTTTTGTCGATATATTGCGTTTTGCATGACTTTTCCTTATATGGTGACTCTTGTAAATTCTAGGTTCGCCGGCAGGAACTTCAAGCGCGGCTGAAAAGGGAAAACAGGTGGTCGGACACACTTAGCACAGGACCACGGGTGAGTAGATTTAACATCTACGGGGGACAATCGTTTGGATGGCGCGAGTCGCCCGATAGATTTAGTAGACTTGGTATTACTGGTAACATTGGAGTAAAAATGATAAAACTTGCATGATAATTGCAGTAGTCAGTATCTATATGATATTCCATATACGCAGATTCATTATAGGACACATGCACCATTACCAGGTTTTATATGTTGCACGAGCACTATTCATGTGGACACACACACCCTGGTAATTGCCATGTCACGACACTAAATAACTTTAAATCTGAAACATGTTAACTGCTTAGAAATGTGACATTGAAATAAGTACTTAAATTGATACCATAAGCATTCATAATCATCGGCATGTGTATTTATGATAATTTCATGAGATTTATGATATTTCTGGATTTTGGAGGAAAGCCGCAAGATTTCAAATGATATTTGTTAAAAATAAAAGCTGCGGTTTTCTAGTGATGTAAAGTGTCGTCGACCATGAGTTTGCTGTGGTTTTTGAGACCCGTTTCGAGGAGGTGGATGAACCGTCTCGGGTACATGGTGGGCCCGGTATGGTACCTCGGGGCAAGAAGATCGCAGATGATGGCGTTGAGCCTGGCAGGGGACGGATTACCTACCGGTGATTTCATTTGGCACGGCGGATATCCAGAGGATACCGATCGTGGCCGCTGGATTGAGATATGGATTTTGATATGGATCAGCCGGATAGCTGAGGCCAGAGATACTGGACATGGATATATGAGATTTGGACGGTTTTGAGGTGTCGTTGCTAGACACGGATTTTACTGTTTTCCTGGATATTATTACTGATGTTTAAAAAGGGGAGTTTCAAAACAAAGGTAGAATAATTCTCATACACACTTGATTGTATTTTCATGTGGCATACATACCTGTTATCACCTCCATATGACATATATACTTGCTAGTATACTGTTGATGCATACACACCTGCTAGTACATGTAGCTATACCTGTTTTAGGGATGTCAGGACACTTGTGTGCATGCATACAATAGCCTTAGTAAATGTTATCTATTACTCACGAGCTGGCAACTCACCCCCGTTGTGCCACAGCTTTTCTGCAGGTCCATTCCGTCAGCACTATAGCGGCGGATACCTTTGCTTCATTCGTACTTCTTGCCTGGACTAGAGGCTTTTGCTCATAGGTGGGTTGTTATCAGTTTGTACCACCTTATATATGCTCATTGTATCTAGAGTACTCCATCTACTGTCGTTACCGTTTCTACTGTTCCTACTGATGTTACTGTATCTACTGTTGCTACTATCAGTTCAGTTGTACCTGTTTTATTCGGATGACTGTATATTGACCTAGATGTGAGATTGTGAGACTTGAGGATTTATTTATGATGTATCTGGGTCGAGCTCACTTGAGTCGACATGTTATTCCTCATGCACTGATTTCTTCTATATTCTGCTGGAATTCTGGAATAAGGGCAAATTGATAAAGTAATGAGGTAAAAGCTTAAATTAATTGGTTTTTCCTTCACTCTAAAAATCTTAATTGGGTTTTGTATTCTAGGCTTCGGCTTACTTATTTTACGGACGCCTTGAGACGTTTCGTAACTTAAGTGCCGGTCGCGTTCCGTAACTTGCGGGTCGTGACATATGAGAACGCCCCTCCTTTCCGCAAAAATATGGAAAAACTTTAGACTGTATAAATCCAATAACCGGATACCAGTAACTGGCTTAAACCAAAGCCGACTGGTAAAAACTGTCCGAAATTCGTACGTGCGTAAACATACGTATGCGTCCGAACCCTTGTCGTAAAACCATACGACCTTTATATCGTTTCGCCTGGAGTAGGGAAACTCTCTGTGTGGGACTCTAGAGACTCGACTACTACGCTGGTAGTGGGTTTAACCACAGACCGCAAGCGGCACTAGCTGTACGTAACGATCCCCAGGTAGATGTCGATAAGAAGGCCGATGAGGAAACCCATCCGAACTCCTACTGAGTCTGATGTGACAATCTCCGTACAGTCCGGTCCATTCGTCTCTAAGACTATCGCATATCGGGCCTAGGGGGCGGCAAGCGTCAGTCCCCTAATAGCGGTATAAGTCGTGTCGGAGGGAAGCCCATTACACCCTGAGAAACTACTGGAATCTACCAGCAAATCTCGCTTGCCCTGGCCAGGGACTTTGCGTAATGGCTCTCTGACACAGCGCGATATCAACCCCCAATACCGGGAGAGACGAATCCTGTCTAACCGCCACTGCCTCCAAGTGCTCGGGACTGCACCCAACTGCTACCTGTTTGCACGACTCCTTTGAGCCGTGGTAGGGTAGCAATCTAAGAATAGTGGGACACACTCGAGGCGAAGTAGCAGTGTCAAGTCTACGGACTATGCTGTACTCATGTCACCTGGGAACTGTTCACTGACGACTGGTATAAAACCATCCAACAGTTCCCTGTGAGTCCTGTCCGGTGTACCCGTAACCCAATGAGCACCTGCATACTATCTCCAGTACGACGTACTGACTGCTGTGGGATAGACCATCTCCCCAACTGGGATGAGAAGCGTACACACTAGTCTACTCCGGAGTATCGATGCCCTGTCTCGATAATCCAACGACTAGGGACCTGAATAAGGATGTGCTTGTAGACTACCCAGCCCCCACTAGTGTGACTGCCATCACAACGCTGGTAGTCAAGCAAGATCCTAAAAGCTCTATCAATACGTATACTCACATATTAAGATAGAAAAACCAAGTAGCATACTACCATGTTTAGCAAGACTGTTATATACACATGAATATCCCAAGCTTCCATTAAGTAATATACAAACTAGTATGATACAATAATGGCGCCTAGGGCATATACACTAACAATATAACTGTGAGTGCCCAACATCGGCACCCAAAATATCAAGAAATACTCGTGCCAAGTATCGACACGCAAATCCTTCTGTATAGGGCATCCATCAGTCCGGATCAGCCCACGGGCTCTGTCTGCGGTATCGGCCCTCGGCCCCGGCAGTACGAGTCGTCCCGTATCCATCCATCAACCCTGGCCGGTATCCTCCGGATAACCGCCAGGTCCAACCAATCACCGGTAGGTAGTAGTCCCTCTGCCAGGCTCACCGTCTACTGCACAGCGAAACCGTTCTCGCCCCGGGGTACCATACCGGGTCCACCATGTACCCGTAATCGACCTCAACCAGCTCCTCGATTCGGGTTCACATATATCACTCTAGCACCGAGAAAACACATGGTGGACGCACCGAAATATCATATCAAGGGAAACCGGGTTTTTAAATAATTAACTATTCTCTTTGAAATATCCACGGTTCCCCAAATCCAAAATTTACATGGAAGCAACATATCTCAATAAGTAATCTAAGCAAGTATGAAGATATCAATATATGTGTGCACTGGTATGAATATATAGTGTGCATGTGCGCAGGTATGAACATCTCAATATGTGTGCACTGGTATGAATATACAGTGTGCATGTGCGCAGGTATGAACATCTCAATATGTGTGCACTGGTATGAATAAACAGTGTGCATGTGCGCAGGTATGAACATCTCAATATGTGTACACTGGTATGAATATACAGTGTGCATGTGCGCAGGTATGAACATCTCAATATATGTGCACGTAGTACCAGTAGGGGTATGTGATGTATATGTGCCCAAATATGGATATAACATATGATGTGATGCGGCATATCATGACAACATCAATAAGGTAGAATTAGTATGATATATGATTTATAGCAACCCTATAATGTGAGTGTCATGGCAATCACTAACGGTGTGAGTGTAGCATATCAATCGTGCTCGTGCGACTTGAACCGTTAGTGACAGTGCAGTGTTCTGTGCTATCATTTCTGTGGGGTTCCTAGGCACTCTTAAGAGGTCTCACAAGGCATCAACCATGCCAATTTCAAATTTTACAAGTGCCGAGAAACTCTAATACGGATCGTTAACTAGAATTTTACGCGAAACAAGCAACTTGTTAACAACTTAACTAAGTGAACGGAAATACAACCTTTGTAGATCCGGTTCTCCACCTCCATAGCTCCATGATGAAGTCTCCTTGCTGTCCAAATCGAATCCCGGGCTCTAGCGTCGGCTTCATCGGAGAAATGGGCGGGCTAGGTCATCGACTACGATGCCGAAGATGATCTACATCGAGGCATCACAAGATCAAGCTCCCACTTCACCAAGTCATGAAACTTGTGAAGAAAACACCCTTTACTACTTGGCAAGAGGTAGAGGATGAAGAAATAGGATGTGGGTTCACTTTAGAATTGGATTTCTCACTCATTTCATCAAATCACCATTGATGGAATCAAGCTTCTTCATCTTTTAGAAGAAGAAGAAGAAGAAGATGATGTTATGATAAGTTAATTAAAAAAACCAAAAGAAAAATAAATCCTTATCATAATATGAACCATGGTTATGTGTAGAGAATTGACTAAGGTTAGATGAATGGTTAGGGTTAAGGATGAAGATAAAATGGTCACTTTTGTCAAAACTTCATGAAGCTTCAACAAGCTTCAAGAATGAAAGCAACCATTTTGTTTTCTTATCCCATTTCTTTTTAATCCAATTAAAAAGAAAAAAGAATGAATAACAAAATAAAAACCCTAACCATTTACTTAACCAAGGTTTAATTCTTTACACAAACCCTAGCACATGTATCATCAAACATGATACATCCAAGTGCACAAAAGTATATCACATATACAACTTGTGAACAACAAGTGAGAAAATCCATTTAAAGTGAACCAATATTAGTTAATACAAAGTAACATATCAAATATATAATTATGCGTTAAATTATTAAATCAACACTTGATTTAACGATCCGGTCATATCGCATATAACCGACTAGTATCCTATGTATCGGCGTACCGAATCAATCATTGATTCGATAACTAGTTTATATCGCATACAACCTTTCGATACATTCATCGCGAGAATGGAATACGGTATCACATACACGCATTATTCTTGGTCCTGCACATATCTCATATGCGCTCCTATTTCATTTCGCTTGAGCCAGGAAACCTCTGTGTAGGACTCTAAAGACTCGTCAATACGCCGGCAGCAGGTGATGATCATATCAAACACCCACAAGCCGCAAGCGGTCTGCTAAACATAACGGCCACCCGGGTATTGAGCGATCAGAAGATCGACGAGCAAGCCCGCTCACACTCCTGTGAATCCAACCAGTAACACTTACCGTACAGTCCGGCCTGATCGTCTGATATGTCGCATATCTCGCCTAGGGGTGGTAAACGTCAGACCCCAATAGCTCGATAAGTCATGCCGACTTGAGGTCCATAACATGTGTGAAACTACTGATAACACTTACCAGTAGATCACTGCAACCCTGGCCAGGGATTTCCTGTTATGGCCAGTCGAGCATAGCGCAACATCAACCCCCAATACCGGGAGAGACGTATCCCCTCCTATCGCTCATTGCCTCCATGTGATTCGGGACTGTACCCAAAAGCCACCGTTTTGTACGCCCTCTTGGACGTGGTAAGGTGGAAATCAAAGCACAGTGGGAACCACACAAGACTCTATAACGATCTCGGGTCAACAGACTACTCTGTACCAGTGTCACCAGAGAACTGCCATCTGACGTAAGGTATAATACCATCTGGGAGTTCTCGGAAAGTCCGTCCAGTGCACCCAGTCTCCACCGAGCACCCGTATATCATCTCTGATGTCAAACACCAATGGATATGGGATCATCCATCGCCCATCTGTATGGGTCGAGAAGGTATACGCTAGTCTACTCTGGTATATCGATGCCCCGTCTCGATATACCCACGACTAGGGGCCTTGAAGGATGTACTTATGGACTACCCTGTCCCTACTAGTATGATCCGCATCATAGTCCAGGTAGTCAAGTACACATCCTAAGGGCTTTACCGACATGTAACAGACAGACAATCGGTGTACACGTTAAGGTAAAGAGTAACCAGATAGCATACTATCATGTCGAGCAAGAAAGTCCTCCCTATATATGTCCCAGCATCCACTACAATATACATCCAATGTACAGTAATGGCCTCTAGGGCATACATATAACTAACAATCTCCCACTTGCACTTGGGCCATCTGATAGCAGTGGTTGCAGTATCTCATACTCAACCATCCCATAAAAGTATCTCTCTGGGAAAAGGCCTTTGTGAGTGGATCCGCCGTGTTGTCCTCTGAGTCTACTCTCCAAACCTCGATCACCCTGGAGATCGACCATCTCCATGATCAGGTGACACTGCCTTAGAATATGTCTGGATCACTGATGGGACCGGCGTTCCTTGGCATAAGCCACAACTCCATTGTCTCACAATGGTTGGAACGTAGTTCATCTCATGAACCAATATACACCCAAACATCCTCTTTGGTAGCATCTTAAGTAGCGATGTATCCTGCCTTTATCGTCTAGTTAGTCACGGTATCTAGCTTGGAACTCTTCCAACATACCGTCCCTTTACAAAGGGTAAAGACAATGCCTGTGACTGACATTCAGTCGTCTTTATCACCCTGGAACCCTTCCAGTGATTCTCCTCAGGATCGGTTGATACCAACTCACTACAACTAGTTAGAATCCTAACATCCAATTAGATCTATCTCATAGATCCAAAACCCAGGATTTAGGAGGTATCACTTTGATCCTATATGGAGAATCATTGTGATAAGCGGAGATTGACCGAGCGTAGCATAGGAAACTCCTTCCCTATCAAGAGCATGTTATCCACGTACCCTACGAGGATCGTCACTATACTCCCGACTTCCTTTTTGTTTATACAAGGTTCATCTACCATTTTGATGATGTCAAACTCTTTGACTAAAACATCAAAACAGATGTTCCAACTCCGCGATACCTGCTTTATCCTATAAAGCATCTTGTCCACGTTTCCGCTGCTCCCACTGTCTACGAAGCCCTCTGGCTGTGTACTTATAGACGTTCTCTTCTAAAACATCATTTAGAAAAGCTGTCATGACACCCAACCACCAGATATCGTAGTCATGGTATGTAGCCGTGGCAAGTAGGATCTGGATGGACTTAAGCATAGCCACTGGAAAAAGGTTTCATCATTATCCACGCCTGGTCGATGATGAAAACCTTTAACATGTATAGCTTTGAAAGTCTCAACTTTTCCATTTACACCAAGTAATCTTCTCAAGATATATTCGCTCCTGATGGGGATTTAACCTTTCAGATAAAGCAACCAAAGTCCATACTTTGTTGGTGTATAAGGATTCCATCTCAGATCGCTAAGCATCCAGCCATTCTTACAGAGTCCCTACTCTTGATGGCCTGCTCGAAACTAGTTAGGCCATCATCTCATGATGCAATCCCCGCTCCCACTGTCATCGAGAAACTGAAGTATCTCTCAGGTGGGTGAGGAACCCTACTAGATCGGCGGAGAGGCTGAGCTTCGTTGGTAACTATTGAATCATTTGGTTCTTTGAAATCATCAGCTGTAGTTTGTATAGCTGGAACATTTCCAGTTCTACATAACAGATCTTGCCTCGAGCTTGTCCGGATTATGCTTTTAGATATAGCCCGGACAACCCCAAATCTTAACCAACTTAAGATATGGGCTCTTCCCTTTTCATATCACATATGAAGCGGTAGGCAACTGATTTGATTGGAATCCAATTCAATTGGTATGCAGCTTCTCAAGTGCATAACTCCCAAAAGGAAATAGGAAACTCAGTAGTACTCATTATAGAGCGCACTATATCGAATAGGGTGCAACTGCTCCACCCCGATATATCATCGTGCTATGGTGTATACGGAGGAGTAATGCTGAGAGAGAATCTCATTCTCCTTTAGAATAGTCCAGGAATTCCGTACTCAAGTATTCTCCTCCTTGATCTCATCAAAGGACATAATACTTATACCCGTATTGGTTCTCTACTTCTAGCTTATGTTCTGTGAATATCTCAAAAGGTTCGGACTTGTGTTTCAACAGGAACATATGTCTGAATCTTGAGAGATCATCAGAGAATGTAATGAAGTACAAAGAACCAGTCTTGGCATGTGTAGACAGGGGACCTTTCATACATCAGCATGTATCAATCCCAAGAGTCTACCAACTCTTTCTCTGTTACCAATAAACAGAGCTATGGTCATCTTATCTTTATGACATGACTGGCAAGTTTCATAAGATGTAAATTCAAACAGATTTAAATATGCATCTATGTGTAACTTCAGCTAGTCGGGTCGCATTGATATGACCTAGTCTACAATACCTCAAGAAAGATCAGTTCATTTCTAAACTCTTCCTCTTGTGTGTGTTCCGTATACTAAGAACTGTAGTTTGATTTAGAACATCAATGCTTTTAGATAACGTGCCTGAACCGATCAACTTTTGATATAGGAAATGTTCAAAACATTATCCAACAATACAAAATTTTATCATTTCTTTAATAATAAAGAGACTGATATGATTTTGTATATCAGGTTCGGTATCTAATAACATTCGTTCAGAATCAATGTATTGGTAATACAGGGTGACAGTGACCAACAGACTTGGCTGCAACACTTGCCCCGTTTTCTGTCTCATGAAACTTATCACCCGTTCTCAGTTTTTCTACCTTTTTGCAGCCCTATGTAACAGTTTACATATCTGGGATCCTGATCCGGTATCATATACCCAGGATGCGGAGGAGACTGAGAAACAGTTTTTTGTAATGAACACACCCGAAGGAGATGCATCATATGCACTTTCTTCGTTTGGGCGGCATAGGAATTCTGGTATTCCCCTATTTCCTGCTCTGTCTTATAACAATTATAAGTTGGAGCGGGACCAACGTTCCCCAGCTCAGTATAACAAGCGGGTTCGGTCAAAATTCCGTATTATTATCTTGATTAAGGCGTGATATGGTCGCTACCAGGAGAGAGAGAGAGAAGAAAATACTCTGCGTGTGCTCTTGCAAGATCAGATTGGTTATTATTTTATCTAATCAGGACGGCTCCCACTGTTTTTATCAAATCTTCCTTCAAACCTTAAAAGGAAAGACTAGCCGGGATTAATTACACACTACAAGTTCGCCAATCTTTCAGCCAGGCCAGTGTCGGTACTTTCAGG
Organism: Agapanthus africanus; assembly: GCA_030015575.1. Taxonomy (NCBI): domain Eukaryota; kingdom Viridiplantae; phylum Streptophyta; class Magnoliopsida; order Asparagales; family Amaryllidaceae; genus Agapanthus; species Agapanthus africanus. Next base: position 232,614,053 of record JASDDO010000018.1, on the reverse strand, counting down.
GTGGTTCCCCGTGCTTTCGTACGGACCTAATTAATGTAAACCTCGTTTTCCCAGAGGCGTAACCTCGTTGACACTTTTCTAGACACCTACCTGATCGGCTAATTGTAATGTGTAAAACTCTCCCAGGAGTAACTCTTACACGCAGCGGGTATCGAGATCCAACTATCTCATAGAAGGTATGCAATCTCATTGCAAATTTCAACACTTGAAATTCCCGACAATATTTTGCCCCTAGCAGCTATATGACCTTAACATAGTCAACAAATCATAAGTGCTAGTCAAGTTCAACCCGTCATTTCCTGATTGAACTAAACCCACCCGCACGACCCTTAACATTGTTAGTTATATGTATGCCCTAGAGGCCATTACTATACATAGGATGTATATTATAGTGGATGCTTGGACATATATAGGGAGGACTTTCTTGCTCGACATGATAGTATGCTATCTGGTTGCTCTTTACCTTAACGTGTACATTGATTGTCTCTCTGTTACATGTTGGTAAAGCCCTTAGGATGTGTACTTGACTACCTGGACTATGATGCGGATCATACTAGTGGGGACATGGTAGTCCATAAGTACATCCTTCAAAGTCCCTAGTCGTGGGTGTATCGAGACGGGGCATCGATATACCAGAGTAGACTAGCGTATACCTTCCCGACCCATACAGATGGGCGATGGATGATCCCATATCCATTGGTGTTTGACATCAGAGATGATATACGGGTGCTCAGTAGAGACTGGGTACACTGGACGGACTCGCCGAGAACTCCCAGATGGTATTATACCTTACGTCAGATGGCAGTTCTTTGGTGACACTGGTACAAAGTAATCTGTTGACCCGAGATCGTCATAGAGTCTTGTGTGGTTCCCACTGTGCTTTGATTTCCATCTTACCACGTCCAAGAGGGCGTGCAAAACGGTGGTTTTTGGGTACAGTCCCGAATCACATGGAGGCAATGAGCGATAGGATATGATTCGTCTCTCCCGGTATAGGGAGTTGATGTTGCGCTGTGTTCGATTGGCTATAACCGGAAATCCCTGGCCAGGGTTGCTGAGATTTACTGGTAAGTGTTACCAGTAGTTTCTCAAACTGTTATAGACCTCATATCGACACGACTTATCGAGCTATTAGGGTCTGACGTTTACCACCCCTATGCGAGATATGCGACATATCAGACGATCAGACCGGACTGTACGGTAAGTGTTACTGGTTGGATTCACAGGAGTGTGAGCGGGCTTGCTCGTCGATCTTCTGATCGCTCAATACCCGGGTGGCCGTTACGTTTAGCAGACCGCTTGCGGCTTGTGGGTGTTTGATATGATCATCACCTGCTGCCGGCGTATTGACGAGTCTTCAGAGTCCTACACAGAGGTTTCCTGGCTCAAGCGAAATGAAATAGGAGCGCATATGAGATATGTGCGGGACCGAGAATAATGCGTGTATGTGATACCGTATTTCATTCTCGCGATGAATGTATCGAAAGGTTGTATGCGATATAACCTAGTTATCGAATCGAGGGTTGATTCGATAAGCCGATACATTGGATACTAGTCGGTTATATGCGATATGACCGGATCATTGAATCTAGTGTTGATTTAAGGATTTAATGCATAATTATATATTTGATATATTACTTTGCATTAACTAGTATTGGTTCACTTTAAATGGATATTCTCACTCGGATGTGCACATTGTATATGTGATATACTTTTGTGCACTTGATTGTGTCATGTTTGATGATACATGTTTGCTAGGGTTTTTGTGTAAAGATCAAACCATGGTTACATGTTAATGGTTAGGGTTTTGTTTTATTCACTTATTTATTTATCTATTGATTTTTGGAAAATGAATGGCATGAAAAGAAAATGGTGGCTTGATTTGTATTCTAGTTGAAGCTTCATGAAGCTTTGACCTAAGTGACCATTTTTGTCTCATGCTTAACCCTAACCATTCCCACTAACCCTAGTTTAGTCTCTACACTTGACCATGGTTGGTAGATGATAAGTATTATCATTATTTTCATTTTTATAAAATACTTATCATAACATTTTCTTCTTCTTCTTCTTCATCTTCAACATGAAGAAACCTTGGACCATCAATGGTGATTGATGAAAAAGAGTGAGAAATACAACTTTAAAGTCTACCCACTTCTTATTTCTTCATCCTCTACCTCTTTCCAAGTAGTAGAATGTGTTTTCTTCACAAGTTTCATGACTTGGTGAAGTTGGAGCTTGATCTAGTGATGCCTCGACGTAGATCATCTTCGGCATCGTAGTCGATGACCTAGCCCTCCATTCTCCGATGAAGCCGATACTAGAGTCCAAGATTCGATTTGGACAGCGAGGAGACATCATCACGGAGCTTTGGAGGTGGAGCACCGGATCTACAAAGATTGTATTTCCGTTCTCTTAGTAAAGTAGTTTACTAGTTGCATCTTTCGCCTAAACTTCTAGCCAACGATCCGTAGTCTAGGGTTTCTCGGCACCGTAATTTTTGGAATTGGCATGGTTGATGCCTTGTGAGACCTCTTGAGAGTGCCTAGGAACCCTACAGTGGTATCAGAGCCTAGCTAGAGCCTTAAGCGAAGCGTAGACAGAGTTTGAAGTCCGATCGAACCAAAACCCTAACCCGAAACATGCTCTCTGGCCTTTTTTTCAAAAACTGGGTTTTTTCCAGATTAAAAATTGCTAAAAAATTCAGCAGGGTCCTATTAGAATTACTGTGAAATTCGGTGGGCCAATTCGTCAAGTGTGCGGCGGAGCCACGGCAGAAGCATGGCTTCTGCGGCGGTTCCGCGGCAGTATTATTAAATTGTCCAATACTTTTTGCACAGTAATTCATGTTTTCAGGTGCTGGATTTTCTGGGAATTTTTAATATTTATTCAAGAGTTGAATATTCTGAGTTGTTTTGGGGATTCGTTTATTCGATCGGATTATCGGACTTTGTCTATATGTTTTCCGGGCAAATTTTAGAATATGTTAAAAAGTTCGACCGCATATAAATACCCAACTTTTCCCCTGTCGGGAAATTTCCAAGTGTTGGATTTTTCTGTGGTTTAAGGACGTTCTGAGTAGTGCAAGTAACGCGATGGTCCCTCTAGAAGACAACAAACCTTAACTCGATTATGTGACCGTCTTGAACTGCCCTTTGAACCCTCGGGTTTGGGGCAGTACGGCGTGCCACATGTGAGGCGTTGGCTTGACCCTTCTACGGCTGGACCGTTGGTACTGAGGCACGAACTGAATGTTTTTAGACTTGTTTCATGTGTTGATCTGTATCGGGAAAACTTGGGTGTTTGACTGTTCGATCGAAAAGTTTAACATTTTCTATTTATCTGGAATGGGATACAATAATTGGAATTCACAATTAGTTATGAGATAACTGAATGAATGTTATAAACATAGCACTTTAGTCTCACTTGATCGGTTGCCACGGAATTTTGATGAGATCAAAAGTCTGTCGCAATCACGTAGCGTACGCGGATACTCGCCGGGTAAACTTAATAGACAGCCTCGCTCCATAGCCCCGACCAAGTGACTGTAGGAGAACCCCATCGCCGAAAGCATCCGTTCGGGTGCTCGCGGCAGCGGTGTTCCGCCTTGGTGCACTTCGTCGACGGCATCGGGGGTGCGACCGTCTACTGAAGTTTGCGACGAGCATTCGATCAGGATGTCGGGAATCTTGTTGAATTGCCCGACTTGATATTGAAAAGAGTTTTCGATAATGAGACAAAAATGCGGGGTTTATAATTATTAGGCATGTGATGTCTAAGGAATTCATTTGGTCAGGCATGCGATGTCTGAGGTGGTTGCGGATTCCAACTGTTGTAGTTTTACACTTTCTTTTCTGTGACCGTAAGTGTAATATGTGATATCGCCGGTTTCGTTGCTATATGTCAACGACAATTGGGATGCGCATATTTACTTACGTTGATGACATGTGATGTTATGTGTTGCTGGATATGTTATATTGGATCGTCATGTTTGAATAGCCGGGGATTTTTATGTGAGATGAGTGTTTTTCATTTTCATTCATGTAAAAAAACTTGTATGTAATATTCTTTTATTGGGGCACTTCCAGGTTGCGGAAGATGTCACCGTTTGTTTATTATTTTCTTTTCCGCACTAGGATAGACCCAAGGAGGGGAGCACAAGTAACCGGGTTCTGGAGTCCAGTGGGAGACCAACTCGAGGAGTCGAGTCCGGGTCTCCTAACTCTAGAATTGGTAGGGTTGCTTGCCGCTCTCGTAGGGGTTTAGGAGTGTGGGTTTGGCTATTCATCGCGACCGTGGAATCCGTGTTTTATACTGGCTCGTAATGAAAACACGGACGTCCTAGTATATCCAATATTTCATATGATTCTTCTGCTGCGATATCTGTGATGCGATCATGTGATGTTCTGTGATAGATACAGTATATAGTATATATGATATATTATATAGACGTTACTTATATTTTACACCCGCGCTAGCCCTGCCCCGCTCTGCCGTTAGTTACCTAACCTAACGGTGCACGAGGGGACATCGAGGCGAATGCGGATGGCATAAGTGTACGTCGTATTTATCTGTGATGTTTAGGTAACTTAAATGATGGGATTTCATTAATGAGATTAATGAAATAAAAGAAACCTTAGATGTTGTAGAATCGAATTTCAAAATAAAACAGTAGCTGCAGTTCTCGCTTTGCACAGCGGTATATGTGATATATCCTGCACATTATTCGATGAGGAAAGGACCGAGATCCCTTTACCGGGAGTGACTCCTTTAGCAATAACTGGCAGATGCTACACACTCGGTTTGTTTTCTGATTGCTTTTAAGTGTTTTTGCTTTGCACAGTGATATATATGATATATCCTGCACCTCATTCGACGAGGAAAGGACCGACGATCCCTTCACCGGGAGTGACTCCTTTAGCAAAACTAGAAAAGCCTCAAAAAACATTCCATTTTTAAAATCATTTGATTCTACAACGATATCAAGTTCATTACGCAATAGGTTTTCAGAAAATCTGTCGTAGCCCTCCGTCATTTCAGATAAGTACTAGTTAGTATTCGTGCTGCGGTTGTTTGGCATCCGTCAAGGCGTAGTGTACGGTAGCTAACTAGTGCTTATCTGCTAGCATATGATGCGATTGGATTAGGGTATTCGTACGACGTTGTTTGGCCTCCGTCAAGGGTCGTGCGGGTGGGTTTAATTCAATCAGGAAATGACGGGTTGAACTTGACTAGCGGACTATGGGTAGTTTGGCCTCCGTCAAGGTCATAGGACGCTAGGGGCAAAATATTATCGGGAATTTCAAGTGTTGAAATTTGCAATGAGATTGCATACCTTCTATGAGATAGTTGGATCCCGATACCCACTGCGAGTAAGAGTTACTCCTGTGAGAGTTTTACACATTACAATTAGCCAATCAAGTAGGTGTCTAGAAAAGTGTTAACGAGGATACGCCTCTGGGAAAACGAGGTTTACATTAATTAGGTTCGTGCGAAAGCACGGGGGATCTCCCTCAAAGTACCGACACTGGCCTGGCTGAAAGATTGGCGAACTTGTAGTGTGTAATTAATCCCGGCTAGTCTTTCCTTTTAGGGTTTGAAGGAAGATTTGATAAAAAGCAGTGGGAACCATCCTGATTAGATAAAATAATAACCAATCTATTCTTGCAAGAGCGCACGCTGAGTGTCTTCTTTTCTCTCTCTCCAGGTAGCGACCATATCACGCCTTAATCAAGATAATAATACGGATTATTGACCGAACCCGCTTGTTATACTGAGCTGGGGAACATTGGTCGCGCTCCAACTTATAATTGTTATAAGACAGAGCAGGATATTGGGGATTACCAGAATTCCCGTGCCGCCTAAACGAAGAGAATGCATGCTGATGCATCATCTTCGGGTGTGTTCATTACAAAGAACTGTTTCTCAGTATCCTTTACGTCCTGGATATGTAATACCAGATCAGGATCCCAGATATGTAATCTGTTACATAGGGCTACAGAAAGGTAAAGAACCGAGAACGGGTGATAAGTTTCATGAGGCAGAAAACGGGGCAAGTGTTGCAGCCAAGTCTGTTGGTCACTGTCACCCTGTATTACCAATACATTGATTCTGAACGAATGTTATTAGATACCGAACCTGATATACAAAATCATATCTGTCTCTTTGTTAATAAAGAAACGATAAAATTTTGTATTGTTGGATAATGTTTTGAACATTTCCTATATCAAAAGTTGATCGGTTCAGGCATGTTATCTAAAAGCATTGATGTTCTAAATCAAGCTACAGTTCTTTTGTATACAGAACACACACAAGAGGAAGAGTTCAGATATGAACGAATCCTTCTTGAGGCATTGTAGACTAGGTCATATCAATGCGACCCGACTGGCTGAAGTTACATTTTAGATGCATATTTAAATCAGTTTGAATTTACATCTTATGAAACTTGCCAGTCATGTTACAGAGATAAGATGACCATAGCTCCGTTTACTGGAAACAGAGAAAGAGTTAGTGAACTCTTGGGATAATACATGTTGATGTATGTAAGGTCCCCTGTCTACACATGCCAAGACCGGTTCTTTGTACTTCATTACATTCTCTGATAATCTCTTTAGATTCAGACATATGTTCTTGTTGAAACACAAGTCCGAACCTTTTGAGATATTCACAGAATATAAGTTAGAAGTAGAGAACCAAAACACGGGTATAAGTATTATGTCCTTTGATGTGATCGAAGAGGAGAATACTTGAGCACGAAAATCCTGGATTATTCCAAAGGAGAATGAGATTCTCTCTCAGCATTACTCCTCCGTATACACCATAGCACGATGGTATATCGGGGCGGAGCTATCTCACCCTATATGATAAGGTGTGCTCTATGATGAGTACTACTGAGTTACCTATTTCCTTTTGGGAGTTATGCGCTTGAGAAGCTGCATACCTATTGAATAGGGTTCGAATCAGATCACTGCCTACCAATCCATATGAGATATGGAATGGGAAGAGCCCATGTCTTAAGCTAGTTAAGATTTGGGGTTGTCCGGGCTATGTCTAAAAGCAAGATCCGGACAAGCTCGAGGCAAGGTCAGTTATGTAGAACTGGAAATGTTCCAGCTATACAAACTGCAGCTGATGATTTGATAGAACCAAAGGATTCAATAGTTACCAACGAACCTCAGCCTCTCCGCCGATCTAGTAGGGTTCCTCACCCACCTGAGAGATACTTCGGTTTCTCTATGACAGTGGGAGTGAGGATTGCATCATGAGATGATAACCCAACTAGTTTCGAGCTGGCCATCAGGAGTGGGACTCTGTAAGAATGGCTGGATGCTTAGCGATCTGAGATGGAATCCATGTACACCAACAATGTATGGACTTTGGTTGCTATATCTGAAGGGTTAAATCCCCATCAGGAGCAAGTATATCTTGAGAAGATTACTTGGTGTAGATGGAAAAGTTGAGACTTTCAAAACTAGACATGTTAAAGGTTTTCGTCATAGACCAGGCGTGGATTATGATGAAACCTTTTTCAAGTGGCTATGCTTAAGTCCATCCAGATCCTACTTGCCACGGCGACATACTATGACTACGATATCTGGCGGTTGGGTGCCATGACTGCTTTTCTAAATGATGATTTAGAAGAGAACGTCTATAAGTACACAGCCAGAGGGCTTCGTAGACAGTGGGAGCAGCGGAAACGTGTACAAGATGCTTTATAGGATAAAGCAGGTATCGCGGAGTTGGAACATTTGTTTTGATGTCTTAGTCAAAGAGTTTGACATCATCAAAATGGTAGATGAACCTTGTATAAACAAAAAGGTAGTAGGGAGTATGGTACTGATCCTCGTAGAGTACGTGGATGACATACTCTTGATAAGAAAGGAGTTTCCTATGCTACGCTCGGCCAATCTCCGTTTATCACAATGATTCTCTATAGGATCAAAGTGATACCTCCTAAATCCTGGGTTTTGGATCTATGAGATAGATCTAATTGGATGTTAGGATTCTCACTAGTTGTAGTGAGACGGTATCAATCGACCCTGAGGAGAATCACTGGAATGGTTCCAGGGTGATAAAGACGACTGAATGTCAGTCACAGGCATTTTCTTTACCCTCAGTAGAGGGACGGTATGTTGGAAAAGTTCCAAGCTAGATACCGTGGCATACTAGACGATGAAGGCTGGATACATCGCTACTTAAAGATGCTACCAAAGAGGTAGTCTGGGTGTATATTAGTTCATGAGATGAACTTTGTTCCTCCCATTGTGTGACAATGGAGTTGAGGCTTATGCCAAGGAACGACGGTCCCATCAGTGATCCAGACAAATTCTAAGGCAGTATCACCTGATCATGGAGATGGTTGATCTCCAGGGTGATCGAGGTTAGGAGAGTAGAATCAGAGGACAACACGGCGGATCCACTCACAAAGGCCTTTTCCCAGAAAGAGACTATTATGGGATGGTTGAGTATGAGATACTACAACCACTGCTATCAGATGGCCCTAGTGTAAGTGGGAGATTGTTAGTTATATGTATGCCTTAGAGGCCATTACTATACATAGGATGTATATTGTAGTGGATGCTTGGACATATATAGGGAGGACTTTCTTGCTCGACATGATAGTATGCTATCTGGTTGCTCTTTACCTTAACGTGTACATTGATTGTCTCTCTGTTACATGTTGGTAAAGCCCTTAGGATGTGTACTTGACTACCTGGACTATGATGCGGATCATACTAGTGGGGACATGGTAGTCCATAAGTACATCCTTCAAAGTCCCTAGTCGGGGTGTATCGAGACGGGGCATCGATATACCAGAGTAGACTAGCGTGTACCTTCTCGACCCATACAGATGGGCGATGGATGATCCCATATCCATTGGTGTTTGACATCAGAGATGATATACGGGTGCTCAGTAGAGACTGGGTACACTGGACGGACTCGTCGAGAACTCCCAGATGGTATTATACCTTACGTCAGATGGCAGTTCTCTGGTGACACTGGTACAGAGTAGTCTGTTGACCCGAGATCGTCATAGAGTCTTGTGTGGTTCCCACTGTGCTTTGATTTCCATCTTACCACGTCCAAGAGGGCGTGCAAAACGGTGGTTTTTAGGTAAAGTCCCGAATCACATGGAAGCAATGAGCGATAGGAGGGGATTCTTCTCTCCCGGTATAGGGAGTTGATGTTGCGCTGTGTTCGATTGGCTATAACCGGAAATCCCTGGCCAGGGTTGCTGAGATTTACTGGTAAGTGTTACCAGTAGTTTCTCAAACTGTTATAGACCTCATATCGACACGACTTATCGAGTTATTGGGGTCTAACGTTTACCACCCCTAGACGAGATATGCGACATATCAGACGATCAGACCGGACTGTACGGTAAGTGTTACTGGTTGGATTCACAGGAGTGTGAGCGGGCTTGCTCGTCGATCTTCTGATCGCTCAATACCCGGGTGGCCGTTACGTTTAGCAGACCGCTTGCGGCTTGTGGTTGTTTGATATGATCATCACCTGCTGCCGGCGTATTGACGAGTCTTTAGAGTCCTACACAGAGGTTTCCTGGCTCAAGCGAAACGAAATAGGATCGCATATGAGATATGTGCGGGACCGAGAATAATGCGTGTATGTGATACCGTATTTCATTCTCGCGATGAATGTATCGAAAGGTTGTATGCGATATAACCTAGGTATCGAATCGAGGGTTGATTCGATAAGCCGATACATTGGATACTAGTCGGTTATATGCGATATGACCGGATAATTGAATCAAGTGTTGATTTAATGATTTAATGCATAATTATATATTTGATATATTACTTTACATTAACTAGTATTGGTTCACTTTAAATGGATATTCTCACTCGGATGTGCACATTGTATATGTGATATACTTTTGTGCACTTGATTGTGTCATGTTTGATGATACATGTTTGCTAGGGCTTTTGTGTAAAGATCAAACCATGGTTACATGTTAATGGTTAGGGTTTTGTTTTATTCACTTATTTATTTATCTATTGATTTTTGGAAAATGAATGGCATGAAAAGAAAATGGTGGCTTGATTTGTATTCTATTTGAAGCTTCATGAAGCTTTGACCTAAGTGACCATTTTTGTCTCATGCTTAACCCTAACCATTCCCACTAACCCTAGTTTAGTCTCTACACTTGACCATGGTTGGTAGATGATAAGTATTATCATTATTTTCATTTTTACAAAATACTTATCATAACATTTTCTTCTTCTTCTTCTTCATCTTCAACATGAAGAAACCTTGGACCATCAATTGTGATTGTTGAAAAAGAGTGAGAAATCCAATTTTAAAGTCTACCCACATCCTATTTCTTCATCCTCTACCTCTTGCCAAGTAGTAGAGTGTGTTTTCTTCACAAGTTTCATGACTTGGTGAAGTTGGAGCTTGATCTAGTGATGCCTCGACGTAGATCATCTTCGGCATCGTAGTCGATGACCTAGCCCGTCCATTCTCCGATGAAGCCGATACTAGAGTCCAAGATTTGATTTGGACAGCGAGGAGACATCATCACGGAGCTTTGGAGGTGGAGCACTGGATCTACAAAGGTTGTATTTCCATTCTCTTAGTAAAGTAGTTTACTAGTTGCATCTTTCGCCTAAACTTCTAGCCAACGATCCATAGTCTAGGGTTTCTCGGCACCGTAATTTTTGAAATTGGCATGGTTGATGCCTTGTGAGACCTCTTGAGAGTGCCTAGGAACCCTACAAACATAGTCAACAAAGTCGCACGACTACCCAAATCCAATCGCATCATATGCTTATACAGATAAGCACTAATCAGCTACGGCACACTACGCCTTAACATAGTCAACAAACGTAGCACGAATACTAACTAGTACTTATCTGAAATGACGGAGGGCTACGACAGGTTTTTCTGAAAACCTATTGCGTAATGAACTTGATATCGTTGTAGAATCAAATGATTTTGAAATGGAGTGTTTTTGATGCTTTTCTAGTTTTGCTAAAGGGGTCACTCCCGGTGAAGGGATCGTCGGCCCTTTCCTCGTCGAATGAGGTGCGGGATGTATCATATATATCACTGTGCAAAGCAAAAACTCTTAAAAGCAATCAAAAGACAAACCGAGTGTGTAGCATCTGCCAGTTATTGCTAAAGGAGTCACTCCCGGTGAAGGGATCTCGGTCCTTTCCTTATCGAATAAGGTGCAGGATATATCATATATACCGCTGTGCAAAGCAAGAACTGTAGCTACCTGTTTTATTTTTGAAATTCGATTCTACAACATCTTAGGTTTCTTTTATTTCATTAATCACATTAATGAAGTCCCATCATTTAAATACCTAAACATCACAGATAAATACGATGTACACTTATGCCATTCGCATTCGCCTCGATGTCCCCTCGTGCACCGTTAGGTTAGGTAATTAACGGCAGAGCGGGGTAGGGCTAGCGCGGGTGTAAAACATAAGTAACGCCTATATAATATATCATATATACTATATAAAGTATCCATCACAGAACATATCACATGATCACATCACAGATATCGCAGCAGAAGATTCATATGAAATATTGGATATACTAGGACGTCCGTGTTTTCAATACTAGCCAGTATAAAACACGGATTCCACGGTCGTGATGAATAGCCAACCCCACACCCCTAGACCCCTACGAGAGCGGCAAGCAACCCTACCAATTCTAGGGTTAGGAGACCCGGACTCGACTCCTCGAGATGGTCTCCCACTGGACCCTAGAACCCGGTTACTTGGGCTCCCCTCCTTGGGTCTATCCTAGTGCAGAAAAGTAAATAATATACAGAGGGTGACATCTTCCGCAACCTGGAAGTGCCCCAATAAAAGAATATTACATACAAGTTTTTACATGAATGAAAATGAAAAACACTCATCTCATATAAAAAACCCCGGCTATTCAAACACGACGATCCAATATAACATATCCAGCAACACATAACATCACATGTCATCAACGTAAGTAAATATGCGCATCCCAATTGTCGTTGACATATAGCAACGAAACCGGCGATATCACATATTACACTTACGGTCACAGAAAAGAATGTGTAAAACTACAACAGTTGGAATCCGCAACCTCTTTAGACATCACATGCCTAACCAAGTGAATTCCTTAGACATCGTATGCCTAATAATTATAAACCCCGCATTTTAGTCTCATTATCGAAAACACTTTTCAATATCAAGTCGGGCAATTCAACAAGATTCCCGACATCCTGATCGAATACTCGTCGCAAACTTTAGTAGGCGGCCGCACCCCTGATACCGTCGACGAAGTGCACCAAGGCGGAACACCGCTACCGCGAGCACCCTAACGGATGCTTTCGGCGACGGGGTTCTCCTACAGTCACTTGGTCGGGGCAAGGGGCAAGGCCGTCTATTAAGTTTACCCGGCGAGTATCCGCGTACGCTACGTGATTGCGACGGACTTTTGATCACATCAAAATTCCGTGGCAACCGATCAAGTGAGACTAAAGTGCTGTGTTTATAACATTCATTCAGTTATCACATAACTTATTGCGAATTCCAATTATTGTATCACATTCCGAATAATATAGAAAATGTTAAACTTTCCGATCGAACAATCGAACACCCAGGTTTTCCCGAAACAGCTCAATACATGAAACAAGTTTAAAAACATCCAGTTCATGCTTCAGTACCAACGGTCCAGCCGTAGAAGGGTCAAGCCAACGCCTCACATGTGGCACGCCGTACTGCCCCAAACCCTAAGGTTCAAAGGGCAATTCAAGACGGTCACATAATCGAGTTAAGGTTTGTTGTCTTCTAGAGGGACCATCGCGTTACTTGCACTACTTAGAACGTCATTAAACTACGGAAAGATCCAACACTTGGAAATTTCCCGACAGGGGAAAAATTGGGTATTTATATCCGGTCGAACTTTTTAACATATTCTAAAATTATCCGGAAAAGCACACAGACAAAATCAGACAATCCGATCGAAACACCGAGTCCCCAATACAACCCAGAAATTTCAACTCTTGAATAAATATTAAAAATTCCCAGGAAAACCAGCACTGCAAAGTAGGAGTTACTGTGCAAAATTCAATGCATGAAAAGAGAAATCGGCCGCGGAACCGCCGCACGAGCCATGCTCGTGCCGCGGAACCGCGGCGGCTTAATGGAATTAGGGCATCGAATTTTAAAGTAACTCTTAGATATTCCTGCTGATTTTTCTGCATATTTTTAATTCTCAAAAATCCACAATTTTCAAAAATGTACAGAGAGCAATTTTTGGGTTGGGGTTTCGGTTCGATCGGGCTTCTAACTCCGTCTACGCACTGTAGGGTTCCTAGGCACTCTCAAGAGGTCTCACAAGGCATCAACCATGCCAATTTCAAATTTTACAAGTGCCGAGAAACTCTAATACGGATCGTTAACTAGAATTTTACGCGAAACAAGCAACTAGTTAACAACTTAACTAAGTGAACGGAAATACAACCTTTGTAGATCCGGTTCTCCACCTCCATAGCTCCATGATGAAGTCTCCTTGCTGTCCAAATCGAATCCCGGGCTCTAGCGTCGGCTTCATCGGAGAAATGGGCGGGCTAGGTCATCGACTACGATGCCGAAGATGATCTACGTCGAGGCATCACAAGATCAAGCTCCCACTTCACCAAGTCATGAAACTTGTGAAGAAAACACCCTTTACTACTTGGCAAGAGGTAGAGGATGAAGAAATAGGAGGTGGTTTCACTTTAGAATTGGATTTCTCACTCATTTCATCAAATCAGCAATGATGGAATCAAGCTTCTTCATCTTTTCGAAGAAGAAGAAGAAGAAGATGATGTTATGATAAGTTAATTAAAAAACCAAAAGAAAAATGAATCCTTATCATAATATGAACCATGGTTATGTGTAGAGAATTGACTAAGGTTAGATGAATGGTTAGGGTTAAGGATGAAGACAAAATGGTCACTTTGGTCAAAGCTTCATGAAGCTTCAACAAGCTTCAAGAATGAAAGCAACCATTTTGTTTTCTTATCACATTTCTTTTTAATCCAATTAAAAAGAAAAAAGAATGAATAACAAAATAAAAACCCTAACCATTTACTTAACCAAGGTTTAATTCTTTACACGAACCCTAGCAAACATGTATCATCAAACATGATACATCCAAATGCACAAAAGTATATCACATATACCACTTGTGAACTACAAGTGAGAAAATCCATTTAAAGTGAACCAATATTAGTTAATGCAAAGTAACATATCAAATATATAATTATGCATTAAATCATTAAATCAACAATTGATTTAACGATCCGGTCATATCGCATATAACCGACTAGTATCCTATGTATCGGCTTACCGAATCAATCCTTGATTCGATAACTAGGTTATATCGCATACAAACTTTCGATACATTCATCGCGAGAATGGAATACGGTATCACATACACGCATTATTCTCGGTCCTGCACATATCTCATATGCGCTCCTATTTCGTTTCGCTTGAGCCAGGAAACCTCTGTGTGGGACTCTAAAGACTCGTCAATACGCCGGCAGCAGGTGATGATCATATCAAACACCCACAAGCCGCAAGCGGTCTGCTAAACATAACGGCCACCCGGGTATTGAGCGATCAGAAGATCGACGAGCAAGCCCGCTCACACTCCTGTGAATCCAACTAGTAACACTTACCGTACAGTCCGGTCTGATCGTCTGATATGTCGCATATCTCGCCTAGGGGTGGTAAACGTCAGACCCCAATAGCTCGATAAGTCATGCCGACTTGAGGTCCATAACATGTGTGAAACTACTGATAACACTTACCAGTAGATCACTGCAACCCTGGCCAGGGATTTCCTGTTATGGCCAGTCGAGCATAGCGCAACATCAACCCCCAATACCGGGAGAGACGAATCCCCTCCTATCGCTCGTTGCCTCCATGTGATTCGGGACTGTACGCAAAAGCCACCGTTTTGCACGCCCTCTTGGACGTGGTAAGGTGGAAATCAAAGCACAGTGGGAACCACACAAGACTCTATGACGATCTCGGGTCAACAGACTACTCTGTACCAGTGTCACCAGAGAACTGCCATCTGATGTAAGGTATAATACCATCTGGGAGTTCTCGGCGAGTCCGTCCAGTGTACCCAGTCTCCACCGAGCACCCGTATATCATCTCTGATGTCAAACACCAATGGATATGGGATCATCCATCGCCCATCTGTATGGGTCGAGAAGGTATACGCTAGTCTACTCTGGTATATCGATGCCCCGTCTCGATATACCCACGACTAGGGACCTTGAAGGATGTACTTATGGACTACCCTGTCCCCACTAGTATGATCCGCATCATAGTCCAGGTAGTCAAGTACACATCCTAAGGGCTTTACCAACATGTAACAGAGAGACAATCGGTGTACACGTTAAGGTAAAGAGTAACCAGATAGCATACTATCATGTCGAGCAAGAAAGTCCTCCCTATATATGTCCCAGCATCCACTACAATATACATCCAATGTACAGTAATGGCCTCTAGGGCATACATATAACTAACAATTTCTATATGCAACAATAATGTATGCTACTACAGTCCATATGAACATCTACAATCTAATATCCTGACTCGCCCTGACGCTTAACGCCATACGAGCGATTTCCCCGTAAATGTTAAATCTACTCACCTGGTCGTGCACTACTCATAGCCGACCACCTACTTCCCTTTCTTAGCTTCGTCCGACGTACCCGCCTGCGAACCTGGAATTTCACAACAATCCATATATAAGCAAATATCTCACAAAAATTGATATCGACGTCAAACGATACGCTCGCGTCGCAAACTAAACGCGCGTGTATACGATACGCTAAACGTGTGCACGCGTCTAAAACTAACCCCGATACACCGCGATACGCTGAATCATGGAACCCTCTCGCGTATCGCGCGTATCGCGCGAACCAAACGTACTAGAAATACGATATAACGTCCCAGATTCTACCCAGGCTAACAACTTACAAAACTATACATACCACTGGCCTAGAAATAACAACAGACTCCTACCCACCCAAACATCACCCAAAAATTCCCCTATCTGGCCGCAAATTGCGGCCAGAAAGAATAAATCGGCGGCCTCGCTATGGGGTGGGGGTCTCGGGCTCTGGTGGTGTGGTCCATACCTTGTATACAAGCTCCATTTAACTCAAATTCAACCTGAACTACTCGGGCCTATAGCAGATCACAGAAATCCAAAAAGTTCACTTAAAAACACTAAATTTGCACAATTTGAAACCCTATGGTATTTTGGTGTAATCTGGGGTCTAACTAGGTTTACATGGCCTTAATAACACCTAATTAGGCTAGGTTAACCAATATTAACAGCACTAAACCACAAGTCCACACAAATCACCATTTCAAGCACAAAATCTCACTTTTTACACAAACCGAAGCTAAACTACACATACGTTAAACAAACAAGAAGTTGGGCTCGGATTCTATACCTTACAAGACCCTAGGTGCAAGGAGAAAGGAGGTGGAGAAGATGGGAGTGCTGCTGCAGCTGCTGGGGCTGCTGCTGCCACTGCCTGCTGCTGCTGATGCTGCTGATGATGTTGCTGTTGCTGTTGCTGCTGCCTCTCTCTCTCTCTCTCAGCTGAGTGTGTGTGTGTGAGAGAGAGTTGGGAGAATAATGAGGAAAGAAATGAGGCACCCTAGTCAACCTCTCTCTTTCTCATTAAATGAGCATGGCTCAAGCCATCTTGCCCATACCCTCTCTCTCCCACTAAGTCAACAAAAGAAAAGAATTTCAATAAAAGAAGAATAACACCCATAATAAAAAAACAAGAGAACAACAACCATACCAATTTAAAACCCAAAACAACTTAATACAAATAGGTTAACCCACCATGGTTGCTAATCATGGTTTTAACCCCAAATCTAAACCCTAGTTTACATGCACAAGTGTGTGTGTGCCTAGAAAAATCCTAATAAAATATTCATTAATTAGAATAAATTTTCTGAAACTTAATTTGGTAAGCATTTTACCAAAACTATCTATTAAAAAAATATAATTAACCCCTAAACACGACCTAAGGTGTTACAATCTTCCTCCCTTAAGAAAAATTCGTCCCCGAATTTTAAAATACAAAGCTACGCATACCTTCAGAGGGATGAGGGAACTTCTGCCACACCTCGCCCTCAGCCTCTTAGGTGAACTCTTCACTGTTTGGGATGCATCCAAATACCTTCACTGATGGCAAGACCTTCGATCGAAGTTTCTTCACCTGCCGGCCCAAAATTATGGCTGGCTGTTGGGTGAACGAAGGATCACACTCGAACTAAATGGTCTGACGCTGAATCCAATGAGAAAGGTCATGAAGGTAATTGCAAAGTATCGACATAGGGAATACGGGGTGAATACTCAATAATCTGGATGGAAGTGCCCAACTTAAGGCAACGAACCAACTCGCCTTAGGGATCCTAAAAAGACTTACTATCCTGGAAAGCTTCCCCAAAACTCAACATGTCATTTATCGGAAATTTCTGTGGGAATACATGATCTGCCATTGCGAACTCAAATCTGTGACCCTCTTGGTTAGCATCTGATCTCTATCCGCAATAGACCATTCTCATCTTGACCCAAAACAACCGGGTCATTTCCGAAATTTCTAAACTAGCTGAGGTCCAATAATCCTATAACACGGAGTTAGGAAAACAGACTGGTGATCGACATGACCTAACCTCTAAACCTAAAGGTTACCAATTGGAGTGTCTCCTGATATCTGCTATCAAAGGAGAACCCTATCGATGGCAAACGACGATCCCCAACTGCCGAGAACAATTTCTACATACGCACAACTTAACAAGAACAACTGAGTATCACCAGATGACAAGCATCCGAATGGAGTCACATCCTGACAACTCCTGGGTGGACACCATAATGAAAATTCGGGGAGATCTGCTCTCGTTCCCTCTTCGGAACGATTAAAGGTTGCAACTCTCCCGTCAGTCTCAGTTGCTCAACTCAAGCACACAATAAGACAGACACTTGAAACGAATCCAAAGACTTCTCTTTCTATCCCTGCCCACCCGTAACTACCTTACAAGTCACGTTAACAGTTGGTGGGGCTTGAATGAGTACAGAGAGTTGACCGATGTGCCTGCCCTAGGATTCCCCGTCTCTTCCCTATAATATTAGGTACACAGGTGTCTCTCTAGCCTAGCACGCCCTTGCCACAAGTCAAGGATTCCAAAATCATTACCCAGCGGAGTAGGCTCCAATATCTCTGACGAACGAGCGTCGGCGGGCAGTGTCTCGCGAAAGTGATTTAAGAAAAGTGGCCGGGCGCTGACACGAGCAAGCTGTCTCCTCAATAGAGATGAACTTAAGCTGCACTCAACGATCGCACAAGAACTGTGAGTCTGCATAGGATTATCACAACAATCAATTTCCGCCGCAGGAAGAGGTACCTTTAACTCTGGTGGTCCGTGCAAATCTGACACGACTCTCAAACAAGTGGTGTCTCTAATCTCCAACGCAAAACCATCGCGGCCATCTCCAGATCAGGAGTGGGATATCCTTCTCGTACTTCCTCCAAATGTAAAGAAGCAAAAGCGATAACTCCATTATGTCACCTCAGTACACATTCGAGTCCTACTCACGAAACATCACAGTTAAACCACAAAGTCGCCCGAACCAAAAAAAGCAAGGAAAGGGCTGAAGCAGTTGTTAACCGAGTCTTCAACTGCGGAAACTCCGCACACAATCCTCGGTCCAAAGAAAAGGAACCTCCAATCCGGTCAATTTAGTCAACGGGGCAGCATTACACTATCAATCCTGCATGAGACGGCGGTAACACCTGCTAAGCCAAAAATCTGCGGGCCTCCGTCCTGCTCACAAATTTGGGCCTAAGCTGTACGGCCACGATCTTCCTCAAAACCATACCAATTTGTCTCCGTAACTACAAAATCTAGGAGTCAACACAACAAGCTTGAAGGGAACCCTCCGAGAATCTAGTAAACCGCTGGGGCTCTCCCAGTATCCGTATAACAGATCCTCAAGTGCTACCCTAACCCTCAAGGCACACTAAAAAGACTAGGATGTCGTAAATAGCACAACAATAACTGGTCGAGGAATGGCCCGAAGAAAACCAGTTCATCACACCTATGAATACTGCTAGAGCATTGATGAGTCCAGTGACACACCCAAAACACACAAGCCCGTAGCACGCACAAGGCAGTCTTCGGAATGTCATCACTCCGGACCCGCAACAATGATGACCTGATCCCTAACCAACTTAGACAAAGTCTCGCACTCTGGTGCTGATTGAAGAAATCGTCAATGCGAGGTACATGATACTTATCTGCACCGTAAGCCGATTCAAATGACGATCCATCAATACACAACCTCAATCTGTCGTTTTTCTCCTTGACGAACAGAAATGGGAGCTTCCTAAATGCGAAACACTCAGACGCACAAACTCCCTCAACAACCACTCTGCAGCAGATCCTTAGCTCCCTAAGCTTCGCTGGCTCATCTTGGAATGACGTCGGAAAAATTCTCGCACGAAAGAAAACCGGTCCAACAAACCAACTGTGGATACAGCATCACGAAAAACGCCAAGAATTCCCGACATCTCCTCAGGGCCGACTAGCGAACAATGCTAAATTCAAGCTATAAGAGGCGGCACCACTATCCACCTGCACAACAAGAACTGACTTTCCCGTGAAAACAAAACCTAACTGTTTCCTCACGGTAGCCCACAACGCCTAACACGTAACTAACCAGTCCGTACCCAGGAGATTGCCAAATCCAACATCTTTAGAAGGTTCAAAGTGACAGACGAATCTCTATCTCCTATCCGATGGGCACACGACCGAAGTACGTGTCGCGCAACAGAAGGATTGCTGACAGAAGTTAACACAACAAACGGCTAATCTACCCAGCACGACTCTCGTCCTAAACTCGGCACGAAGTGTGTAAACATACGAGTGCAACAAAAGGACATACTGAAAGAGTACCTGAAACCACAGCATTGGACGCCCGCGCGTCCCGATGAGTCGAAGCGAAAACTTGTGCCTGTCCTTCATCTACGACTGATCGAACTCCTCCTCTACTAGTCTGACCCCTTTGTGCAAACCCTTCGCGTCCACGACGTCTCAGAATACGACCCTGACGTGCTGTGAAGGAACACTGCCTGATGAGGTGTTGAAGGCTTCCGCATCGTAAACACCTACGCGCTGAATGCTGTCCTGCCTGGGGATGGAAGCCAAACGACTGTCCTCCTCCTAAGCCTCTGCTCTGGGCTGGTACACCAGTACGATTCCACAACTGTTCTGGAACTCTCACGGTCCCTGGAAGACGTGTCGCGTAAACAGGGGTTGCCTCCACCGGTGCTATGTAGGGGACGGAATACTGCATGATGATCGCAAGGAACAACTGGGTAACAGGGGTGGCAACCATCTGTCGCTGCGCTCGAACGACCTTTACCAATGAGATCATCGTCTGGCGCAAGCTCTGCATCTCTGCCACTAGTGTCGTAGGAGAAATAATCTGTCCTGGTACAACATGGGTACTACTCGGATCAGTCCTCGTCTCAGATAAATCAACTCGAACCTCGGCTCTCCCGGCCTCTATCTGCACCCTCGTAGTCCTTGGCGGCATAATGGCTGGAAAGAATGTAGGATTCGATGAGGATACGAAAATCGAATCACAAGGATATATACGATCAAAAAGGAAATTCAATCAATAAGTCCTAAGGTCGCTTAGGCGGAGTACCGTGTCGTGAGTATGCCGCGGAACATACGCACGCTACGCCACTCTGCTGCAGCTACCTACTCCATCATACCAGGGTCATCCTACACTCCGAAGGTAAAACCTACGCTCTGATACCAACTCTGTCACGACCCAAAGTTTGGCCCGTGACCGGCACTTAACCACGTAACGTCTACAGGTGTAACGCGACTAAGTAAGCCGAAAACCCAGAAATCAAACCAGTAATAGTATAGAGTGATTTAAGCAATTAATAGAACCAATTACTAAGATAACAATATACGACGCCGTAGCGAAGAAAATGAGCAGCAAGTGGGAAACATCACAGATAGAATAAACTGCATAAGTAAAGTCGGCTCACAACGAGCTCGACGCCAGAATACAAAATAATATACACCGTCCTCACAACTGGTCTCTAAGTCAATACATAAGTGGTAGATGGAGAGTACTAGATACAATAATGTACATAACTGAAAGATAACCAGATACCGTATAAAACCCACCTATCGGCAAAAAAGCTAGTACACCAACTGTAGGGGTATCTGCGTCAAAAGGTGCAAGAATGCAGCCTGCCGCGACTACTCCGAAGGGTAACCTGCAAACACTGTGGCACAACGGGGGTGAGTTGCCAACTCGTGAATAGAAGATAACATATAAAGGTAATCGCGAGTATGCACGTGCTACTATACTCTAACCTATATCAACAGATAACATCTATATGATGAACTGGATGCTCAAACATGCAACAAGTGGATCTAATAACATCTCCATGTAATGAGCAAGAAATGTGATGATCAGGTATAGCAATGCAATCTAACCACCCTATATAGAATGAACAGGGTATGCAATGATCAGGTATAGCAATGCAATCTAACAACCCTATATAGAATGAACAGGGTATGCAATGATTAGGTATAGCAATGCAATCTAACAACCCTATATAAAATGAACAGGGTATGCAATGATCAGGTATAGCAATGCAATCTAACAACCCTATATAGAATGAACAGGGTATGCAATGATCAGGTATAACAATGCAATCTAACAACCCTATATAGAATGAACAGGGTATGCAATGATCAGGTATAGCAATGCAATCTAACAACCCTATATAGAATGAACAGGGTATGCAATGATCAGGTATAGCGATGCAATCTAACAACCCTATATAGAATGAACAAGGTATGCAATGATCAGGTATAGCGATGCAATCTAACAACCCTATATAGAATGAACAGGGTATGCAATGATCAGGTATAGCGATTCAATCTAACAACCCTATATAGAATGAACAGGGTATGCAATGATCAGGTATAGCAATGCAATCTAACAACCCTATATAGAATGAACAGGGTATGCAATGATCAGGTATAGCAATGCAATCTAACAACCCTATATAGAATGAACAGGGTATGCAATGATCAGGTATAGCAATGGTGCACTATATCGGGTATAATAGATACAGGATGAGATATCAATTTCTACATACTGAGCATGGGAAATATAACATCTACACGGAATGTCATCGTGGAAGCAAAATCGGTACCCATCAATGTACCCAAATCCCAATACTACTCAGGCGTCGTCATCCTCCTCGGTCCTCCAATCCTGTAAACCTCATATAACCGTGAGTGCCCAACATCGGCACCCAAAATATCAAGAAATACTCGTGCCAAGCATCGACACGCAAATCCTCCTGTATAGGGCATCCGTCAGTCCGGATCAGCCCACGGGCTCTATCTGCGGTATCGGCCCTCGGCCCCGGCAGTACGAGTCGTCCCGTATCCATCCATCAACCCTGGCCGGTATTCTCCGGATAACTGCCAGGTCCAACCAATGACCGGTACGTAGTAGTCCCTCTGCCAGGCTCACCGTCTACTGCACAGCGAAACCGTTCTCGCCCCGGGGTACCAGACCGGGTCCACCATGTACCCGTAATCGGCCTCAACCAGCTCCTCGATTCGGGTTCACATATATCACTCTAGCACCGAGAAAACACATGGTGGACGCATCGAAATATCATATCAAGGGAAACCGGGTTTTTAAATAATTAACTATTCTCTTTGAAATATCCACGGTTCCCCAAATCCAGAATTTACATGGAAGCAACATATCTCAATAAGTAATCTAGCAAGTATGAAGATATCAATATATGTGTGCACTGGTATGAATATACAGTGTGCATGTGTGCAGGTATGAACATCTCAATATGTGTGCACTGGTATGAATATACAGTGTGCATGTGCGCAGGTATGAACATCTCAATATGTGTGCACTGGTATGAATATACAGTGTGCATGTGCGCAGGTATGAACATCTCAATATGTGTGCACGTAGTACCAGTAGGGGTATGTGATGCATATGTGCCCAAATATGGATATAACATATGATGTGATGCGGCAAATCATGACAACATCAATAAGGTAGAATCAGTATGATATATGATTTATAGCAATCCTATAATGTGAGTGTCATGGCAATCACAAACGGTGTGAGTGTAGCACATCAATTGTGCTCGTGCGACTTGAACCGTTAGTGACAGTGCAGTGTTTTGTGCTATCATTTCTATATGCAACAATAATGTATGCTACTACAGTCCATATGAACATCTACAACTAATATCCTGACTCGCCCTGACGCTTAACGCCATACGGGCGATTTCCCCGTAGATGTTAAATCTACTCACCTGGTCATGCACTACTCGTAGCCGACCACC
This sequence comes from Agapanthus africanus, assembly GCA_030015575.1. Classification (NCBI taxonomy): domain Eukaryota; kingdom Viridiplantae; phylum Streptophyta; class Magnoliopsida; order Asparagales; family Amaryllidaceae; genus Agapanthus; species Agapanthus africanus. The sequence continues at coordinate 232,590,586 of JASDDO010000018.1, read as the reverse complement.
TGCTTCCCTTTCTTAGCTTCGTCCGACGTACCCGCCTGCGAACCTGGAATTTCACAACAATCCATATATAAGCAAATATCTCACAAAACGATATATCGACATCAAACGATACGCTCGCGTCGCGAACTAAACGCGTGTGTATACGATACGCTAAACGTGTGCACGCGTCTAAAACTAACCCCGATACACCGCGATACGCTGAATCATGGAACCCTCTCGCGTATCGCGCGTATCGCGCGAACCAAACGTTCTAGAAATACGATATAACGTCCCAGATTCTACCCAGGCTAACAACTTACAAAACTATACATACCACTGGCCTAGAAATAACAACAGACTCCTACCCACCCAAACATCACCCAAAAATTCCCCTATCTGGCCGCAAATTGCGGCCAGAAAGAATAAATCGGCGGCCTCGCTATGGGGTGGGGGTCTCGGGCTCTGGTGGTGTGGTCCATACCTTGTATACAAGCTCCATTTAACTCAAATTCAACCTGAACTACTCGGGCCTATAGCAGATCACAGAAATCCAAAAAGTTCACTTAAAAACACTAAATTTGTACAATTTGAAACCCTATGGTATTTTGGTGTAATCTGGGGTCTAACTAGGTTTACATGGCCTTAATAACACCTAATTAGGCTAGGTTAACCAATATTAACAGCACTAAACCACAAGTCCACACAAATCACCATTTCAAGCACAAAATCTCACTTTTTACACAAACCGAAGCTAAACTACACATACGTTAAACAAACAAGAAGTTGGGCTCGGATTCTATACCTTACAAGACCCTAGGTGCAAGGAGAAAGGAGGTGGAGAAGATGGGAGTGCTGCTGCAACTGCTGGGGCTGCTGCTGCCACTGCCTGCTGCTGCTGATGCTGCTGCTGATGCTGCTGTTGATGCTGCCTCTCTCTCTCTCTCTCTCAGCTGAGTGTGTGTGTGTGTGTGAGAGTTGGGAGAATAATGAGGAAAGAAATGAGGCACCTTAGTCAACTTCTCTCTCTCTCTCTCATTAAATGAGCATGGCTCAAGTCATATTGCCCATACCCTCTCTCTCCCACTAAGTCAACAAAAGAAAAGAATTTCAATAAAAGAAGAATAACACCCATAATAAAAAAACAAGAGAACAACAACCATACCAATTTAAAACCCAAAACAACTTAATACAAATAGGTTAACCCACCATGGTTGCTAATCATGGTTTTAACCCCAAATCTAAACCCTAGTTTACATGCACAAGTGTGTGTGTGCCTAGAAAAATCCTAATAAAATATTCATTAATTAGAATAAATTATCTGAAACTTAATTTGGTAAACTTTTTACCAAAACTATTTATTAAAAGAATATAATTAACCCATAAACACGACCTAAGGTGTTACACTTATATATGGCCGGCCCCTTCCCCCTCTCTCACTCACACTCTCACTTGATGTTTGGAAAAGATTATGTTAGTTTTGGGGTGCATGGAAATTTCATAGCTCATTTCATTCCATCACCCGATTCGAGTGGCAACTTCATTAACCGTTCGTCCATAGCTTTGGACGTAACGAGACAAAGTATTCTACTCATTCTCTACATCATTCTTGGTCGTCTCTTTTAGCAAACTTGACGACCGAGTTGTCTCGAGTCAGAGGCGGGAGCCCGTTTAAAGAATCGTTGACGTGGTGCCAGCTGGACGAGAAGATCGAAGATCGACGAGATCGGAGCAGCCGCAACGGAGCGTGGGATGATGGTTAAACAACGAAGGACTCGGATCGTTCGGTATAACCTTTCTACTCTCTTTACAGTTTGTTAGTTTAGTAATAATGGCAGATCCGAGTGAAAGTATACGATAGTGCCAGTTAAAAGTTTTTGTTCCGCATTTGGCGTCTGTAGACGGCCGGGGTGCTACCGTAGACTTACAGAAGTTTGCTAGCCGACGTGTCCAAGGTGATGTAGAGAATGTTTGTGATCACTTTGTCTCTTGCATCCATGAGATGGATGGAGGTTGAAGGTGTAGCCATTGATGGAGATTATAAGCTACAGAAGAAAGAGGAAGAAGAAGAAGTTTTTTTTCTCTTTCTTTCCTTTTGTGATGGAATGATAATTAGAGTGAGAGAGTGTGAGAATAATACAAGAGCCAAAACTCTATATGGCAGCCCCCCCTCTCTCTTTATCATATCAAGCATAAATCAAACACTAATGTGACATTTTTCACAAAAAAAGAGTCCATGTGACACTATATATGTCCATGTCATATTTAATGCATCTCTTGATGAATTCTAGCTCATTATTTCCATATGCAAACATTAATCCAAATGTTTGCAACAATAAAATAATACGGCAACATCTAAAGTAAACTCGTGACGGATCACAAGGATACCCCTCACTTGTATATACATACCTGCACCCGCATTCCGACTGAATTCGAATGCTATGAGAATAAAGTAATCCAATAAATCTAATACTAGGATCCAGCTTAAACCGAATGCCACTAGTATGATCCGTCCGATCAAAATCCGTGCACTACCGCACGTATAAGATCGAACCCTGCCATATATCTTACGACCTCTACAACGTTTCACCCGAAACTTGAAAAACTGTCTGTAAGGGACTCTAAAGACTCGTCAGTACATTGGCCGTGGATTTAACCACCAGCACGTCAGTGGTACTAGCTGTAAGTAACGGGCTACTAGGTATTGACCAAAAGGGAGGTCGATGAGCGAACTCATCCTGACACCCTACTGAGCCTGTCGGTGACAATATTCATACCGTCCGGTCCGTTCGTCTATGAGCATCGCATGGCGGGCCTAGGGGGTTGGTAAAAGTCATACCCTCAAAAGCTGTACAAGTCGTGTTGGAGTGTAGCCCAGAACACCCTGAGATACTACTGGAATACCTACGAGTAAATCCCCTGCCTTGGCCAAGGACTTCGTGTAATGGCTCTCCTAGACACAACGCGATCTCACCCCCAATACCGGGAGAGACGAAACCCCTGCCGATCAGCTCAATGCCTCCATATGGCTCGGGACTGTACCCAACTAAAACCTATTTGCACGACTACTTTGAGCCGTGGTAGGGTAGTAATCAAAGAACAGTGGGAACTCACACGAGACAAATGACGATCTCAGGTCGATGAACTAACCTGTACACATGTCACCAGGGAACTGCTATCTGACGTCAAGTATAATACCAACTAGCATGCTCCATGCGAGTCCTGTCCGGTGTACTCATAATTCAATGAGTACCTGTATACATCTTAGGTGAACCAACTGACACCAATGGCTTGTGAGACCGGCCACCGCCCCTCGTCGGGGTCTCGACTTTATACACTAGTCTACCAATGGAGTATCGATGCCCAGTCTCGAATCTCCCACGACTAGGGACCACTTTAAGGATGTGCTTATAGACCCCAGCTCCCACGTATATGATCGCCATCATACTGCTGGTAGTCAAGCAAGAATCCTAAGGGCTCTATCAACGTGCAATAGTGACCTGCAAGGTCACCTGAAGCGGTACACGATGATAAAGATAAACCAGATAACATACTATCATATCGAGTAAGACTGTCCTACGGGCATAGGTCCTCCCTCAATCATTGCAATCACGTGCTTGTGATCCAATAATTGACTCTGAGGGCACTATATCCAACAATCTCCCTCTTGCACTCACGACTAATTATTGCGATGTCGCATACTCACAGCCCGTGTGATACCGAACAACCAACTGCTCTACTAATCAGTCTCACAAAGCCCGTTTGCGAAACTATTGCGTTCGAAGAACAGCCTCAGTGAGTGGATCCGCCCGGATGTTTCTTTCTATGTCTCTCTTTATCTCAAGTTCGCGGAGAAAGCCATCTCCCGAAATGAGCAATACCTGTCTTAGAATATGTTTGGATATCTGATGGGACCTAGTTCATAAATGTACTCCAAATCCAAACTTCTTAGACTGTATCGTCAACTGAAATTAATCAGTATCCTGCGCTACACCTCCCTCAATATCTGCTTGGACCACCTGTCCAAACTACTGCCCATCGTCAGAGGGAAAACTACAACTCTGACAGCCACTCTGTTATCCGGGTCACCTTGGAAGCCTGGATGATAACTGTCTCCTAAAAGAGGCTGTTATTATCAAATCCCTGGAACATCCACTTATGTTCTAAAACTGCTTCCGAATGTTTCTCCAGGATAGGATTACTATCAATTTATTGCATCTAGTGCAAAAACGATATCTGGTGTGGTACTTGACATCTCATGATCAACTCAATTGCCTAAGCAAGTGATCTGCCAATCATGCACATCCCTCTCCCCTTTAGTCTGTAAAACAGTTTTAGAGAGAGTGACTCCATCAGCTGCAGGTACAATACCATGCCAGGAGTCGACCATTCTAAATACCTTTAGAATGCTTTCTAAGTACCCTGATTGGGACACTTCCCAAATCTAGATCTAAAACCATAGATCTAGTAACCAGAATATCTGATATAATATCCATATCCTATGTGGAGAAACCACTGTGTGACAACCAAAGTATAACCGATCGTAGTATAGGAATTGTTGGAGATAGTGCCCTCAGAGTCAATTATTGGATCACAGGCACGTGATTGCAATGATTGAGGGAGGACCTATCCTGGTAGGACAGTCTTACTCGAGATGATAGTATGCTATCTGGTTTACCTTTATCATCGTGTACTATTTCAGGTGACCTTACAGGTCGCTATTACACGTTGATAGAGCCCCTAGGATTCTTGCTTGACGACCAGCAGTATGATGGCGATCATATACGTGGGAGCTGGGGTCTATAAGCACATCCTTAAAAGGTCCCTAGTCGTAGGAGTTTCGAGACAGGGCATCGATACTCCATTAGTAGACTAGTGTATACAGTCGAGACCCCGACGAGGGGCGGTGGCCGGTCTCACAAGCCACTGGTGTCTGTTGGTTCACCTAAGATGTATACAGGTGCTCATTGGGTTATGAGTACACCGGACAGGACTCGCCGGGAACCTGCTAGTTGGGATTATACCAGACGTCAGATAGCAGTTCCCAGGTGACATGTGTACAGGTTAGTTCATCGACCTGAGATCGTCATTTGTCTCGTGTGAGTTCCCACTGTGCTTTGATTACTACCCTACCACGGCTCAAAGGAGTCGTGCAAACAGGTTTTAGTTGGGTACAGTCCCGAGCCACATGGAGGCAGTGAGCGGATCTGCAGGGGTTCGTCTCTCCTGGTATTGGGGGTGAGGTCGCGCTGTGTCTAGGAGAGCCATTACGCAAAGCCCTCGGCCGAGGCAGGAGATTTACTGGTAGGTATTCCAGTAGTATCTCAGGGCGTTCTGGGCTACACTCCGACACGACTTGTACCGCCTTTGGGGGTCTGACTTTTACCAACCCCCTAGGCCCGACATGCGATCCTCATAGACGAACGGACCGGACTGTACGGATATTGTCACTGACAGGCTCAGTAGGGTGTCAGGATGAGTTTGCTCATCGACGTCCCTTTTGGTCAATAGCTGGTAGCCCGTCACGTATTGGCTAATACCTCTGACGTGCTAGTGGTTAAATCCACAGCCATTGTATTGACGAGTCTTTAGAGTCCACCACACTTTCAGTTACTCAAGCTTTCGGGCGAAACGCTGTTGAGGCCGTATGGAGATATGGCAGGGTCCGATCAGATACGTGCGGTATTGCACGGATCAGGATCGGACAGTTTTGTACTAGTAGCCGTATAGTTATATGGCAGGGTTCGATCTGATACGTGCGGTATTGCACGGATCAGGATCGGACGGATATTACTAGCCGGCTTTGGTTTAAGCCGGATCCTAGTTTTAGTACTGTGTAGATTTTGTCTCTTTGCATTTATATCCGGACGGAATACAGATGCGGGTGTGTATGCACAGTATCGGGGTTTTCCTGTAATTTATTACGGGACCAGTTTTTGGAGTTGCCAGCTTGCATTCCGTTCCGGCCGGTTTTCCTTTGTTCTTTCCCGGCCGGACTTTTGCGATGGAGGGGGTTATTTGCAATTGTGCAAATAACATTTGTGGAAGGGGGTTTCTTGCAACTATATTCATTATGATAGGATTTGCCTCCTTGCTTTTTCATGATGATTTTTGCATTAATGAGATTTGAAAGGGTATGGAGAGAAAAGTATGGTTGATGTTTCTTTTGCTTTAGGATGTGGTCACCTCTTTCTATCTCCTACACTCACCTCCCTTTGTTGATTCCTCCCACCATTTCCCACATATAATGGCCGGCCACATTAGAGGAGAAAAGTGAGAATGGTTCATTTGATTTGGGTGTTGGAAATTTATCATTGATCTCATTTTTCTTGCCACCAAAAACCCTCTCCAAAGTTCATGATTTCCTTTCCCCTCCAAGGCAACTTCACCACCCCAATAGAGACTATGATTCTACACTACATTCTACAGCACATCTTGGGCACGTCGACTTGCCAGCTTCGTGCCCGAGTTGCCTCGGTATTGAGGCGGGAGCCCGTAAAAGACGCAGGCGATGTGGTGCCCTTCCGGCAAAGAGGCGACGATATGGAGACAAGACTTTCCGCGGGAGATCGGGACAATGACGAGAAGACCGGAGGACTCGGATCACTCGGTATACTTCTCTTCCCATCTCTTGTTTGCTAGCATTAGGTTAATGGTTTACGATCCGGGTTTTCATTGTCCGCGGTAGCGCCGGTTTCCAAGTAAGGAAAATTTTTGATTCCGCATTTTGGCCTCGAGTACGAGGCCGGGGCGCTGCCGTGGCGCAACATGGTATCAGAGCCATGCCATTAACCTTGCCTAGCTTGTTCTAATGCGTTTTGCTTATCCGATCGACCAAAATTCCAAAAACCTCATTTTTGTTCACATCAGTTTTCTGTTGGAATTTTTTGGTGTCTAAAAATTTTTCAGGTTGAAGAAAAATGATGTGCTGAAATAGATAAGGCTACTGTAGAAAAACGACAAAGTGATTCCCTAGTTGGAGCGCGGAACCGCGGCCAAAACCCCCTTTGGGCCGCGGTTCCGCCGCACTATGGTAAGGTCACTTGGTCGTTTTTGTTCAGTTGCTTTCTGGGCTGAAAATAGGGCTTTTGGAATATTAAAATTGGGCCCAGATCTTCTGTGACTGCTACAGTTTCACTTGGGAGCCCACTTGTTAATTGTTTGATTGATCGGATATTTTAAACACATTATTTTACAGTATTTACATTATATCTGCGACCGTGAATGTCACTTGATCGGTAAATCCCGTCTAACTGCTATAGCTCGGTTAGACGGATTTGCGAACGTGACTTTCACGTTGATGTTCTATGTTTATGCTGTGTTGTTGCGGATCGGTCGTGGGGGATAGCCTGGATGCAATATTAGTACAGTTTTGTTGTATTATGTACATTTGATATTGCGGGACGAGCGTCCGACATGTGGACTGCCGTCACTGCCTGATTGTATTATTCTTTTGAGGCACGACCTGGTTGCGGTCGATGTACCCGGTGTATGTATATTTTACTTTCTGTACTAGGATTACCCCGCGGAGGGGTGCACGGATAGCCGGGTTCTAGAGGGCAACGGGCCCGCATCTCAGGGCATTGAGACGGAGGGGGCTTCAGTCTGGAATTGGCGGGCTATTCGCCGCACTCGTAAGGGGTACAGGTTGACCCAGGAGGGGTGCCCAAGTTACCGGATTCCGTGAAGTGCTGGGTGGTCCATTCACGGTGCTGAAGGGGGCTGCCTCGCTTCAGGTTTTGGCGGGTGACTTGCCGCGCCCGTAGGGGTCTAGGTTTTCATTGCACAGGCTATCCACACGACCAAGGGAACGTCGGGTTTCAGCAGCGGCTCTGTGAAACCCGGGGCTTCCAGATATCTGTATTGTTCTGTGATGCTGTATATTTCTGTGATGTTGCATTTTATTCACGCCTTGAGCGAAATATAATATATTGGTATATATATTAGTAGATGTTGTATATGTTTTTCATCCGCGCTAGTCCAGTCCCCGCTCTGCCGTTAGTTAGCTAACCTAACGGGTGATGACGGGACCCAGTGGCAAATGCGGATGGCATATACGTACGTCAGTATATTTTCGTTCTTTGTGGTGTGATCAATTGATGAGACTGCGTTGATTCGGATCAATGCAAGATAAACAAACCTTTTCTGATGTTGTTGGAACTTTTTTTCAAAAAGCTGTTATTGCAAGGACGTTCACTTTTGTTTTGCATCGTGGTATTCATTTGGAATATCCTGCTCCTCAGTCGACGAGGCAAGGGCCGAGATCCCTTCACAGGGAGTGACCCCTTGGACAGAAGTTTGCGTCAGGGCATTAACTTCACCATAGCCGATTACTTTTGCTTTGCATCGTGGTATTCAGTTGGAATATCCTGCACCTCATTCTACGGGGAAAGAGCCGAGATCCCTTCACCGGGAGTGACCTCTTTAGTGAAGGTTTTCGTCACTATATTTTTATAAAAGGCTATGCAGTTCCTTCAACGATATCAAGTTCATTACGTTAAAGGTTTTTCGCCAAAAACCAGTCGTAGCCCTCCGTCATTTCAGATTAGTATTACTTAGTATTCGTGCTGCGTATGTCGTGCTTAGCCGAGGCGTAGTGTTCGGTAGCTATGTAGTGCTTTTCTGTTGCATGGATATGAGATTGGTTAGGACAGTCGTGCGGTCATTTTGGCTCAGTCAAGGATTCGTGCGGGTGGGTCTAATGCAATCATGATAATGACGGGTTGAACTTGACTAGGATCCATTGATATGTTGGCTCAGTCAAGGTCACTTGGGTCCTAGGGGTAAAAATCACATCGGGAGTTTCAAAAGAACTGAAACTTGCCAGATATGCGCATACCTTCTGGAGTGTGGTGACTTGAGTGGATTCCGTCAAGTTATCATGCGATGATAGTTGGATCCCGATTCCCACTGATAAGTTGGTTTACTCCTCGGGTGATCCCGACTAATTCTTCTTTCAGGTTTGGAGGAGAATTTGACGGTACAGTGGGAGGTTTCCTGATTAGATAAAGTGATAACCATTCTGATCTAGGTTAGAGTGCACGCTGAGTGTTTCTTTTCTCTCTCTCTGGCAGCGACCATTGACCTGACCCTAGACTATGACTCAGTGACCAAGTTGACCGAACCTTCTTAACACTGGCTTTTGGATTGTCAGAGTTGTAGACCTCATTGCCACTCCTACTTTTACCCTTTTCTCCAGGACACCCCGTACTACTACGAACGTCCACTTCCATTGGACAAAACCATCGTATGGTTAGATATGAACTCGAAGGAATTCGAGGATGGTTTCCGGTTCTGGAGAAAACGGATAGGATTATTCAGTTGTCTTTTCCCTTTTACCTTCTCTCAAGTTGTGAGTACTCCTTGGTTTAGGAGATAGTACACCTATTGTGCAAATTTGATAGTCTTCTTCCAAACCTTATGCTGGTGCCGACCGGTAGGGAATGAAGAAAACCAATTAGCCTAAACGATGTGCAGAAGGTATTAAGATTAAGACAAAATAAAGGGATTAGTAAGAGGGCAAAGTAAATTGCGACTGCTTTTCACGACCGAACCAAGTATTTCTTCGCCAATCCTAAATCACCTTTGTATTTCTCCAGGACACTCCGTATCAGTACGAAGATCCCAAGTTTATTGGATAATCCATCGTATGGTTATATACGAACTCGAAAGGAACTTGTTCCAGTTCGGGGATGGATTCTGGTTCAAGAGAAATAGGAATAAGGTTTATTCGGTTGTCTTTTATTTTCACCTTCTCTCGCATTGCGAGTGCTCCTAGGATTAGGACAGTACACCCATTATGCTTATTGGATAGTCTTCTTCCAAACCATAGGCTGGTGCCGAACGGTAGGGAAGGAAGAAAACCATTTGGCCTAAAGGGGTGTGCAGACGGTAATGACTAAAGACATATAAAGGGATTTGGACAGATGGCAAAGAGATATACGGTTACAGTTGTGAATCTGGATAATGGTAGAGGCATTACTAGGAATACCAGGATACCCCACCGAAACATTTCAATGTTTCAGTTTCACTGTGTAATGTTAAAAGAAAACTGATTTCCCGATTACATACTTACTCCAGGGTATGTATTTACCAGGTATGATTCTCACATCTGTATGGTTTTACAGATGTTGAGTGGGAGTAAGTTATTGGGAATTAGGTGACCATCCTCATTATATCGGGATTCGTTGTAATTGGTGATATTTGAGGAGATCATCTGGGCTGTTTGCCGGTCGGCAAATATTTGGTTTTGAATATCCGCTGTTGTGCACCAATTTCAAATTGATATATCTGTACGTCTATTTTCATAGAGTGAGATATACCTTTTGATATTATGTCGATGACATTTACCTATATCAGTGGATGGTTAGGTAAGGAGCATTAAACAGCGGTGTAATTCTTCTTAACCATAAGTACAGTTTTCAACCTGCGACGCACAGTGAAAGAGTTGTTAGACTCAGCGTACTTATACAGAGTATTGTATGTTGTCCTGTGTCCATTAGGACAGAGGGCTTGGTCCTCCTACTATATTCTGTTTACTTTTAACTTCTCTAGTTCTTAGACATGTGTTTCGTAGGAACACATGGTCTAAGTTTTGAGGAGTTATAGGTATTTGAATAGAGTAGAGAACCAGGTGTAGCAAGTATCGGGATTCTTCAAAGTGATCGAAGATGTAGATACTTGTGTATGGTATTCAGTTGATAGTAATGATAAAGAGAAATTGCTTCTCTTTCAGGTTACTCATAATTGGAAGCATTCCTAAGTTGAGTAACGCTGATCGGCCTCCTTCCATTTAGTTGACATGCACTGGAGATAGCTGCATGATTTGAATCTGGTTCATTTAAATCAGTGCCTCTGGTTCTATAATTGGATATAGAACAGTTCATATCTTAACGATGTTAAGGTACGGGGAGTTGTCCGGCTTATGCTTAAAACCAGACACTGGACAACTCAAGGCACGTTTCTGTAATGGCTGTTTGCGGGTTGACCCAGGCTATGACGAGGGTTGACTTTCTACCATCTGGCAGATCAATAGAAATATTGTTCTAGACTCGCCACAGTTTTATTAAAAATGGATTTTTTCAAAAACAGTAGTGGGAGTATGGTAGAACTGGAAGTGATTCCAGAACCGCAAACGATTACTGAAGATTTGATAAGGAACCTAAAGATTCAATCTGATTTGACATTCCATTAGCCACTCCGCAGATAAGGTGGGTAACTTCAGGCACCCGAGAGGTACTCCGGTAGCCTCAAGGACGGTGACAGGGAAGTTCTTGTTTACCCACACTTGCCATTGCTGTTGTTCCAGGCTGCGAGAACCGGTGGGAGGATGAGTATAGCGTCGTTCTAAACTAGCTTAGAAGTGCACGTCTATATGACTCTGCCAGAGGGTTGTCGTAGTCAGTGGGAGCAGCGGAAGCATTGGTGGACATCAGGCTTATGTCTATTTATAGACTAAAGCAGATATAGCGGAGATAGATCATCTATTTCTGATGTGACAGTCATAGGTTTGACGTCATCAGAATAGGGGGTAGATCTGTTGAGAAGGTAGTAGGAAGTGATATTCCTATACTACGATCGGTTATACTTTGGTCGTCACACAGTGTTTTCTCCGTATGGGATTTGGACATTATGTCAGACATACTGGTTACTAGATCTATGGTTTTAGATCTAGATTTGGGTGGTTTCCCAATCTGGGTACTTAGACAGCATTCTAAGAGTATTTAGAATGGACGACTCCTGGCACGGTAGTGTACCTGCAGGTGATGGAGTCACCCTCTCTAAAGGTGTCTTACAGACTAAAGGGGAGAGGGATACGCATGATTGACAGATCACTTGCTTAGGCAATTGAGTCAATCATGAGATGTCAAGTACCACACCAGATGTTTTTCTTGCAGTAGATGAAATAAGTTGATATTAATCCAATCCTGGAGAAACAGTCGGAAGCAGTTTTAGAACATAAGTTGATGTTCTAGGGATGTGATAACGACAGCCTCTTTTAGGAGACAATTATCATTCCAGGCTTCCAAGGTGACATGGACGACAAGGAGGTTGTCAGAGTTATAGTTTTCCCTCTGACGAGGGGCAGTATTTTGGACAGGTGATCCAAGGCAGATACTGAGGGAGGCATGGCGCAGGATACTGATTAAGTTCAGTTGACGATACAGTCTAAGAAGTTTGGATTTGGAGTTCATTTATGAACTAGGTCCCATCAGACATCCAGACATTCCAAGACAGGTATTGCTCATTTCGGGAGATGGTTTTCTCCGCGAACTTGAGATATAGAGAGACATAGAAAGAAACATCCTGGCGGATCCACTCACTGAGGCTATTCCTCGGACGCAATAGTTTCGCAAACAGGCTTTGTGCGATTGACTAGTAGAGGAGTTGGGTGTTCGGTATCACACGGGCTGTGAGTATGCGACATCGCAATAATTAGCCTTGAGTGCAAGTGGGAGATTGTTGGAGATAGTGCCCTCAGAGTCAATTATTGGATCACAGGCACGTGATTGCAATGATTGAGGGAGGACCTATCCCGGTAGGACAGTCTTACTCGAGATGATAGTATGCTATCTGGTTTACCTTTATCATCGTGTACTGTTTCAGGTGACCTTACAGGTCGCTATTACACGTTGATAGAGCCCCTAGGATTCTTGCTTGATGACCAGCAGTATGATGGCGATCATATTCATGGGAGCTGGGGTCTATAAGCACATCCTTAAAAGGTCCCTAGTCGTAGGAGTTTCGAGACAGGGCATCGATACTCCATTAGTAGACTAGTGTATACAGTCGAGACCCCGACGAGAGGCGGTGGCCGGTCTCACAAGCCACTGGTGTCTGTTGGTTCACCTAAGATGTATACAGGTGCTCATTGGGTTATGAGTACACCGGACAGGACTCGCCGGGAACCTGCTAGTTGGGATTATACCAGACGTCAGATAGCAGTTCCCAGGTGACATGTGTACAGGTTAGTTCATCGACCTGAGATCGTCATTTGTCTCGTGTGAGTTCCCACTGTGCTTTGATTACTACCCTACCACGGCTCAAAGGAGTCATGCAAACAGGTTTTAGTTGGGTACAGTCCCGAGCCACATGGAGGCAGTGAGCGGATCTGCAGGGGTTCGTCTCTCCCGGTATTGGGGGTGAGGTCACGCTGTGTCTAGGAGAGCCATTACGCAAAGCCCTCGGCCGAGGCAGGAGATTTACTGGTAGGTATTCCAGTAGTATCTCAGGGCGTTCTGGGCTACACTCCGACACGACTTGTACCGCCTTTGGGGGTCTGACTTTTACCAACCCCTAGGCCCGACATGCGATCCTCATAGACGAACGGACCGGACTGTACGGATATTGTCACTGACAGGCTTAGTAGGGTGTCAGGATGAGTTCGCTCATCGACGTCCCTTTTGGTCAATAGCTGGTAGCCCGTCACGTATTGGCTAATACCTCTGACGTGCTAGTGGTTAAATCCACAGCCATTGTATTGACGAGTCTTTAGAGTCCACCACACTTTCAGTTACTCAAGCTTTCGGGCGAAACGCTGTTGAGGCCGTATGGAGATATGGCAGGGTCCGATCAGATACGTGCGGTATTGCACGGATCAGGATCGGACAGTTTTGTACTAGTAGCCGTATAGTTATATGGCAGGGTTCGATCTGATACGTGCGGTATTGCACGGATCAGGATCGGACGGATATTACTAGCCGGCTTTGGTTTAAGCCGGATCCTAGTTTTAGTACTGTGTAGATTTTGTCTCTTTGCATTTATATCCGGACGGAATACAGATGCGGGTGTGTATGCACAGTATCGGGGTTTTCCTGTAATTTATTACGGGACCAGTTTTGGAGTTGCCAGCTTGCATTCCGTTCCGGCCGGTTTTCCTTTGTTCTTTCCCGGCCGGACTTTTTCGATGGAGGGGGTTATTTGCAATTGTGCAAATAACATTTGTGGAAGGGGGTTTCTTGCAACTATATTCATTATGATAGGATTTGCCTCCTTGCTTTTTCATGATGATTTTTGCATTAATGATATTTGAAAGGGTATGGAGAGAAAAGTATGGTTGATGTTTCTTTTGCTTTAGGATGTGGTCACCTCTTTCTATCTCCTACACTCACCTCCCTTTGTTGATTCCTCCCACCATTTCCCACATATAATGGCCGGCCACATTAGAGGAGAAAAGTGAGAATGGTTCATTTGATTTGGGTGTTGGAAATTTATCATTGATCTCATTTTTCTTGCCACCAAAAACCCTCTCCAAAGTTCATGATTTCCTTTCCCCTCCAAGGCAACTTCACCACCCCAATAGAGACTATGATTCTACACTACATTCTACAGCACATCTTGGGCACGTCGACTTGCCAGCTTCGTGCCCGAGTTGCCTCGGTATTGAGGCGGGAGCCCGTAAAAGACGCAGGCGATGTGGTGCCCTTCCGGCGAGGAGGCGACGATATGGAGACAAGACTTTCCGCGGGAGATCGGGACAATGACGAGAAGACCGGAGGACTCGGATCACTCGGTATACTTCTCTTCCCTTCTCTTGTTTGCTAGCATTAGGTTAATGGTTTACGATCCGGGTTTTCATTGTCCGCGGTAGCGCCGGTTTCCAAGTAAGGAAAATTTTTGATTCCGCCTTTTGGCCTCGAGTACGAGGCCGGGGCGCTGCCGTGGCGCAACAGGAATTTCACTTCCTAATCTGTGTATGTCATCCAAATACCAAGACATCACACCCTACTACCTTCTTAACAGATCCATCCCCTATTCTGATGAAGTCAAACCTATGACTGTCACATCAGAAATAGATGATCTATCTCTGCTATATCTGCTTTAGTCTATAGATAGACATAAGTTACTTATCCACTATGTTTCCGCTGCTCCAACTGACTACGACAACCCTCTGGCAGAATCATATACACGTACACTTCTAAAGCTAGTTTAGAATGACGCTATACTCATCCTCCTGCCGGTTTTCATAGCCTGGAACAACAGTAGTGTCAAATCTGGGTAAACAAGAACCTCCCTGTCACCGTCCTTGAGGCTACCTGAGTACCTCTCGGGTGCCTGAGGTTACCCACCATATCTGCGGAGTGGCCAATGGAATGTCAATCCAGATTGAATCTTTAGGTTCTTATCAAATTTTCAGTAATCGCTTGCGGTTCTGGAATCACTTCCAGTTCTACCATACTCCCACTTCTGTTTCTGAAAAAAATCTATTTTACTAAAACTGTGGCGAGTCAAGAACAATATCACTATTGATCTTCCAGATGGTAGAAAGTCAACCCTCGTCATAGCCCGGGTCAACCTACAAACAGCCATTACAGAAACGTGCCTTGAGTTATCCAGAGTCTGGTTTTAAGCATAAGCCGGACAACTCCCCGTACCTTAACAATGTTTAGATATGAACTATTCTATATCCAATATAGAAACAGAGGCACTGATTTAATTGGAACCAGATTCAAATCATACAACTGTCTCCAGTGCATGTCAACTAAATGGAGAGAGGCCGATCAGCATTACTCAACTTAGGAATACATCCAGATATGAGTAACCTGAAAGAGAAGCAAGTCCTCTTAATCATTACTATCAACTGAATACCATACACAAGTATCTACATCTTCGATCACCTTGAATAATCCTGATACTTGCAACGCCTGGCTCTCTACTATATTCTTATAGCTATAACTTCTCAAAATTTAGATCTTGTATTTCTACAAAACACATGTCTAAGAACTAGAGAAGTCACAAGTAAACAGAATATAGTACGAGTACCAACCCCTCTGTCCTCATGGACACTGGACAACATACAATACTCTGTATAATTCCCCCGAGTCTAATAACCCATTCCCTGTGTGTCGTAGGTTGAAAACTGTACTTATGGTTAAGAAGAATTACACCGCTGTTTAATGCTCCTTACCTAACCATCCACTGATATAGGTAAATGTCATGGACATAATTTCAAAAAGTTATATCTCATTTTATAAAAATAAACGTACAGATATATCAATTTGAAATTGATGCATAACAACGGATATTCAAAACCAAATATTTGCCCTCCGGCAAACAACTCAGGCGATTTCCTCAAATATCACCAATTACAACGAATCCCGATATAATGAGGATGATCACCTAATTCCCAATAACTTACTCCCACTCATCATCTGTAAAAACATACAGATGTGAGAATCAAACTTGGTAAATACATACCCTGGAGCAAGGACTAATTGGGAAATCAGTTTTCTTTTAACAGTACACAGTGAAACTGAAACATGTAAACGTTTCGAAGGGGTATCCGGGTATTCTTAGTAATGCCTCTCCTATTATCAAATTCACAACTATAACTGTATATTTCTTCGCCATCTCTCCAAATCCCTTTATATGTCTTTAGTCGTTACCTTCTGTACACCATCGTTAGGCTAAATGGTTTTCTTCCTTCCCTAACGTTCAACACCAGCCTATGGTCTGGAAGAAGACTATCCAATAAGCGTAATCGGTCTACTGTCCTAATCCTAGGAGCACTCGCAACCCGAGAGAAGCTAAAGATAAAAGACAACTGAATAAAACCTTATTCCGATTTGTCCTGAACCAGAATCCATCCCCGAATTGGAACAAGTCCCTTCGAGTTCGTATATAACCATACGATGGAGTATCCAGTAAACCGTGGATCTTTGTAGTGATACGAAGTGTCCTGGAAAAATACAAAAGTGATGTAGGATTGGCGAAGAAATACTTGGTTTGGTCGTGAATAGCAGTCGCAGTTTACTTTGCCCTCTTACTAATCCCTTTATTTGTCTTAACTTATTACCTTTTGTACACCATCGTTAGGCTAATTGGTTTTCTTCATTCCCCACCGTTCAGCACCTGCCTATGGTTTGGAAGAAGACTATCCAATAAGCGTAATAGGTGTACTGTCCTAATCCAAGGAGCACTCGCAACCTGAAAGAAGGTAAAAGGAAAAGAAAACTGAATAGTCCTATTCATTTTCTCCACAACCGGAAACCATCCGCGAATTTGGAACAAGTTCCTTCGAGTTCATATATAACCATATGATGGTTTTATCCAATGGAAGTGGACGTTCGTAGTAATACGGGGTGTTCTGGAGAAAAAGGAAAAAGTAGGAGTGGCAATGAGGTATGCAACTCTGACAATCCAAAAGCCAGTGTTTTAAAAAGGTTCGATTAACTTGGTCACTGAGTCATAGTCAAAGGTCGGGTCATGGTCGCTGCCAAAGTGAGAGAGAAAAGAAACACTCAGCGTGCACTCTAACCTAGATCAGAATGGTTATCACTTTATCTAATCAGGAAAGCTTCCACTGTATCGTCAAATTCTCCTCCAAACCTGAAAGAAGAATTAGTCGGGATCACCCGAGGGGTAAACCAACTCATCAGTGGGAATCGGGATCCAACTATTATCGCATGATAACGTGATGGAATCCTCTCACGTTATCATACTCCAGAAGGTTTGTGCATATCTGGCAAGTTTCAGTTTCTTTAGAAACTCCCGATGTGATTTTTACCCCATACTCTTATGACCTTGACGAAGGCCAACATATCATAAGTCACATGTCAAGTTCTGCCCGTCATTATCCAGGTTAATTTGAACCCACCCGTACATACACTTGATGAAGGCCAAAATAGTAGTACCCAAACCAACGCATCTATCTATGCAGCAGAAAAGTAACAAATAGCTACCATACACTATGCCTTGACGAAGGCCAACATACATAGCATGAATACTAAGTGCTACCTTTCTGGAATGACGGAGGGCTACGAATGGTTTTTGGAGAATAACCTTTAACATAATGAATTTGATATCGTTGAAGGAACCGGATAGCTTTTTATAAAAATTATAGTGGCGAAAACCTTTGCTAAAGAGGTCACTCCCGGTGAAGGGATCTCGGCTCTTTCCCCGTAAAATGAGGTGCAGGATATTCCAACTGAATACCATGATGCAAAGCAAAAAGCAATTGACTATAGTAAAGTTATTACCATGACGCAAACTTCTGTCCAACGGGTCACTCCCGGTGAAGGGATCTCGGCCTTTGCCTCGTCGACTGAGATGCTGGATATTCATAACCGAATACCATGTGCAAAACAAAAGAAAACGCCCTTGCAATAACAGCTTTTTGAAAAATGTTCCAACAACATCAGAATAGGTTTGTTTAGCTTGCATTAATCCGAATCAATGGAGTCCCATCAATTAATCACACCACAAAAGAACGAAAATATGATGTACGTATATGCCATCCGCATTCGCCACTGGGTCCCGTCATCACCCGTTAGGTTACTTATCTAATGACAGAGCGGGGACTGGACTAGCGCGGGTGTAAAACAAATACAACATCAACTAGTATATATATCAATATATAAGATTCACTCATGGCGTGATAAAATGCAACATCACAGAGAGTAATAAGCATCACAGAACAATACAGATAATATGGGATGCCCGGGTTTCATAATGCCGCTACTGAAACACGACGTTCCCCTGGTCGTGTGGATAGCCTGTGCAATGAAATCCTAGACCCCTACGGGCGCAGAAAGTTACCCGCCAAAACCTAAAGCGGGGCAGCCCCCTTCAACAACGTGAATGGACCACCCAGCACTTCACGGAATCCGGTAACTTGAGCACCCCTCTTTGGGTCAACCTGTACCCCCTACGAGTGCGGCGAATAGCCTGCCAATTCTAGAGTGAAGCCCCTTCCATCTTAAAGCCTTGAGATGCGGGCCCGTTGCCCTCTAGAACCCCGGCTATCCGTGCACCCCACCACGGGGTAATCCTAGTACAGAAAGTAAAATATACAACGGGTACATCGACCTCAGCCCGGTCGTGCCCCAAAAGAATAATATACAAACAGGCTGTGACGGCAGTCCACATGTCGGACGCTCGCCCCGCAATATCAAATGTACAAATACAACCAAATTATACTACCATTGCATCTAGGCTATCCACCATGACAAATCCGCAACATCACAGCACAACACAGAACATCAACGTGAGTGTCAAGTTCGCAAATCCGTCTAAAAGAGCTATAGCAATTAGACAGAATTTACCGATCAAATGACATTCTCGGTCACAGATATAATGTAAATACTGTGAACTAACATATTTAAAATTTTCGATCGACAAAATTTCTCGAAGTGGGCCCCAAGCACAAATCCAGCACTCAAACAAATCTGGGTCCAAACAAAAATTACTAGAAACCCCAATTCCAAGTCAGAGAACAATGTACAAAATTTGGTGCAGTGAAGAGATAGAATAGCGGTGGAACCGCGGCTAAAACATGGTTAAGGCCGCGTTCCGCGGCGCAACAATAACAATAGTCAACCAAATTTTCACAGAACTCTTAAAAAACCTGCCTGATTTTCTGTCATACCCAAAAAAATTTTTAGAGCACTAAAAAAATTCGACAGAAACTAGATGACTTGGAATCGCGGTTTTGGAAATTTTGTCCGATAGAAGTTTTGAACACGTTAGAGCAAGCTAGTAAAGGTCAATGGTGTGGCTCTGATACCATGTAAGTCTACAGTAGCGCCCCGGCCGTCTGTCCGAGGCCAAAATGCGGAAACAATAACTTTTTCAAACTAGAAACCGGCGCTATCGTATGCTTAAAACCCGGATCGAACCATTAACCTACAACTAGCAACTAGAGAAAGGGTTGGAAAGCTATACCGATCGATCCGTGTCCTTCGGTCTTTGGACACCATCCCAAGCTCCTCGCGGCATCTCCGAGTTCGATCTCCTCGTCGAAAAGGGCACCACATCTTTGAGTCTTTTTACGGGCTCCCACTTTATCCGAAGCAACTCGGGCACGAAGTTCGCTAGCCAACGTGTCCAAGGTGATGTAGAGAATGTTTGTGATCACTTTGTCTCTTGCATCCATGAGATGGATGGAGGTTGAAGGTGTTGCCATTGATGGAGATTATAAGCTAGGGAAGAAAGAGGAAGAAGAAGTTTTTTTTCTTTTTCTTTTCTTTTGTGATGGAATGATAATGAGAGTGAGAGAGCGTGAGAATAATACAAGAGCCAAAACTCTATATGGCAGCCCCCTTTTTCTCTCCTTATCATATCAAGCATAAATCAAACACTAATGTGACATTTTTCACAAAAAAAGAGAACATGAGTCACTATATATGTCCATGTCGCATTTAATGTATCTCATGATGAATTCTAGCTCATATTTCCATATGCAAACATTAATCCAAATGTTTGCAACATTAAAAAGATACGGCAACATCTAAAGTAAACTCGTGACGGATCATAAGGATACCCCTCACCTGTATATACATACCTGCACCCGCATTCCGAATGAATGCGAATGCGATGAGACTAAAGTAATCCAACAAATCTAATACTAGGATCCGGCTTAAACCAAAGCCCACTAGTATGATCCGTCCGATCAAGATCCGTGCACTACCGCACGTATAAGATCGAACCCTGCCATATATCATACGGCCTCTACAACGTTTCACCCGAAACTTGAAAAACTGTCTGTGGGGGACTCTAAAGACTCGTTAATACATTGGCTGTGGATTTAACCACCAGCATGTCAGTTATACTAGCTGTACGTAACGGGCTACCAGGTATTGATCAAAAGGGAGGTTGATGAGCAAACTCATCCTGACACCTTACTAAGCCTGTCAGTGACAATATCCGTATAGTCCGGTCCGTTCGTCTATGAGCATCGCATGGCGGGCCTAGGGGGTTAGTAAAAGTCAGATCCCCAAAAGCGGAACAAGTCGTGTCGGAGTGTAGCCCAGAACACCCTCAGATACTACTGGAATACCTACCAGTAAATCTACTGCCTTGGCCAAGGACTTCGTGTAATGGCTCTCCTAGACACAGCGCGATCTCACCCCCAATACCGGGAGAGACAAAACCCCTGCCGATCCGCTCACTGCCTCCATGTGGCTCGGGACTGTTCCCAACTAAAACCTGTTTGCACGACTCCTTTGACCTGTGGCAGGGTAGTAATCAAAGCACAGTGGGAACTCACACGAGACAAATGACGATCTCAGGTCGATGAACTAACCTGTACACATGTCACCAAGGAACTGCTATCTGACGTCAGGTATAATACCAACTAGCATGCTCCGGAGGAGTCCTTTCCGGTGTACTCATAACCCAATGAGCACCTGTATACATCTTAGGTGAACCAACTGACACCAATGGCTTATGAGACCGGCCACCGCCCCTTGTCGGGGTCTCGACTGTATACACTAGTGTACTAATGGGGTATCGATGCCCAGTTTCGAAACTCCCATGACTAGGGACCACTTTAACGTTGTGCTTATAGACCCCAGCTCCCACGTATATGATCGCCATCATATTGCTGGTAGTCAAGCAAGAATCCTAAGGGCTCTATCAACGTGCAATAGTGACCTGTAAGGTCACCTGAAGCGGTACACGATGATAAAGATAAACCAGATAGCATACTATCATATCGAGTAAGACTGTCCTACCGGCATAGGTCCTCCCTCAATCATTGCAATCACGTGCTTGTGATACAATAATTGACTCTAAGGGCACTATATCCAACACCTGACATGGTCAGACTACCTACCGGTGATTGTTGGCACGGTGGATATCCGGAGGATACCGACCGTGGTCATGAGATATTGAGATATTGATACTTGAGATGGGCCAGTCCGGATTGCCGGAGCCCGAGACTTCTGAGATACTTATACTTTGGGACACTGAGATATTCATTTGAGGTGTCGATGCTTGACACAGATTTCTATTGATTTAATTGATATAACTTCAGATATTTCAAATGAGTTTTCTAAGATGAAAATAATGATTTCCTCATATAAGCAAATTCAGATCACGTGTTAAATTACATTTATGTCGCATACATGCTAGTACATTATACCATATCAATATTATAGAATTGTGACACTTTGCCTACATGCTTTCGATAGTCTTTATAGATGTTACATATTACTCACGAGTTGGCAACTCACCCTCGTTGTGCCACAGCCTTTTTGCAGGGCCGATCCGTCAGCACGGTAGCGGCGGATGCACTTCATCCTTTTGCTTGGATTTGAGGCTTTTTCCCGTAGGTGGGTTGTGTCATTATTTTTTTTCCACCTTGTATATTCATTGTATCTAGTGTACTCCATCAATTGTATTAGAAACGAGACAGCCAGATTTATGGGCATGTATGTTGTTTCTTTGGGTCACGCTCACTTGAGCCGACGTGTTGCTTTTTTTACTTATGCCTTTTTATGCTTATTTTGCTCATTGATGATTTATATTCCACGGGATTTGAGTGCTCCTTGGGGCGAAGGGCTAGCTTCCGCTTGGGGATACCTTATTTCATGTTATTTATATATATTCCTGTTTCTACCCGTTTGGGGGCCAGTATTTACAAAGGAGACTTTGCCGAAATTTTGGGAAAAATGGATGTTGCTTTTAAAAAGCTTGATGTGACTATTTAATTTAAAATTTCTTTCAATAAATTGGTTTTCCTTCACTCTACTAGTTATTTAGTTTTGATTTCTGGGTTTTGGCTTACTTAGATTACGGACGCCTCGAGACGTTTTGTAATTTAAGTGTCAGTCATGCTCCATACTTTTCGGGTCGTGACACTTAATAGACACCGGACAAGATACAACACTTTGTATAAGTACACTGAGTTTAATAAGCCAAACCTTGTGCGTTGTAAGTTGAAAACTGTACTATGGTTAAGAAAAATTACACCTATGTTGAATGCACCTTACCTAACCATAAACTGATATAGGTAAATTTCAATGACATAATTTCAAAAAGTTATATCTCACTTTAAACGTACATATATATCAGTTTGAAACTGGTGCATAATTACAGATATTCAGAACCAAAAATTTGCCGTCAGGAAAAAACCAGATGATTTCCTCAAATATCACCAATTACAACGAATTCCGATATAATAAGGATCTAATCACCCAATTCCCAATATCTTACTCCTACTCATTATCTGTAACACTATACAGATGTGAGAAACGAATCTTGTAAATACATACACTGGAGTTAGATTCCAATTGGGAAAACAGTTTTCAATTAACACCGCATAGAGAATCTGAAACATGAAAATGTTTCAAAAGAGGTTAACCGGGTATTCATAGTAATTCCTCTTCCACTATCCTGATTCATGACGGTAACCGTATACTTCCATGCCCTCACTCCAATCCCTTTATTATGTCTTTACTTATTATCTTCTGTACACCTCCTTTAGGCTAATTGGTTTTCTTCCTTCCCTACCCTTCAGCACCAGCCTAAGGTTTAGAAAAACACTATCCAATAAGCGTAATAGGTGTACTCTCCTAATCCTAGGAGCCCTTGCAACCTGAGAGAAGGTAATGGGAAAAGACATCTGAATAATCCTATTCCTTTTCTCCTGAACCGGAAACCATCCTCGAATCTGGAACGAACTCCTTAGAGTTCGTATGTAACTATACGATGGCATGTCCAAGCATTATGGACGTTCGTAGTGATACGAAATATTCTAGAAAAATTCAAAATGGATGTGGGAATGTGTCACGACCCGAAATGGCAAGTGACTGGCACTTGAATCATATGAAGTCTATAGGACCCCATCTAATTCAAGTAAGCCAAAAATCCCAGAAATCTAAACCATTTAAAGAAAGAAGTGAAGAAAACATGTTTAAAACAAGCGGTTTTTAAATAACATAAGCCGAATATGCATTTTAAAATCTCAAGTCTTTTCTGAAAATTTCGGCAGAGTTTCCTTTGTAAATACTGGCCCCAAAAGGGGTACAACATGCATAATATGAATAAAGGCATCCCCAAGCGGGAGCAAGCTCTTCGTCAATCGACGGTCACAACCACGCAAGCAATATAATATACAACGCCGAAGGGCAAGGATCAAAACTCAAAAGGAAACTTAAAATCATCAAGAAAACCATACAAATACAACGCGCGGCTCTAAGGTCGAAAGAATATACAACTGGTTTTCTAAGTCTGAAATAAATACAAGTCTAGTTGATGGAGCTTACTAGATACAACTGAATATAAATAAGTACAATTGTGGTCACGATGCGAGTGAACCCATCTACCAAAGCAATCACCCGAAAAGGAACAGTATGCCAACAAAGCCGCAAAGAACCTGTACGATAAAACCTGCAAGAAAGCTGTGGCACAACGGGGGTTAGTTGCCAACTCATGAGTAGAAAACATCACAGAGCAGAAATCGTATGTATGACTCAATCCTAGGTCAACCAATCAGTAATATATATATATATATATATATATATATATCCGCAATATGATAAAGTTTGAAGCATGAAAAGGTGGAAAGGATAAACATCTACACCAAGTGTAATAACAAGTGCTCGTGTCAGTGCCTTAGGTAGCAACATATCATAAACATGAGGTATGATCAAAGTAATCATTATGAAATCAGTGTCAACTATATCATGAAGTCTATAAGTATGTGGATATCATCTAACTATGTAATCAACGTTTGTATGCATGTGGATCTCGTCCATGTGTCAACCAATAACATAACAATATCATGCATGTAAAATTCATAAAATCATATGCGTGAAAGTATGAGGATATAAATCAACATGTGTCCCTCGCGACACATCAAAATCATGGAACCTGAGTGTCCAGCATCGACACTCGAAAACATCTTGAAACCTGTGCCCAGCATCGGCACGTAAATCCTCATATATCGGGCTCCGTCAGTCCAGATCGGCCTACGGGCTCCGTCAGTCCCGATCGGCCCATAACATCTCTCGTCTCCGGTCGGTATCCTCTGGATATCCGCCGAGCCCAGATACTATCACCGGTAGGTATGCTTCCCCTGTCAGACTCATCGGCATGGTCCATTGATATCCTTTCTTGCCCCGTGGTACCTCCGGGCCCCACCATGTACCCGCATACGGCCCACAACTCCTCCTTGCATGGGGTATATATGTATATATATATATATATATCAAAACCGATAAAACTCATGGCTGCTGCTGAAATATCATAACAAGAGAAACCGTGTTTTTAAAATAGTACATACATTCTTTTGAAATACCCATGGTTCTCAAATCCAGAAATATCATGAAAACAACATATCTCAATTCGTATAATCATAAAGCATGATGTACGCGACATATAACAGAAATGTAAGCATATCCGTATATCATGCAACATAGAACAGTAATATGCACATATCGAGGGAAAACCGCTCTTTCAAATGAATCCAGTTTATAAATATATCATGCGGTTTCCAAATCTCCAAAATCAAGCCAGAATCATCTATGTATGTGCAAATATGTATGTATGCAAGTATGAGTGTACAATATGTATGTACGTAAGTATGAGTGTACAATATGTATGTACGCAATTATGAGTGTACAATATGTATGTACGCAAGTATGTCATGCAAGGAGTCATATCCTGATGCAACAGTCCTACTATATAGTGACATGGCAATTATCGATGATGAAGTGTGTGAGCCGGCAAACAGGTGTACGTAGAGCATACGCATCATCGGTAATGGTGTTGCTGTCCTGACAGCATGGCTTTAATATAACAATAAACATATTTAAACATGCAATGCGATGCGAATAACAAGAATATGCAGAAAATGAATAATAAACACAACACTGAAGAATCTACATCAATATATATATGTCATACAGTTTTGCCATTTGTAATAACACGAATCGTGATGTTTAAAAAAATAAGGGCTACAGTGTTTTTAAGAAAAGATACGTCTTTTGAAAATATCTGTACAATCCTTTGGCCTATCTTTAAAATACTCACGATTCGTTAGTTTTGAAATAGGTAGGACTCGAGTCTTGTCTAACATCAAGTAAACTACAGGACTAATCGAAAGGTAAGGAAACCACCTAAATCTGAGTCGATACATATAAATATAATAGTCGGTGATCCCGCCTCAATAGTATCACATACGATACAATATATATTATGAAATACTCGAGTCAAGAGTGTGGATCTATCATCAATATATAGCTCGTACGTAAATCCGTCGTACGGCATCCCAAATAAGGGTACGGGTCAAATATCACATTCATCTCATTATTCATCTGGTATCCATTATCATCATATCCTTTATTAGGGGTACTGATCTAAGTCTAGCACATACTAATACCGTCTATATATATATATATATAACATATATATATATATATGCGTGTATGAAAACGCACGCCTAAAGGATCGCTATAATCTCATGTCGTATCTCCTAATACGAACCACATCATATCACCGATCTCATGGCACCATGCCCAATCTCATCGACTCATCTCCAAATACCATGTACAACGTATGTATATATACATCTCCCTATTACCGCACACGTAAAACAATGTAAACATGTGTGTGTGTATAAACCATATTCTAAGGTCCGCGACTAAACTAACTAATGACGCTATCATCCAATTTTACTAAAATTATCAATGACTCCTAAAGTCTATATAGAAAGTCATAAACTCACAATAAACATATAAATCTACCCATATAATATATATATACCATACACTACACAATGAACTACGGGGGTGCTATATGTCATCCACCCGACTTCCCCCGTATATATAAATCTACTCACCTTGCCGTTGCCGATGTCACCATGCGCTTGCTTGTCATCCCGAAGTCCATATGGGGGTACCTACATGTCACAACGTATCGCATTAAAATCCAAATCAAAACCAAAACGACACGCTAAAAGTCTATAGGTTAGAACCTATGGACTACACCTTTCAAACCACCAAACAACCCTCGATATTGTCGTACAAACGTCAAGTGATCGAGTTAAAACACAAATACTAAAATCCAGAATCCAAAATATGAAAAATATAACCCTGAATCAAAATAGCAACTCATGAATTTAGTCCCAGATTTTACCCTAGGTGAAATTAGCCAATTCTGCACATGTAAAGGATCTAGTTTACTGGAGATAAAGCCTCAGAACCAATACGAACCAATTTGCCCTAGGTCCGGCTGCAAATTACGGCCAAAAGGGATATATTTGTGGCCATGGTGAGGGATTAGGGGCTAGGATTTCAGTGGGGGGTCCTAGGTTGCCTGCATGTAACTCAGTGTTTGCTAAATAATTTTCCAGGTCTCCGAGTGATAGCAGATGTCAATATACCCACACAAAATCTACAATTCTCCGATATCGGGTTTCTAAGTTCGTATTTTGGGGCTTAAGTCTCAGGTTCAGTTCACTATATCATCATAACAGGGACTGTAGTCCCTAATTACACCTCGATTGTACCTTTGGAATCAATTCAAAATCTAATCCCTAACTTGGAATTTTCAAAGTTCGCTAAACTACACAATATCGATTCTAAACTTGTATGGATACTTATGGAATCGAAATACTATTATGATGGTGCAGAAATTACCCCATGTGGCAACTCAAGAAAATTCTTGAGTTGCCCCATGTCTTCAAAATTGGATTTTTCTTTGTCCAAAGTGTTGCTAGTAGGCTTGTGCACATTTTTTTTGTGAAATGGGGATGATGTTTTGAGTTGTATTTGATTTTTTTTAGAGGATGAAGTGGAGGGGGAGGGAGATGGGGCAGCAGCTATATGGGAATGAGGGGAGGAAAATGATGAAGGAATGAAGAAGGAATGGGAGCCTTGGTCCAAGGTTTGACCCCTCACCCCCTCTCTCTCTCATGCCCAAGCTTCTATATTATATTCTTTTCTTTACTTTTCTTTATCTTTTCTTCTAATTTCATTTTTAAAACAAAACACATAAATTCCAAACGAAACCATGATTATAAAATGTAACACAAGTGTAAAATACGACACGGTGCATGTCTTGTGCACAAAACCGGCTTAATGCGCTATTAGCGATATTTAATCGCGATTAGCATTAAATTAGTATATAATAAATCATAAAATTTTATAATTTGCATAAATCACATAAAACACCCTCGTTTTAGTAATTTCTATAATTTTCCAAATTTTTTCCAATTTATCGGTATTTAATTATACCGCAATAAAAAAATATTCAATATATTTATTATTTAACTATAAAAATACCAAAAATTATATTTTATTTTTCTGAAATGTTACAATCTTCCGCCCTTAAAGAAATTCGTTCCCCGAATTTAAATTTAGACCTCTCAAATACTAAAACATTTCAGTAAAAAGTCCAAGTCGTCGGTGTTAGTTATATGTATGCCCTAGAGGCCATTACTGTACATTGGATGTATATTGTAGTGGATGCTGGGACATATATAGGGAGGACTTTCTTGCTCGACATGATAGTATGCTATCTGGTTACCCTTTACCTTAACGTGTACATTGAATGTCTCTCTGTTACATGTTGGTAAAGCCCTTAGGATGTGTACTTGACTACCTGGACTATGATGCAGATCATACTAGTAGGGACAGATAGTCTATAAGTACATCCTTCAAAGTCCCTAGTCGTGGGTGTATCAAGACGGGGCATCGATATACCAGAGTAGACAAGCGTATACCTTCTCGACCCATACAGATGGGCGATGGATGATCCCATATCCATTGGTGTTTGACATCGGAGATGATATACGGGTGCTCAGTGGAGACTGGGTCACTGGACGGACTCGCCGAGAACTCCCAGATGGTATTATACCTTACGTCAGATGGCAGTTCTCTGGTGACACTGGTACAGAGTAGTCTGTTGACCCGAGATCGTCATAGAGTCTTGTGTGGTTCCCACCGTGCTTTGATTTCCACCTTACCACGTCCAAGAGGGCATGCAAAACGGTGGTTTTTGGGTACTGTCCCGAATCACATGGAGGCAATGAGCGATAGGAGGGTATTCGTCTCTCCCGGTATAGGGAGTTGATGTTGCGCTGTGTTCGATTTGCTATAACCGGAAATCCCTGGCCAGGGTTGCTGAGATTTACTGGTAAGTGTTACCCGTAGTTTCTCGAACTGTTATAGACCTCATATCGACACGACTTATCGAGCTATTGGGGTCTGACGTTTACCACCCCTAGGCGAGATATGCGACATATCAGGCGATCAGACCGGACTGTACGGTAAGTGTTACTGGTTGGATTCACAGGAGTATGAGCGGGCTTGCTCGTCGATCTTCTGATCGTTCAATACCTGGGTGGCCGTTACGTTTAGCAGACCGCTTGCGGCTTGTGGGTGTTTGATATGATCATCACCTGCTGCCGGCGTATTGATGAGTCTTTAGAGTCCTACACAGAGGTTTCCTGGTTCAAGCGAAACGAAATAGGAGCGCATATGAGATATTTGCGGGACCGAGAATAATGCGTGTATGTGATACCGTATTCCATTCTCGCGATGAATGTATCGATTGGTTATATTCGATATAACCTAGATATCGGATCAAGGATTGATTCGATAAGCCGATACATTGGATACTAGTCGGTTATGTGCGACATGACCGGATCATTGAATCAAGTGTTGATTTAATGATTTAATGTATAATTATATATTTGATATATTACTTTGCATTAACTAGTATTGGTTCACTTTATATGGATTTTCTCACTTGGATTGCGCAAGTTGTATATGTGATATACTTTTGTGTACTTGATTGTATCATGTTTGATGATACATGCTTACTTGAGTTTGTGTAAAGATTGAACCATGGTTATTTAAATAGTTAGGGTTTTGTTTTTCATTTTCTTATTCATCTATTTATTTGTTTATTCATTTTGGAAAATGATAAGCATAAAGAGAAAATGGTGGCTAACTTTGTTTGTTGTTGAAGCTTCTTGAAGACTTTGACCAAGTGACCATTTTGTCTCATGCTTAACCCTAACCATTCCATTTAACCATGATTAACTCTCTACACATTACCATGGTTTGAATATGATAAGTATTCATTTTTCTTTTGGATTTAATGAACTTATCATATTCATTTCTTTCTTCTTCTTCTTCTTCATCACATGAAGAAAGCTTGCTACTACACTGGCAACTTGAGAAAACAAGTGAGAAATCCAATTCTAAAGTGAACCCACTTCCTATTTCTTCATCCTATACCTCTTGCCAAGTAGTATAGGGTGTTTCCTTCACAAGTTTCATGACTTGGTGAAGTGGGAGCTTGATCTTGTGATGCCTCGACGTAGATCATCTTCGGCACGAAGCCGACGACCTTGCCCGCCCATTTCTCCGATGAAGCCGACGCTAGAGCCCGAGTTTCCATTTGCACAGCGAGGAGACTTCATTGCGGAGCTATGGAGGTGGAGGACCGGATCTACAAAGGTTGTATTTCCATTCTCTTAGTAAAGTAGTTTACTAGTTCTTGTTTCGCCTAAAATCTAGTTAACGATCCGTATTAGGGTTTCTCGGCACCCATAAAATTTGAAATTGGCATGGTTGATGCCTTGTAAGACCTCATTAGCATGCCTAGGAACCCTACAGTAGTATCAGAGCCTAGCTAGAGCCTTAGGCGATGCGTAGACGAAGTTTGAAACCCGAACAAACCCCGAAACCCTAATCCGACATGCTCTCTGGACTTTTTCTAAAAACTGGGATTTTTCCAGATTAAAAATGCTTAAAAAATTCAGCAGGGAATTCTAAGAATTACGGCGCAAAATTTTTCTCATGATCCCTCTAATGAGCGGCGGAACCGCGGCATAAGCCTAGCTTATGCGGCGGTTCCGCGGCAAGTTGATGAGATCATCATTCAATGTTTGCACAGTAACTCCTATTTTATTATGCTGGATTTTCTGGGAATTTTTAATATTTATTCAAGAGTTGAATTTTCTGGGGTTGTTTTGGGGATTCGGTGTTTCGATCGGAGTATCAGATTTTGTCTATGTGGCTTTCCGGATAATTTTTGAATATGTTAAAAAGTTCGACCGGATATAAATACCCAATTTTTCCCCTATCGGAAAATTTCCAAGTGTTGGATTTTTCCGTAGTTTAACGACATTCTAAGTAGTGCAAGTAACGCGATGGTCCCTCTAGAAGACAACAAACCTTAACTCGATTATGTGACCGTCTTGAACTATCCTTTGAACCTTAGGGTTTGGGGCAGTACGGCGTGCCACATGTGAGGCGTTGGCTTGACCCTTCTACGGCTGAACCGTTGGTACTGAGGCATGAACTGAATGTTTTTAAAACTTATTTCAAGTGTTGATCTGTTTCGGGAAAACTTAGGTGTTCGATTGTTCGATCGGAAAGTTTAACATTTTCTATTTATCCGGAATGGGATACAATAATTGGAATTCACAAGAAATTATGAGATAACTGAATGAATGTTATAAACATAGCAGTTTAGTCTCACTTGATCGGTTGCTATGGAATTTTGATGCGATCAAAAGTCCGTCGCAATCACGTAGCGTACGCGGATACTCGCCGGGTAAACTTAATAGACAGCCTCGCTCCATAGCCCCGACCAAGTGACTGTAGGAGAACCCCGTCGCCGAAAGCATCCGTTCGGGTGCTCGCGGCAGTGGTGTTCCGCCTTGGTGCACTTCGTCGACGGTATCGGGGGTGCAGCCGCCTACTGAAGTTTGCGACGAGCATTCGATCAAATTGTCGGGAATCCTGTTGAATTCCCCGACTTGATATTGAAAAGTGTTTTCGATAATGAGACTAAAATGCGGGGTTTATAATTGTTAGGCATGCGATGTCTAAGTAATTCATTTGATTAGGCATGCGATGTCTAAAGAGGTTGCGGATTCCAATTGTTGTAGTTTTACACTTTCTTTTCTGTGACCGTAAGTGTAATATGTGATATCGCCGGTTTCGTTGCTATATGTCAACGACAATTGGGATGCGCATATTTACTTACGTTGATGACATGTGTTGTTATGTGTTGCTGGATATGTTACATTGGATCGTCGTATTTGAATAGCCGGGGGTTTTTATGTGAGATGAGTATTTTTCATTTTCATTCATGTAAAATCTTGTATGTAATATTCTTGTATTGGGGCACTTCCAGGTTGCGGAAGATGTCACCATTTGTATATTATTTACTTTTCCGCACTAGGATAGACCCAAGGAGGGGAGCACAAGTAACCGGGTTCTGGAGTCCAGTGGGAGACCAACTCGAGGAGTCGAGTCCGGGTCTCCTAACTCTAGAATTGGGAGGGTTGCTTGCCGCTCTCGTAGGGGTCTTGGGGTGTGGGTTTGGCTATTCATCGCGACCGTGGAATCCGTGATTTATACTGGCTCGTATTGAAAACACGGACGTCCTAGTATATCCAATATTTCATATGTTTCTTCTGCTGCGATATCTGTGATGTGATCATGTGATGTTCTGTGATAGATACAGTATATAGTATATATGATATATTATATAGGCGTTACTTATGTTTTACACCCGCGCTAGCCCTGCCCCGCTCTGCCGTTAGTTACCTAACCTAACGGTGCACGAGGGGACATCGAGGCGAATGCGGATGGCATAAGTGTACGTCGTATTTATCTGTGATGTTTAGGTACTTAAAAGATGGGACTTCATTAATGTGATTAATGAAAATAAAAGAAACCTAAAGATGTTGTAGAATCGAATTTCAAAATAAAAAGGTAGCTACAGTTCTTGCTTTGCACAGCGGTATATGTGATATATCCTGCACCTTATTCGATGAGGAAAGGACCGAGATCCCTTCACCGGGAGTGACTCCTTTAGCAATAACTGGCAGATGCTACACACTCGGTTTGTATTTTGATTGCTTTTAAGAGTTTTTGCTTTGCACAGTGATATATGTGATATATCCCGCACCTCATTCGACGAGGAAAGGACCGACGATCCGTTCACCGGGAGTGACTCCTTTAGCAAAACTAGAAAAGCCTAAAAAACACTCCATTTTAAAATCATTTGATTCTACAACGATATCAAGTTCATTATGCAAAAGGTTTTCAGAAAAACCTGTCGTAGCCCTCCGTCATTTCAGATATGTACTGGTTAGTATTCGTGCTGCGTTTGTTGACCTCTGTCAAGGCGTAGTGTGCGGTAGCTGATTAGTGCTTATCTGTATAAGCATATGATGTGATTGATTTAGGGTAGTCGTGCGACCTTGTTGACCTCTGTCAAGGGTCGTGCGGGTGGGTTTACTTCAATCAGGAAATGACGGGTTGAACTTGACTAGCAGCCTATGGTTTGTTGACCTCTGTCAAGGTCATAGGACGCTAGGGGCAAAATATTATCGGGAATTTCAAGTGTTGAAATTTGCAATGAGATTGCATACCTTCTTTCAGATAGTTGGATCCCGATACCCGCTGCGAGTAATTGTTACTCCTGGGAGAGTTTTATACATTACAATTAGCCGATCAAGTAGATGTCTAGAAAGGTGTCAACGAGGTTACGCCTCTGGGAAAACGAGGTTTACATTAATTAGGTTCGTGCGAAAGCACGGGGGACCTCCCTCAAAGTACCGACACTGGCTGGCTGAAAGATTGGCGAACTTGTAGTGTGTAATTAATCCCGGCTAGTCTTTCCTTTTAGGGTTTGAAGGAAGATTTGATCAAAAGCAGTGGGAGCTATCCTAATTAGATAAAATAATAACCAATCTGATCTTGCAAGAGCATACGCTGAGTGTTTTCTTCTCTCTCTCTCCAGGTAGCGACCATATCACCCCTTAATCAAGATAATAATACGGATTATTGACCGAATCCGCTTGTTATACTGAGCTGGGGAACGTTGGTCCCGCTCCAACTTATAATTGTTACAAGACAGAGCAGGAAATTGGGGAACACCAGATTTCCCGTGCCACCCAAACGAAGAAAGTGCATATGATGCATCATCTTCGGGTGTGTTCATCACAAAGAACTGTTTCTCAGTATCCTTTACGTCCTGGGTATGTGATACCAGATCAGGATCCCAGATATGTAATCTGTTACTTCGGGCTACAGAAAGGTAGAGAACTGAGAACGGGTGATAAGTTTCATGAGGCAGAAAACGGGGCAAGTGTTGCAGCCAAGTCTGTTGGTCACTGTCACCCTGTATTACCAGTACATTGATTCTGAACGAATGTTATTAGATACCGAACCTAATATACAAAATCGTATCAGTCTCTTTATCAGTAAAGAAATGATAAAATTTTGTATTGTTGGATAATGTTTTGAACATTTCCTATATCAAAAGTTGATCGGTCCAAGCACGTTATCTAAAAGCATTGATGTTCTAAATCAAACTACAGTTCTTTAGTATACCGAACACACAAAAGAGGAAGAGTTCAGAAATGAACGAATTCTTCTTAAGGCATTGTAGACTAGGTCATATCAATGCGACCCGACTGGCTGAAGTTACATTTTAGATGCATATTTAAATCAGTTTGAATTTACATCTTGTGAAACATGCCAGTCATGTCACAGAGATAAGATGACCATAGCTCCGTTTACTATTAACAGAGAAAGAGTTTGTGAACTCTTGGGATGATACATGTTGATGTATGTAAGGTCCCCTGTCTACACATGCCAAGACCGGTTCTTTGTACTTCGTTACATTCTCTGATTATCTCTCAAGATTCAGACCTATGTTCCTGTTGAAACACAAGTCCGAACCTTTTGAGATATTCACAGAATATAAGTTAGAAGTAGAGAACCAATACGAGTATAAGTATTATGTCCTATGATGAGATCAAGGAGGAGAATACTTGAGCACGAAAATCCTGGATTATTCCAAAGGAGAATGAGATTCTCTCTCAGCATTACTCCTCCGTATACACCATAGCACGATGGTATATCGGGGCGGAGCTATAGCACCCTATGTGATAAGGTGTGCTCTATGATGAGTACTACCGAGTTACCCATTTCCTTTTGGGAGTTATGCACTTGAGAAGCTGCATACCTATTGAATAGGGTTCAAATCAAATCCGTTGCCTACTACTTCATATTTGATATGATAAGGGAAGAGCCCATCTCTTAAGTTGGTTAAGATTTGGGGTTGTCCAGCCTATGTCTAAAAGCAAAATCCGGACAAGCTCGAGACAAGGTCTATAATGTAGAACTGGAAAGGTTCCAGCTATACAAACTACAGCTGATGATTTGAAAGAACCAAAGGATTCAATAGTTACCAACGAACCTCAGCCTCTCCGCCGATCTAGTAGGGTTCCTCACCCACCTGAGAGCTACTTCGGTTTCTCTATGACCGTGGGAGCGAGGATTGCATCATGAGATGATGACCCAACTAATTTCGAGCTGGCCATCAGGAGTGGGACTCTGTAAGAATGGCTGGATGCTTAGCGATCTGAGATGGAATCCATGTACACCAACAAAGTATGGACTTTGGTTGCTATATCTGAAGGGTTAAATCCCCATCAGGAGCAAGTATATCTTGAGAAGATTACTTGGTGTAGATGGAAAAGTTGAGACTTTCAAAGCTAGACTTGTTAAAGCTTTTCGTCATCGACCAGGCGTGGATAATGATGAAACCTTTTCAAGCAGCTATGCTTAAGTCCATCCAGATCCTACTTGCCACGGCTGCATACCATAACTACGATATCTGGCGGTTGGGTGCCATGACTGCTTTTCTAAATGATGTTTTAGAAGAGAACGTCTATAAGTACACAGCCAGAGGGCTTCGTAGACAATAGGAGCAGCGGAAACGTGTACAAGATGCTTTATAGGATAAAGCAGGTATCGCGGAGTTGGAACATCTGTTTTGATGTAGTAGTCAAACAGTTTGACATCATCAAAATGGTAGATGAACCTTGTATAAACAAAAAGGTAGTAGGGAGTATGGTGATGATCCTCGTAGAGTACGTGGATGACATACTCTTGATAGGGAAGGAGTTTCCTATGCTACGCTCAGTCAATCTCCGCTTATCACAATGATTCTCCAAATAGGATAAAAGTGATACCTCCTAAATCCTGGGTTTTGGATCTATGAGATAGATCTAATTGGATGTTAGGATTCTCACTAGTTGTAGTGAGATGGTATCAATCGATCCTGGGGAGAATCACTGGAAGGGTTCCAGGGTGATAAAGACGACTGAATGTCAGTCGCAGGCATTGTCTTTACCCTCAGTAAAGGGACGGTATGTTGGAAGAGTTCTAAGCTAGATACCGTGGCATACTAGACGATAAAGGCTCGATACATCGCTACTTAAGATGCTACCAAAGAGGCAGTCTGGATATATATTTGTTCATGAGATGAACTTAGTTCCTCCCATTGTGTGACAATGGAGTTGTGGTTTATGCCAAGGAACGTCCGTCCCATCAGTGATCCAGACATATTCTAAGGCAGTGTCACCTGATCATGGAGATGATTGATCTCGAGGGTGATCGAGGTTAGGAGAGTAGACTCAGAGGACAACACGGCGGATCCACTCACAAAGGCCTTTTCCCAGAGAGAGACTTTTATGGGATGGTTGAGTATGAGATACTATAACCACTGCTACAGATGGCCCTAGTGCAAGTGGGAGATTGTTAGTTATATGTATGCCCTAGAGGCCATTACTGTACATTGGATGTATATTGTAGTGGATGCTGGGACATATATAGGGAGGACTTTCTTGCTCGACATGATAGTATGCTATCTGGTTACCCTTTACCTTAACGTGTACATTGAATGTCTCTCTGTTACATGTTGGTAAAGCCCTTAGGATGTGTACTTGACTACCTGGACTATGATACAGATCATACTAGTGGGGACAGATAGTCTATAAGTACATCCTTCAAAGTCCCTAGTCGTGGGTGTATCGAGACGGGGCATCGATATACCAGAGTAGACAAGTGTATACCTTCTCGACCCATACAGATGGGCGATGGATGATCCCATATCCATTGGTGTTTGACATCGGAGATGATATACGGGTGCTCAGTGGAGACTGGGTACACTGGACGGACTCGCCGAGAACTCCCAGATGGTATTATACCTTACGTCAGATGGCAGTTCTCTGGTGACACTGGTACAGAGTAGTCTGTTAACCCGAGATCGTCATAGAGTCTTGTGTGGTTCCCACTGTGCTTTGATTTCCACCTTACCACGTCCAAGAGGGCGTGCAAAATGGTGGTTTTTGGGTACAGTCCCGAATCACATGGAGGCAATGAGCGATAGGAGGGGATTCGTCTCTCCCGGTATAGGGAGTTGATGTTGCGCTGTGTTCGATTTGCTATAACCGGAAATCCCTGGCCAGGGTTGCTGAGATTTACTGGTAAGTGTTACCAGTAGTTTCTCGAACTGTTATAGACCTCATATCGACACGACTTATCGAGCTATTGGGGTCTGACGTTTACCACCCCTAGGCGAGATATGCGACATATCAGACGATCAGACCGGACTGTACGGTAAGTGTTACTGGTTGGATTCACAGGAGTATGAGCGGACTTGCTCGTCGATCTTCTGATCGTTCAATACCCGGGTGGCTGTTACGTTTAGCAGACCGCTTGCGGCTTATGGGTGTTTGATATGATCATCACCTGCTGCCGGCGTATTGACGAGTATTTAGAGTCCTACACAGAGGTTTCCTGGTTCAAGCGAAACGAAATAGGAGCGCATATGAGATATGTGCGGGACCGAGAATAATGCGTGTATGTGATACCGTATTCCATTTTCGCGATGAATGTATCGATTGGTTATATTCGATATAACCTAGATATCGGATCAAGGATTGATTCGATAAGCCGATACATTGTATACTAGTCGGTTATGTGCGATATGACCGGATCATTGAATCAAGTGTTGATTTAATGATTTAATGTATAATTATATATTTGATATATTACTTTGCATTAACTAGTATTGGTTCACTTTATATGGATTTTCTCACTTGGATTGCGCAAGTTGTATATGTGATATACTTTTGTGCACTTGATTGTATCATGTTTGATGATACATGCTTACTTGAGTTTGTGTAAAGATTGAACCATGGTTATTTACATGGTTAGGGTTTTGTTTTTCATTTTCTTATTCATCTATTTATTTGTTTATTTATTTTGGAAAATGATAAGCATAAAGAGAAAATGGTGGCTAACTTTGTTTGTTGTTGAAGCTTCTTGAAGACTTTGACCAAGTGACCATTTTGTCTCATGCTTAACCCTAACCATTCCATTTAACCATGATTAACTCTCTACACATTACCATGGTTTGAATATGATAAGTATTCATTTTTCTTTTGGATTTAATGAACTTATCATATTCATTTCTTTCTTCTTCTTCTTCTTCATCACATGAAGAAAGCTTGCTACTACAATGGCAACTTGAGAAAACAAGTGAGAAATCCAATTCTAAAGTGAACCCACTTCCTATTTCTTCATCCTCTACCTCTTGCCAAGTAGTATAGGGTGTTTCCTTCACAAGTTTCATGACTTGGTGAAGTGGGAGCTTGATCTTGTGATGCCTCGACGTAGATCATCTTCGGCACGAAGCCGAAGACCTTGCCCGCCCATTTCTTCGATGAAGCCGACGCTAGAGCCCGGGTTTCCATTTGGACAGCGAGGAGACTTCATTGCGGAGCTATGGAGGTGGAGGACCGGATCTACAAAGGTTGTATTTCCGTTCTCTTAGTAAAGTAGTTTACTAGTTCTTGTTTCGCCTAAAATCTAGTTAACGATCCGAATTAGGGTTTCTCGGCACCCATAAAATTTGAAATTGGCATGGTTGATACCTTGTGAGACCTCATTAGCGTGCCTAGGAACCCTACAGTCGGGGCTCCGAAATCATCAATACATAAGACGCATCATAGCGCAATGCATGCGCATGAACACTGAGCAGATAACTCCAAATCAAAACTCCGACAAGCATCTCCTAATCATCGGAGTCATGGTGAAGACACAAATGTCAAATCCAATACGAAAACCAATATGATATATGTCACGTCCCGAAAGTACGGAACATGACCGGCACTTAAACTACGAAACGTCTCGAGGCGTACGTAATCCAAGTAAGCCGAAAACCCAGAAATGCTGTTAATGTATATGCCCTAGAGGCCATTACTGTATCATACTAGTTTGTATATTACTTAATGGAAGCTTGGGATATTCACCTTGTATATACAATCTTGCTCAAAATAATAGTATGCTACTTGGTTTGTTTCTACTTCAATGTGTACATGTGTTTATTTTAGTATATCACCTATGCACATTAGTGGAGCCCTTAGGATCTTTGCTTGATTACCAGCGTTGTGATGGCAGTCACACTAGTGGGGCTGGGTAATCTATAAGCACATCCTTATGCAGGTCCCTAGTCGCAGGACTATCGAGATAGGGCATCGATACTCCGGAGTAGACTAGCGCATGCGCTTCTCATCCCAGTGTGGGAGACGGTCTGTCCCACGCCGTCAGTACGTCGTACTGGAGATAGTATGCGGGTGCTCGTTGGGTTACGAGTACACTGGACAGGACTCGTCGGGAACTGACCGGTTGGTATTATACCTATCGTCAGTTATCAGTTCCCAGGTGACATGAGTACAGCTTAGTCCGCTGACTTGACACTGTCACTTTGCCTCGAGTGTGTTCCCACTGTACTTTGATTACTACCCTACCACGGCTCAAAGGAGTCGTGCAAACAGGTAGTAGTTGGGTGCAGTCCAGAAGCACTTGGAGGCAGTGATGGTTAGATAGGATTCGTCTCTCCCGGTATTGGGGGTTGACATCGTGCTGTGTCTAGGAGAGCCATTACACGAGTAGTCCCTGGCCAGGGCAATCGAGATATACTGGTAGGCTTCCAGTGTTATCTCAGGGTGTTTTGGGCTTCACTCCGACATGACTCATACCGCTATTAGGGGACTGACGTTTACCGCCCCCTAGGCCCACCATGCGATGTATCAGACGAACAGACCAGACTGTACGGAGATTGTCACATTCAGGCTCAGTAGGAGTTCAGATGGGTTTCACCTCGTCAGTCTTCTTATCGGCATCTACCTGGGGACCGTTACGCACAGCTAGTGCTGCTTGCGGTCTGTGGTTAAACCCACTGCCAGCGTAGTGTCGAGTCTTTAGAGTCCCACACAGAAAGCTATTCGCCTTTAAGGAAAAGAGTAGAGGTCGCATGGTTTTGCGACAGGTCGCATGGTTTTGCGACAGGGTTCGGTCACATCCGTGCACTTGTGCACGTACAGTGTCCGGACAGTTTACACTAGCGGGCTTTGGTTTAAGCCAAATCCTAGTGTACCTTTTGGGATTGGTTTTATCCAGTATGCATCCGTGTTCCTCGGAACACGGATGCGGGTGTGTATGCACAGTTGACGGAGAGACAGAGGCAGAGGATTCTCATTAGGGTTGTTGACCGTTGACCGTTGACTATTGACCTTTTGCTCAACCCTAATGAGAATATGATAAACAATAATATTAATTAAGTATTGTGGTGACATGGTTGTTGAGCGGTTGACTTTGTTGACTTGTTGACTTTGTTGACCGGTTGACTAGTTTGGACTAGTTGACCATCATGATGACAATGGCTATCATTTCATGGAAAAGACTTTTTTACTTGCTTGTTTCTCTTGTGAGAAATGAGTGCATGAAATGATATGGCTATTGTAGCTTAAACCATTTACACAATACTTGATTACTATTTTGTGATGATGGTTTTG
This sequence comes from Agapanthus africanus, assembly GCA_030015575.1. Classification (NCBI taxonomy): domain Eukaryota; kingdom Viridiplantae; phylum Streptophyta; class Magnoliopsida; order Asparagales; family Amaryllidaceae; genus Agapanthus; species Agapanthus africanus. The sequence goes on along the minus strand of JASDDO010000018.1, from coordinate 232,550,202 downwards.
GATTATGAGAGCCAAGAGAGAAAAGTCTTCTATCATTCTATCATTCTCATTCTCTCTCTTGTGCTTGAGCTCTCATCTCCTTCCTCTTGCTCTCCCTCTCTTTTATCTATGGTTCACTTGTCTCATGTGTTGAGAAACAAGAACCATAGAGTAAAATCCCAACACACTCTTCTCTACTCATTCTAGTTCATAAGGTTTAGCAAACCAAGTGAACTAGTTTCTTCAAAGACCGAAGAAGAAGCCAAAGGTAGAAGCTTTCAGGTGGATCTATCTTCGGCGCAAGGAGACGACGGAGTGAAGCCGATCCGGACAACCATCGAGGCTTGAAGACGAAGGAGTTCAAGAAAGAAAGGTATAACCCCCTAACCGAGTAGTTATCAACTCCTAGTTTGGTTGCTAGTTAGATGTTTAAAAAAGATCCGGTTTTTAGTCCATGTTACCACCTCTAGAAAATTGTTTTTCGTCAAATTCCGCATGCCCGAAAGTACCGGGAGAGGTAGCATGGACTTACAGTGGTATCAGAGCCTAGTTAAACTCTATCTAACATGTTAGCAAAGTAACTAGAAGATCGATCAAACAAAAAGTCACAAAATACACCAAAAATTCATGCTCGCTGTCGATTTTCAAAGTGCTGTAAAAGTAATAAATCTTGCTTCAAAAATCGACTCAGGGTTTTTATAGCAAACTGCAAAAATTTCATCTACTGAACCGATCAAAGCGTCGCGGAAATGCGGCGGGAGCGTGCTCCCGCCGCGGTTCCGCGGCCGAGTTGATTCGGCAGTGGGAAATTTTGGTTGCAGTTTGTTCAGTGGGGTATTTTGGGATTTTTGGAATATGTTTTTTCTGCCCTGATTTTCCAGAACGAAAATTTTGTATTTGGGGCCTATAAATCCGTATTTTTGATCGAACTTCTAAAAGACTTAAGCTGACGGGTTTTTCTGTGATGTGATATTTGTATTGAACGTCTGCTAATCGCTATATGTTGATTAGTTGGGGTTATACAAATCTGTGATCTGTAATGTTATTGGAATGTGTATATGAATTCATTGGATTGTCGCGGGTGAATAGCCAGGGGTTGTTAGACGAGAGTTTTCTTTTCTTTCAATTCATGTAAATTTGTAAATTGATGTAATAATTATTTGTTTGGCCGCACAACCGGGTCGTGGTTGTAGCCGTCATTGTATAATTTCTTTTTACTGTTTTTGCTCCTAGGATAGACCCATGGAGGGGGTGCACAAACTACTGGGTATGCCGAAGTACCGAGTGGCCTACTCACGGAGATGAGGGAGGTTGCTTCGCTTCGGGTACTTGGCGGGTAGTTTGCCGCACCCGTAGGGGTCTTGGGTGGGGTATTGGCTATTCACCGCGACCGTGTAATCTGCTTTTCGTTACAGGCTCGTACGAATTGCGGGTTCCTAGTATATCCAATGTGTTCATCTGTGATCTGAAATGGCTATCATTGCAATATATCTATATATGATATTATTTAGGCGTTGCTTATGTTTTACAGCCGCGCTAGCTCAGCCCCCGCTCTGTCGTTAGTTAAGTAACCTAACGGGTAATGACGGGGCTCCGTGGCGAATGCGAATAGCATAAGCGTACGTCATATTTTGGTTGTTTTCTGCAATGGTAGGATTAAATGATGGGACGCATTAAAAGAACTAATGCAAGAATATCACGCATTAAAAGAACTAATGCAAGAAAAATAAACCAAGTAAAAGTCGTTGGAACACTTTCGAAAAACCACTCGGTTCTTTTCAAAACTATCTTTTAAATGCGGAGCTTGAGCCACTCCTTTTAAAAGCTATCTTGTTCCATCGATTATATCAAGTTCACTACGTTCATGGTTTAGCCAAAACCATTCGTAGCCCTCCGTCGTTTCACATGGATGGTCAATAGTATTCAAGCTATGTTTGTTGGCCAAAGTCAAGGCATAGTGATTGGTAGCTATTGGGTATTCATGTGCAGCATAGATAGATGCGTTAGTTTGGAACAGTCGTACTGTCTTGTTGGCCAAAGTCAAGGGTAGGTGCGGGTGGATTCAAATTAACCTGGAGAACGACGGTAGAACTTGACATGTGACTTATGATTTGTTGGCTAAAGTCAAGGTCATAAGAGCATGGGGCAAAAATCCACATCGGGAGTTTCAAAAGAACTGAAACTTGCTAGTGTTGCATACCATTTGGAGTGTGATGATTCTGGTAGGATTCCTTCAGTCTCATCACACGATGATATTTGGATCCCGATCCTACTGTGAGTATATGCTACTCCTCGGGAAATTTTTCACTAAACGATCAATGCTATAAACCTAGTAGGTGTCTAGAAAGGTGTTAGCAGGGCTACGCCCCCAGGTAAAAGAGGTTATTTAATTAATGAACTTCGTGAAAGCGTTGGAAAACCTCCCTCGAAGTACCGACACTGGCCTGGCTGAACGGTTAAGCAAGTATTGTACGGTGAGATTGATCCCGACTAATTCTTCCTTTTTGGTTTGAGGAGGGATTCGAGAAACAGTGGGAGCCATCCAGTTTAGACAAACTAAAAACCATTCTAAACTTGCAAGAGCATCATGCTGAGTGTTTCTTCTCTCTCCTAATTGCAGCGACCAATCGACATGACTGGACTTAAGTTACTCCTAGATAAAAACATACTGACAGGGCTAAACTACAAAGATTGGCTCAGGAATGTCAAGATGGCAATCACTTACGACAAGCTGGGGTATCTTCTTACCACCAAAGCTCCCCCTGTCCCAGGTCCCAAAACCAGCGTCGCGGATAAGGAAATCCGTAAGGCCTGGGAAATAGATTGCGCGAAGGCCAAGTGCCTCGTGCTTGCCTCTATGGACAACGAACATCAGAGGAGGCACGAGAATATGGACCTCGAATCCATATTTCTTCATACAAAAGAACTGTATGGAGAGCAATCTCGTATTGCAAGATACGAAGTGTCGAAGAAGTTATTTTCGGCAAGGTTGGCCGTCGGATCATCGGTAGCGGAACACGTGCTTAAGATGATTGGCTACATAGAAGAGCTCGCGGACCTTGGGACCACGTTGGAGAATGACCTCTATACGGACTTGATTCTCCAGTCCCTTCCTTCCACTTACGCCCAGTTTATCCTGAACTTCAACTTACAAGAAAAAGAAGTTGAACTTTCAGAACTCCTCAACATACTGAGGAGCGCAGAGGGCACCCTACAGAAAGGTAGGGAAACATCCACTTTGTTTGTAGGAGGATCTTCCTCTTCTAGGTCCAAGGCGAAAGCCCAAGGGAAAGAAGAAGAAAGTACCCGCCAAACCAAGGGGCGGTGTTAGTAAAGTGGATACGAAGGGAAAGGCAAAAGCAACAAAGAAAGTGGGAAAGCTTGTGGATAAGGAAGAATGCTTCTATTGTCATAAGAAAGGACAATGGAAAAATGATTGCAGGGCTTGGAAGGCCAGAACACAGGATCTGAAGCAGGTTGCGGCTTCAGCTTTAGGTGTGTATGTTATTGAAAACTGTCTTTCAATAAACTCTACTTCCTGGGTATTGGATACCGGATCAGGATCTCATATCTGTAATTCTTTGCAGGCGTTGAGAAACCGTAGGGTTTTGAAGGCAGGTGACATGACCCTCAAAGTTGCAAACGGAGCTAGCATGGATGCTAAAGCCGTGGGGGACTATCACCTGGGAATGTCAGATGGACATGTTTTGGTTTTGCGTAATTGCTTTTTTGTATCCAACGCAACTTGTAATATCATTTCTGTATCTTTGGTTTCTAAAGAAGGTTATGAATTTGCGTTTGTAAGCAATGTTGTAAACATTCACCTTAATCAAGTTCTGATTGGGTCAGGTACACTAAGCAATGGTATATACGTATTAAACCAACTAAAGATTTTCAATGTCCAGAATACACACAAAAGAAAGTCTCCGGAAATAAATCAGACTCTCTTGTGGCATTGTAGACTAGGTCACATCAATGGGAGAAGGTTGAAAAAGTTACATACAGAAGGATATTTGAATCCGTTCGAATATCAATCGTATGCCACTTGTCAATCCTGTCTCAAAGGAAAGATGACAAAGACTCCGTTTACTGGACACGAAGTAAGGGCAAGCGAGCTCTTGGGACTCGTACACAGCGACGTGTGCGGTCCAATATCTACACATGCGCGAAGCGGCTATTCTTACTTCATTACTTTTACGGATGACTTTTCAAGGTACGGTTATATCTTCTTAATGAAACATAAGTCCGAAGCCTTTGGAAAATTCCAGGAATATAAGAATGAAGTAGAAAAACAAACCGGCAAAAGTATCAAGATCCTAAGATCGGATCGAGGTGGTGAATACTTAAGTGCCGAGTTCCTGGACTATTTAAAAGAGAACGGAATTCTCTCTCAGCTTACTCCTCCATACACTCCGCAACATAACGGTGTATCGGAGAGACGGAACCGAACCCTATTGGATATGGTACGGTCCATGATGAGTAACGCTGAGTTACCGCGATCATTCTGGGGGTATGCGCTAGAATCAGCTGCATACCTTTTGAACCGAGTTCCCACTAAGACTGTGCCTACTACACCATATGAGATGTGGTGTGGGAAGAGACCCTATCTTAATCACATTAAGACATGGGGAAGTCCAGCTTTTGTCAAAAAGCAGCATGCGGACAATCTCGAGGCACGCTCAGTACAGTGCAAGTTCGTGGGATATCCAAAGAACTCCAAGGGATATTTCTTCTACTGCGAAGAGGAACAAAAGGTTTTTGTTTCTCGTCATGCCTACTTCTTGGAAACTGAGTTTTTGGAAACCCAGATAAGTGGGAGCACAGTAGAACAGGAAGAAATTCCAGAACCACGAACTATTACTGAAAGCTTAGTGGAACCAGAGGGTTCAAAAGAACAAGACATTCCTACGCCGCTCCGCAGGAGTAGTAGGCAGTCTCATCCGCCCGAGAGATACTACGGTTTTCTCATAGACGGGGATAGAGAGGATTGCGTCATAGATTATGATGAGCCTACTAGCTTCCAGCAGGCCGTTCAGAGCGTCGACTCGGTAAAATGGCTGGATGCAATGCGGACCGAAATGGAGTCCATGTACACCAATAAGGTATGGACGTTGGACATTGCTCCAGACGGGGTAAAACCCGTAGGATTCAAGTGGATCTTCAAAAGGAAGATTGGTGTAGATGGACAGGTTGAGACCTATAAAGCTAGACTTGTTGCAAAGGGTTTTCGTCAAAGACCTGGTTTGGACTATGACGAAACCTTTTCTCCAGTGGCTATGCTGAAATCCATTCGGATCCTTCTTGCCATTGCTGCCTTCCATGATTATGAGATCTGGCAAATGGACGTAAAGACCGCTTTTCTAAATGGAAATTTAGAGGAGTGTGTCTATATGGACCAACCAGAGGGTTTCATTCAGAGTGGGAGCAGCGGAAAGGTGTGCAAGTTGCTTAAGTCCATCTATGGACTAAAGCAGGCATCGCGGAGTTGGAACATCTGTTTTGATGAGACGGTCAAGGAATTTGGCTTTATCAAAAATCTAGATGAACCATGCATCTATAGTAGATTTGTAGCGAGAACTTTAGTATTCCTCGTTTTATACGTGGATGACATTCTCTTAATAGGAAATGACATTCCTATGCTACAATCTGTCAAGGGGTTCTTGTCACACAGGTTCTCCATGAAAGACCTGGGTGATGCCTCATACATCCTGGGGATCCGGATCCATCGTGATAGATCTAAGAGGATATTAGGACTTTCACAGTCCAGGTACATCGACACCATACTGAAAAGATTCAGTATGGAAGATTCCAAGCGCGGTAACCTGCCGGCTTGTCACGGGATCACCCTCTCTAAAGGGATGTCTCCCAAGACTGATTTGGAGAGGGATCTCATGTTTATTATACCCTACGCTTCTGCGGTAGGCTCTATAATGTATGCGATGTTGTGTACCAGACCGGATATAGCTTATGCACTAAGTATGGTAAGCCGGTATCAGTCACACCCTGGGGAGAAACACTGGATAGCGGTAAAGAACATTCTCAAGTACCTGAGAAGGACTAAGGAGATGTTCTTGGTGTATGGCGGAAAAGACCTCCAGATCGAGGCCTTTGCCAACTCCAGCTTCCAGAGTGACAAGGATGATTCCAAGTCCATGTCGGGTTTTGTCTTTACCCTCAATGGAGGGGCGGTGTGTTGGAAGAATTCCAAACAGGAAACCGTTGCAGACTCGACGATGGAAGCGGAATACATCGCTGCATCTGATGCCGCAAAAGAAGCTGTCTGGATGAGGAAGTTCTTGAAAGAACTTCAGGTGGTTCCGTCCATTGTTGATCCAATACCTCTGAATTGCGACAACAACGGGGCTATAGCTTTAGCGAAGGAACCCAGGTCCCATCAGAGATCCAGACACATCTTAAGGCGGTATCACCTGATCAGGGAGATCGTGGATCTCCAGGAGATCGAGGTTCGGAGGGTTGCTTCAGAAGATAACACTGCAGATCCATTCACCAAAGCTTTGCCCCAAACTCAGTTCGAGCGGCTGATCGAGATGATAGGTCTTCGATACGCCAGTACATGGCCTTAGTGCAAGTGGGAGATTGTTAGTGTATATGCCCTAGAGGCCATTACTGTATCATACTAGTTTGTATATTACTTAATGGAAGCTTGGGATATTCACCTTGTATATACAATCTTGCTCAAAATAGTAGTATGCTACTTGGTTTGTTTCTACTTCAATGTGTACATGTGTTTATTTTAGTATATCACCTATGCACATTAGTGGAGCCCTTAGGATCTTTGCTTGATTACCAGCGTTGTGATGGCAGTCACACTAGTGGGGCTGGTTAATCTATAAGCACATCCTTATGCAGGTCCCTAGTCGCAGGACTATCGAGACAGGGCATCGATACTCCGGAGTAGACTAGCGCATGCGCTTCTCATCCCAGTGTGGGAGACGGTCTGTCCCACAGCCGTCAGTACGTCGTACTGGAGATAGTATGCGGGTGCTCGTTGGGTTACGAGTACACTGGACATGACTCGTCGGGAACCGACCGGTTGGTATTATACCTATCGTCAGTTATCAGTTCCCAGGTGACATGAGTACAGCTTAGTCCGCTGACTTGACACTGTCACTTCGCCTCGAGTGTGTTCCCACTGTACTTTGATTACTACCCTACCACGGCTCAAAGGAGTCGTGCAAACAGGTAGAAGTTGGGTGCAGTCCCGAAGCACTTGGAGGCAGTGACGGTTAGACAGGATTCGTCTCTCCCGGTATTGGGGGTTGACATCGCGCTGTGTCTAGGAGAGCCATTACATGAGTAGTCCCTGGCCAGGGCAATCGAGATATACTGGTAGGCTTCCAGTGTTATCTCAGGGTGTTTTGGGCTTCACTCCGACACGACTTGTACCGCTATTAGGGGACTGACGTTTACCGCCCCCTAGGCCCGCCATGCGATGTATCAGACGAACAGACCGGACTGTACGGAGATTGTCACATTCAGGCTCAGTAGGAGTTCAGATGGGTTTCACCCCGTCAGTCTTCTTGTCGGCATCTACCTGGGGACCGTTACGCACAGCTAGTGCCGCTTGCGGTCTGTGGTTAAACCCACTGCCAGCGTAGTGTCGAGTCTTTAGAGTCCCACATAGAAAGCTATTCGCCTTTAGGCAAAAGAGTAGAGGTCGCATGGTTTTGCGACAGGTCGCATGGTTTTGCGACAGGTCGCATGGTTTTGCGACAGGGTTCGGTCACATCCGTGCACTTGTGCACGTACAGTGTCCGGACAGTTTACACTAGCGGGCTTTGGTTTAAGCCAGATCCTAGTGTACCTTTTGGGATTGGTTTTATCCAGTATGCATCCGTGTTCCTCGGAACGCGGATGCGGGTGTGTATGCACAGTTGACGGAGAGACAGAGGCAGAGGATTCTCATTAGGGTTGTTGACCGTTGACCGTTGACTATTGACCTTTTGCTCAACCCTAATGAGAATATGATAAACAATAATATTAATTAAGTATTGTGGTGACATGGTTGTTGAGGGGTTGACTTTGTTGACTTGTTGACTTTGTTGACCGGTTGACTAGGTTGGACTAGTTGACCATCATGATGACAATGGCTATCATTTCATGGCAAAGACTTTTTTACTTGCTTGTTTCTCTTGTGAGAAATGAGTGCATGAAATGATATGGCTATTGTAGATTAAACCATTTACACAATACTTGATTACTATTTTGTGATGATGGTTTTGGATTATGAGAGCCAAGAGAGAAAAGTCTTCTATCATTCTATCATTCTCATTCTCTCTCTTGTGCTTGAGCTCTCATCTCCTTCCTCTTGCTCTCCCTCTCTTTTGTCTATGGTTCACTTGTCTCATGTGTTGAGAAACAAGAACCATAGAGTAAAATCCCAACACACTCTTCTCTACTCATTCTAGTTCATAAGGTTTAGCAAACCAAGTGAACTAGTTTCTTCAAAGACCGAAGAAGAAGCCAAAGGTAGAAGCTTTCAGGTGGATCTAACTTCGGCGCAAGGAGACGACGGAGTGAAGCCGATCCGGACAACCATCGAGGCTTGAAGACGAAGGAGTTCAAGAAAGAAAGGTATAACCCCCTAACCGAGTAGTTATCAACTCCTAGTTAGGTTGTTAGTTAGATGTTTAACAAAGATCCGGTTTTTAGTCCATGTTACCACCTCTAGAAAATTGTTTTTCGTCATATTCCGCAAGCCCGAAAGTACCGGGAGAGGTAGCATGGACTTACAAATGCAAACCAAGAAAAGTAGTAGAGTGAAGGAAAACCAACTTAAACAAGTAGTTTTAATAGCATAAGCCGAATTATGCGGTTTTAAAAAAACATCAAAAATTTCCTGAAAATTTCGGCAGAGTCTCCTTTGAAAATACTGGCCCCCAAATTGGATACAATATGAATAGTATACGAAATCAATAAAAAGGCATCCCCAAGCGGGAGCTAGCTCTTCGTCAATCGACGGTCACAACCACACAAGCAATATAATATACAACGCCAACAGCGAGGATCAAAACTTAAAAAGGAAACTCAAACCACAAGAAATCCACAGAAATATAACGCGCGATTCTAAGGTCGAAAGAATAACATCACTGGTCTCTATCTCAAAAATAAATACATGTTTAGTTGATGGAACTTCTAGATACAATAGAGTAATAATATACAAGTTAAATAATGGGGGGTACGATACAAGTAAACCCACCTACAAGCAAATCACCCAAAGGAAACTATGCCCGCAAGCCGTAATGAAACCTGTACGGTAAACCTGCAAGAAACTGGGGCACAACGGGAGTGAGTTGCTAACTCGTGAATAGAAAAACATCTACGCACAGAAATCGCATAAATAACGCAACCTAGGTCAAAGATCGTAATATATCCTCTAATATATGAATAACATGCAGCCTATAACAATGGCTAGGGTAATATCTAACCCGAGTGTGATCTCATATGCCCGTGTCAGTGCCTCAGGTAGCAATATATCATATGAATGAGGTATGAATGCATGAAAATAGAATACATGTAAATGAAGAACTGTTTTCATAAATTAGTGAGATTTCCTTTGTATTTTTAAAATGAGGTATCATAAATGAAATCAGCATCAATAGTGTCTAGCATCGACAAAAAACATAAATCTCAATAGCTCAAAACCTCAGGCTCCGGCTATCCGGACTGGCCTGTATCATCAAATCTCAGTATCTCAATCTCTCTCAATCTCAATATCTAGGGCGCCATCAGTCCTGACCGGCCCCAACCATCCATCTCAAGACCACGACGGTATCCTTCGGATATCCGACGCGTCGGGTAAAATCACCGGTAGGTAGTCTCCCGATGCCAGGCTCATCGTCATCACCACGAGCTTCTTGCCCCGGGTACCTTACCGGGTCCACCATGTACCCGAAACGGTTCATCCAACTTCTCGAATCGGGTCTCGAAATCCATCAGTAACCTCATGGTGGACGACTCATACATCATGGGAAAAACCGCGCTTTTCATTTAAAAAGAGAAAGAAGAAGTTTGTATATGTTTTGCGGTTTTCCCCAAATCCAGAAAATCTCATGGAAATCCGAATCCAAAACCTCAATAGAATGTAAAAAGTGAATATATGCATGAGAATCCATGAATGCGGCATAATAATGAATAACAGAATGCATGAAGTAGCAGGTAATAACTACAATGTCTAAACTAACATATAAGGCAAGTACACTAATATCATGTCTAAACTATTAGCTAACAGGCTATGTCAAGCAATAATATTTTCTAAGGTGTACGTGACATGGCAATTACCGATGAAGATGTGTATGAGCCGGCAAGTAAGTGTACGTGGTACATACGCATCATCGGTAATGGTGCTAGTGTCCTAACCACAAGATATCAACAGTAGGATATGAAGCATAATATAAGCATGTGATGCGGAGCGAACAACAATAATGAGCGGGAGTCGGGGAGGAGAGAGAGTGAGGTAAGAGTTGGATTTAGATTTTGGGATTTTATAGAACAACAAAAATAACCACAAGAAATCTACCATGCAAATCCTAGCCTCCAAAAGTAGCTTCCATGCTCCTAAATCCATGCTAGAAAGGCAAATGAGAAATGGGTAAGAGTTGGATTTAGATTTTGGGATTTTTTTGAAGGGTGTATGATGAATTTTTGAAGCAAAAGAGATGGAATTTTGGGGGAAATGAGGGGCTGTTGCAGCAGGGATTCGGCCATGATGGGGAAGTCGGGGAGGAGAGAGAGTGAGGTAGAGAAAATGGGGAGAAAAAGGCAAAGTCCACCCCCCCTTTTGACTTTCTTTCATTTTCTTTTCTTTTCGTTTCTTTTCTTTTGAAATGTGAGGTGATTGGAGGGAGAGAGAGAGAGAGAGGGCTGTCATGGTGGGGCCGGCCACATGGGAAGAGGGTGAGGTATGGGTGTGTGGGTTAGGAAAAAGATAAATGTTATACCCCAATTCCCATTAACACTAATTTCACCGAAAAAAGACTTTTTCTTCGATATTTTCTAAACCGTTTTGGCAAACGATTTCATTTCAAAAACCACATGATAAAATTTTATTTAAAGTTTTATGATGCACAAAATTTGTTTCAACTCATTCCAATTTGTAATTTTCCCTAATTAAATGTATTAGTGACGGCTTAAAATAATAATAAAATAATTTTTTTTCATAAACTTTGAAATTTCACCAGTGGCTCAATAAACACCAAATACTAGAAATTACATAGCTAGAATATGTATATTTAATTTTTATAATTAGATATTTGTATTTTTACTTTTTACAGAAAACCCCCTTATTTTACCGATTTTCCGAAATTTCACCGAAACGATTTTCAAAACGCTACAATCTTCCCCTCTTAAAAAAATTCGGTCCCCGAATTTAAAGTAAAATCCCCCCAAATACTAAAACATCTAAACCAAAACCATCAAGTCGTCGGGGCTGCGAAATTGTAAATACATAAAACAAATCGTAGCGCAGCGCATGCGCATGAAAAATGAGCATATAACTCAAATCAAAACTCCGTCAAGCATCCTGCAATCATCGGAGTCATGGGGAAGACATCAATGCCAAATCCAAAGCAAAACCAATATGATATAACTCGAAACTATACATGTAAATATCGAATTTATATATGTAAATATCTGAAGGAAATGAATGCCTAATATATTCAGGTACTGTCCTCTGGCTAGTCCTGCCCTGTACGAAAACACATAGCAAATATCATAAAAACGTATTGCTCTATAGGTTAAATCAATCCCAAAATACGCATATGAGTACTACGTGCGTCTGGTGCGCACGGAAATCAAAACCCATATATGTGCCATACAAGTGCATAGAAACAAGATCTAAGAGAATCGGGTGTGCACAAAGCATCTGTCGTCGGCAACGTGTGTGCCTGACAGCAAAATCAGGTGCATCTGACATGCACGAAAAATCTCAAATTAGTGCATCTGGTATGCACCAAAATCACATCTCAAAACATGCGCTCAACATGTGCGAAAATCCAAGGCAGGTGCATCCATCATGCACGAAATCATGATATCCAATATCAAGCGCCGAACAAGCGCAAAATCAAATCAGGTGCATAAGGTGCACAAAACAAATATCGAGTATCACAATCGAAATCGAAGTCCAGTGCATCTAAGTGCACAAAATGCGTATCACTGCACTGCAAGCATATGTGAATCATACCGAGTGCAAAAACCAAATCGTATGTGTATATACGCACAAAATCAACTCAACTGTATGAAACCCATAAAATCATTAACATGAGAAACCAGGCACGAAAACGATATCAAGTGCAACACTGTGCAGAAATCATAAATACTCAGTAGGTGCAACCATGGCGCATGAAAATGATATCATGAAACTCAATCATCAAAACCAAATCATGCGAATATATCGCTCAAAATACCAAAATCAAGTATGGCGGAATAGTCCCGCTCAAGAACATCCTCTAAGAATCTCTGGCCAACTGTCGGGGTCGCTCATAGCATATCTTGTCGACGATCCTGAACTCTGGCCTGCCGGTGTGCGTAACATAACCACTCCTGGGTCCAAGTCTTCTCGTAATTCATTCCAGAAAGGTCCTGTTGAGGTCTCTTCGCAAATCACGTCTCTGCCGAACTGTCCGGAAGTCATCGTCCTTTATTAAATCTGTTTCTTGTTCCAGAACGGCTGCATACTCATCGCGACTCCTTCTGGAAGGTATATCCATGCACAATGCCTCGGCATGCGTATCGCATCTCTGATATCGGCGGAGTGGAACGTCGTTTCATCAAGATCTCGTATGAACTTCTTACTCCACTTTTCTAATGTCGACTGCTCTGGACTCGTCTCGTAGTGGCTGCATGGACTGAGTTCCAACGACTATCCTCGTATCTGGAGTCTCCCAAGAATGCATCTCACCACCTAGCATCCGAATTAAGTTGAGCCATCCGATCGAGTCGTCAAAACCTCATAATCCCCCAAGAGCTCAACATCTTGAACACTGTTTAATAGTATCGAGTACATACCACAGCATCGGTGGTCCATCCGTAGAAGGGCAAACCCAAGCCTCACTAATGGCGCCGTGTAACTGCCACAAACCCAAAGGTTCAAAGGCTTTCACACGGTCATTAAGTCGAGTTAGGGTTTCATTCTTCTAGAGGGACCATAGAATTGCCTGCATGTCTTTCCGACTACTTTAAACTTGGAATAATAGGTTTCTGACATTCGATCGTCTCTGTCGACTCTCAACGTCTCCGCGTGAAGTCGTCTCTAGCTGGAATCAATCTATCTGATGACCTCGCATCGGGTAGGCGAACGAACCACCTATCCTAGTCATTCATCATCGGGTGACTAGCGACCTTCTATCATCTATTAGTACAACTCGTACCGCAATAGCTCCAACATCTGGGACGATATCTCGCCGTTCGCAGCAATAACGGGCTCACTCGTCTGCATGCTGAACCGTGCCTCAATCATCATAAACAGGCAATATATCAACGGTCATCAAAATCTGGCTGGCCTCTATCAGTGGCTCAATCCTCTAGTGCAAATCGGCACGTCCGAGTAATCTCATACAGCAATCTACCCAACACTCGTGGCGCGAATACAATGAAAAGACACATCTCTACGATCGTGTGTCGCCGGAATCATGCCCTGGTCAGTTCTCATTCTTGACGAGCTCATGCTGACCGCAACTCTAGCCGTAGCTCTCCCTGCCCGCAATCGTGGCAGCAAAACCATAACTGGTACTGATGAGGCTAGATCAGGAATGAATATAATACCGAGCAAAGAAATGTACATCCTAAGGCTTCTTAAGTGGATTAGCGTATCGTAAATATGCCGCGGAACATACCCACGGTACGTCACTCTACTTTAGTCACCTATTCCATCAACCAAGGGTCATCCTACACACCGAAGGTAAAACCTAACGCTCTGATACCAACTTTGTCACGTCCCGAAAGCACGGAACATGACCGGCACTTAAACTACGAAACGTCTCGAGGCGTACGTAATCCAAGTAAGCCGAAAACCCAGAAATGCAAACCAAGAAAAGTAGTAGAGTGAAGGAAAACCAACTTAAACAAGTAGTTTTAATAGCATAAGCCGAATTATGCGGTTTTAAAAAAAACATCAAAAATTTCCTGAAAATTTCGGCAGAGTCTCCTTTGAAAATACTGGCCCCCAAACGGGATACAATATGAATAGTATACGAAATCAATAAAAAGGCATCCCCAAGCGGGAGCTAGCTCTTCGTCAATCGACGGTCACAACCACACAAGCAATATAATATACAACGCCAACGGCGAGGATCAAAACTCAAAAGGAAACTCAAACCACAAGAAATCCACAGAAATATAACGCGCGACTCTAAGGTCGAAAGAATAACATCACTGGTCTCTATCTCAAAAATAAATACATGTTTGGTTGATGGAAATTCTAGATACAACAGAGTAATAATATACAAGTTATATAATGGGGGGTACGATACAAGTAAACCCACCTACTAGCAAATCACCCGAAGGAAACTATGCCCGCAAGCCGTAATGAAACCTGTACGGCAAACCTGCAAGAAACTGGGGCACAACGGGGGTGAGTTGCCAACTCGTGAATAGAAAAACATCTACGCACAGAAATCGCATAAATAACGCAACCTAGGTCAAAAATCATAATATATCCTCAAATATATGAATAACATGCAGCCTATAACAATGGCTAGGGTAATATCTAACCCGAGTGTGATCTCATGTGCCCGTGTCAGTGCCTTAGGTAGCAATATATCATATGAATGAGGTATGAATGCATGAAAACAGAATACATGTAAATGAAGAACTGTTTTCATAAATTAGTGAGATTTCCTTTGTATTTTTAAAATGAGGTATCATAAATGAAATCAGCATCAACAGTGTCTAGCATCGACACAAAACATAAATCTCAATGTCTCAAAACCTCAGGCTCCGGCTATCCGGACTGGCCTGTATCATCAAATCTCAGTACCTCAATATCTCTAAATCTCAATATCTAGGGCGCCGTCAGTCCAGACCGGCCCCTACCATCCATCTCAAGACCACGACGGTATCCTCCGGATATCCGACGTGTCGGGTAAAATCACCGGTAGGTAGTCTCCCCCTGCCAGGCTCATCGTCATCACCATGAGCTTCTTGCCCCGGGGTACCTTACCGGGTCCACCATGTACCCAAAACGGTTCATCCAACTCCTCGAATCGGGTCACGAAATCCATCAGCAACCTCATGGTGGACGCCTCATACATCATGGGAAAAACCGCGCTTTTCATTTAAAAAGAGAATGAAGAAGTTTGTATATGTTTTGCGGTTTTCCCTAAATCCAGAAAATCTCATGGAAATCCGAATCCAAAACCTCAATAGCACGTAAAAAGTGAATATATGCATGAGAATCCATGAATGCGGCATAATAATGAATAACATAATGCATGAAGTGTTGGAGATAGTGCCCTCAGAGTCAATTATTGGATCACAGGCACGTGATTGCAATGATTGAGGGAGGACCTATCCCGGTAGGACAGTCTTACTCGAGATGATAGTATGCTATCTGGTTCATCTTTATCATCGTGTACTGCTTTAGGTGACCTGACATGTCGCTATTACACGTTGATAGAGCCCCTAGGATTCTTGCTTGACTACCAGCAGTATGATGGCGATCATATACGTGGGAGCTGGTAGTCTATAAGAACATCCTTAAAAGGTCCCTAGTCGTAGGAGTTTCGAGACAGGGCATCGATACTCCATTAGTAGACTAGTGTATACAGTCGAGACCCCGACGAGGGGCGGTGGCCGGTCTTACAAGCCACTGGTGTCAGTTGGTTCACCTAAGATGTATACAGGTGCTCATTGGGTTATGAGTACACCGGACAGGACTCGCCGGGAACCTGCTAGTTGGTCTTATACCAGATGTCAGATAGCAGTTCCCTGGTGACATGTGTACAGGTTAGTTCATCGACCTGAGATCGTCATTTGTCTCGTGTGAGTTCCCACTGTGCTTTGATTACTACCCTACCACGGCTCAAAGGAGTCGTGCAAACAGGTTTTAGTTGGGTACAGTCCCGAGCCACATGGAGGCAGTGAGCGGATCTGCAGGGGTTCGTCTCTCCCGGTATTGGGGGTGAGGTCGCGCCGTGTCTAGGAGAGCCATTACACAAAGCCCTCGGCCGAGGCAGGAGATTCACTGGTAGGTATTCCAGTAGTATCTCAGGGTGTTCTGGGCTACACTCCGACACGACTTGTACCGCTTTTGGGGGTCTGACTTTTACCAACCCCCTAGGCCCGCCATGCGATACTCATAGACGAACGGACCGGACTGTACGGATATTGTCACTGACAGGCTCAGTAGGGTGTCAGGATGAGTTCGCTCATCGACGTCCCTTTTGGTCAATAGCTGGTGGCCCGTCACGTATTGGCTAATACCTCTGACGTGCTAGTGGTTAAATCCACAGCCATAGTATTGACGAGTCTTTAGAGTCCACCACACTTACAGTTACTCAAGCTTTCGAGCGAAACGCTGTAGAGGCCGTATGGAGATATGGCAGGGTCTGATCAGATACGTGCGGTATCGCACGGATCAGGATCGGACGGTTTGTACTAGTGGCCGTATGGATATATGGCAGGGTTCGATCAGATACGTGCGGTATTGCACGGATCAGGATCGAACGGATATTACTAGCCGGCTTTGGTTTAAGCCGGATCCTAGTTTAGTACAGTGTAGATTTTGTCTCATTGCATTTGTATCCGGTCGGAATACAGATGCGGGTGTGTATGCGCAGTGTCGGGGTTTTCCTGTAATTTATTACGGGACCAGTTTTCTGGAGTTGCCTGTTTGCATTCCGTCCCGGCCGGTTTTCCTTTGTTCTTTCCCGGCCGGACTTTTCCGATGGAGGGTGTTATTTGCAAGTTTGCAAATAACATTTTGTGGAGGGTTTATTTGTAAGATGAGATATTATGAAAGCATCGTTTTGATACCATTCTTATCTATCATCATCACTTGCTTTATGTTGATTTGAGGTGATTGGAGGTTGATGTGAATTTGTTATGATGATGTTTGGATATGGTCACCCTCTCTCTTTTCCTACACTCACCTCCCTCTTGGTTTCATATTCTTTCCTCCACCATTCTATTATGAGAAGGTTTTCATTTTTTGGAGAGAAGAAGAAGATGAGAGCTTCATCTTGAGAGTTTCATTCTTGATCTCATTTTCATGATAGAAAAATGCAAGCACCATTTTTCTAATCTTGATTCCTCCATCATCTTCAAAGGAAACAAACCCCAAATGAGACATAGCCTCTACACTACACATTCTACAGCATATCTTGAGCATGTCGAGTTGCCGGCTTCATGCCCGAGTTGCCTCGGTATTGAGGCGGGAGCCCGTAAAAGACGCAGGCGATGTGGTGCCCTTCCGGCGAGGAGGCGACGATGTGGAGACAAGACTTTCCGCGGGAGATCGGGACGATGACGAGAAGACCGGAGGACTCGGATCACTCGGTATACTTCTCTTCCCATCTCTTGTTAGCTAGTATAGGTTAATGGTTAACGATCCGGGTTTTTTTTTCTTTGTCCGCGGTAGCGCCGGTTTCCAAGTAAGGAAAAATTTCGATTCCGCATTTTGGCCTCGGATAGACGGCCGGGGCGCTGCCGTGGCGCAACATGGTATCAGAGCCACGCCATTAACCATGTCTAGCTTGTTCTAATGCGTTTTACTTATCCGATCGACCAAAATTCTAAAAAAATACGCGTTTTATGTACATCAGTTTTCTGTTGATTTTTTTCTTGCTCAAAAAATTTTTCAGGTTGCATAAAAGTGATGTACTGGAAATTCTAAGACATCTGTAAAAATTCGACACATTCAGTCGACAACTTTAGCGCGGAACCGCGGCCAAACCCCCCTTGGGCCGCGGTTCCGCCGCACATTGTTGTCTTCTCTGTGTCCAATTTTTCCAGTGAGCTTGTGGGCTATTTTTAGGGGTTTTGGGATATTAAATTTAGGCCCAGAATTTCTGTGAGTGCTAGAGTATTGCTTGGGGGCCCACTTGTTAATTATTTGATCGATCGGATATTTTAAACACATTATTTCACAGTATTTACATTATATCTGCGACCGTGAATATCACTTGATCGGTAAATCCTGTCTAACTGCTATAGCCCGGTTAGACGGATTTGCGAACGTGATTTTCACGTTGATGTTCTATGTTTATGCTGTGTTGTTGCGGATCGGTCGTGGGGATAGCCTGGATGCAATGCTAGTACTGTTTTGTTGTATTATGTACATTTGATATTGCGGGGCGAGCGTCCGACATGTGGACTGCCGTCACTGCCTGTTTGTATTATTCTTTTGGGGCACGACCTGGTTGCGGTCGATGTACCCGGTGTATGTATATTTTACTTTCTGTACTACGATTGCCCCGCGGTGGGGTGCACGGATAGCCGGGTTCTGGAGGGCAACAAGCCCGCATCTCATGGCATTGGGACGAAGGGGGCTTCACTCCAGGATTGGCGGGCTATTCGCCGCACTCGTAGGGGGTACAGGTTGACCCAGGAGGGGTGCCCGAGTTACCGGATTCCGTGGAGTGCTGGGTGGTCCATTCACGTTGCTGAAGGGGGCTGCCTCGCTTCAGGTTTTGGCGGGTGACTTGCTGCGCCCGTAGGGGTCTAGGTTTTCATTGCACAGGCTATCCACACGACCAGGGGAACGTCGGGTTTCAGCAGCGGCTCTGTGAAACCCGGGGATCCCAGATATCTGTATTGTTCTGTGATGCTGTACATTTCTGTGATGTTGCATTTTATTCACGCCTTGAGCGAAATATAATATATTGGTATATATATTAGTAGATGTTGTATATGTTTTACATCCGCGCTAGTCCAGTCCCCGCTCTGTCGTTAGTTAGCTAACCTAACGGGTGATGACGGGACCCAGTGGCGAATGCGGATGGCATATACGTACGTCAGTATATTTTCGTTCTTTGTGGTGTGATCAATTGATGGGACTGCGTTGATTCGGATCAATGAAAGATAAACAAACCTATTCTGATGTTGTTGGAACACTTTTCAAAAAGCTGTTATTGCAAGGACGTTCACTTTTGTTTTGCATCGTGGTATTCATTTGGAATATCCTGCTCCTCAGTCGACGAGGCAAGGGCCGAGATCCCTTCACCGGGAGTGACCTCTTGGACAGAAGTTTGCGTCAGGGCATTAACTTCACTATAGCCGATTACTTTTGCTTTGTATCGTGGTATTCAGTTGGAATATCCTGCACCTCATTCTACGGGGAAAGAGCCGAGATCCCTTCACCGGGAGTGACCTCTTTAGCAAAGGTTTTCGTCACTATATTTTTATAAAAGGCTATGCAGTTCCTTCGACGATATCAAGTTCATTACGTTAAAGGTTTTTCGCCAAAAACCATTCGTAGCCCTCCGTCATTTCTTATGGGTATTATTTAGTATTCGTGCTTCGTTTGTTGACTCCGTCAAGGCGTAGTGTACGGTAGCTAAGTGGTGCTTGTTTGTTGCATAAATGGGATTGATTAGGACAGTCGTGCGGCCTTGTTGACTCCGTCAAGGGCACGTACGGGTGGGTTTAATGCAATCCAGATAATGACGGGTTGAACTTGACTAGGACTCTTTGATTTGTTGACTCCGTCAAGGTCACTTGGGTCCTAGGGGTAAAAATCACATCGGGAGTTTCAAAAGAACTGAAACTTGCCAGGCATGCGCATGCCTTCTGGAGTGTGGTGACTTGAGTGGATTCCGTCAAGTTATCATGCGATGATAGTTCGATCCCGATTCCCACTGATGAGTTAGTTTACTCCTCGGGTGACCCCGACTAATTCTTCTTTCAGGTTTGGAGGAGAATTTGAGGTACAGTGGGAGGTTTCCTGATTAGATAAATTGGTAACCATTCTGATCTAGGTTAGAGTGCATGCTGAGTGTTTCTTTTCTCTCTCTGTTTGGCAGCGACCATTAACCCGACCGTGGACTATGACTCAGTGACCAAGTTGACCGAACCTTCTTAACACAGGCTTTTGGATTGTCAGAGTTGCAGACCTCATTGCCACTCCTAATTTTACCCTTTTCTCCAGGACACCCCGTATTACTACGAACGTCCACTTCCATTGGACAAAACCATCGTATGGTTATATACGAACTCGAAGGACTTCGGGGATGGTTTCTGGTTCTGGAGAAAACGAATAGGATTATTCAGTTGTCTTTTCCCTTTTACCTTCTCTCAAGTTGTGAGTACTCCTTGGTTTAGGAGATAGCACACCTATTACGCAAGTTGGATAGTCTTCTTCCAAACCTTAGGCTGGTGCCGACCGGTAGGGAATGAAGAAAACCAATTAGCCTAAACGGTGTGCAGAAGGTATTAAGATTAAGACAAAGCAAGGGATTAGTAAGAGGGCAAAGTAAATTGCGACTGATATTCACGACCAAACCAAGTATTTCTTCGCCAATCCTAAATCACCTTTGTATTTCTCCAGGACACTCCGTATTACTACGAAGATCCCAGTTTATTGGATAATCCATCGTATGGTTATATACGAACTTGAAAGGAACTTGTTTCAGTTCGGGGATGGATTCTGGTTCAGGAGAAATAGGAATAAAGTACATTCAGGTGTCTTTTATCTTCACCTTCTCTCGCGTTGCGAGTGCTCCTAGGATTAGGACAGTACACCCATTATGCTTATTGGATAGTCTTCTTCCAAACCATAGGCTGGTGCCGAACGGTAGGGAGGGAAGAAAACCAATTGGCCTAAAGGGGTGTACAGAAGGTAATGACTAAAGACATATAAAGGGATTTGGAGAGGTGGCAAAGAATTATACGGTTATAGTTGTGAATCTGGATAATGGTAGAGGCATTACTAGGAATACCAGGATACCCCATCGAAACATTTCAATGTTTCAGTTCAACTGTGTACTGTTAAAAGAAAACTGATTTCCTGATTAGACACTTGCTCCAGGGTATGTATTTACCAGGTTTGATTCTCACATCTGTATGGCTTCACAGATGATGAGTGGGAGTAAGTTATTGGGAATTGGGTGATCATCCTCATTATATCGGGATTCGTTGTAATCGGTGATATTTGAGGAGATCACCTGGTCTGTTTGCCGGTCGGCAAATGTTTGGTTTTGAATATCCGCTGTTGTGCACCAATTTCAAATTGGTATATCTGTACGTCTATTTTCATAGAGTGAGATATACCTTTTGATATTATGTCGATGACATTTACCTATATCAGTGGATGGTTAGGTAAGGAGCATTAAACAGCGGTGTAATTCTTCTTAACCATAAGTACAGTTTTCAACCTACGACACACAGTGAAAGAGTTGTCAGACTCGGCGGACTTATACAGAGTATTGTATGTTGTCCAGTGTCCATTAGGACAGTGGGGTTGGTCCTCATACTATATTCTGTTTACTTTTAACTTCTCTAGTTCTTAGACATGTGTTTCGTAGAAACACAGGGTCTAAGTTTTGAGGAGTTATAAGTATTTGAATAGAGTAGAGAACCAGGTGTAGCAAGTATCGGGATTCTTCAAGGTGATCGAAGATGTAGATACTTGTGTATGGTATTCAGTTGATAGTAATGATAAAGAGAAATTGCTTCTCTTTCAGGTTACTCATAATTAGAAGAATTCCTAAGTTGAGTAACGCTGATCGGCCTCTCTCCATTTAGTTGACATGCACTGGAGACAGCTGCATGATTTGAATCTGGTTCAATTAAATCAGTGCCTCTGGTTCTATATTGGATATAGTACAGTTCATATCTTAACATTGTTAAGGTACGGGGAGTTGTCCGGCTTATGATTAAAACCAGACTCTGGATAACTCAAGGCACGTTTCTGTAATGGCTGTTTGTGGGTTGACCCAGGCTATGACGAGGGTTGATTTTCTACCATAAGAAAGATCAATAGTGATATTGTTCTTGACTCGCCACAGTTTTAATAAAAATGGATTTTTTTCAAAAACAGTAGTGGGAGTATGGTAGAACTGGAAGTGATTCCAGAACCGCAAACGATTACTGAAGATTTGATAAGGAACCTAAAGATTCAATCTGATTTGACATTCCATTGGCCACTCCGCAGATACGGTGGGTAACTTCAGGCACCCGAGAGGTACTCCGGTAGCCTCAAGGACGGTGACAGGGAAGTTCTTGTTTACCCACACTTGTCATTGCTGTTGTTCCAGGCTACGAGACCCGGTGGGAGGATGAGTATAGCGTCGTTCTAAACTAGCTTTAGAAGTGCACGTCTATATGACTCTGCCAGAGGGTTGTCGTAGTCAATGGGAGCAGCGGAAGCATTGGTGGACATCAGGCTTATGTCTATTTATAGACTAAAGCAGATATAGCGGAGATAGATCATCTATTTCTGATGTGAAGTCATAGGTTTGACTTCATCAGAATAGGGGATGGATCTGTTAAGAAGGTAGTAGGGTGTGATGTCCTGGTACTTGATGACATACACAGAGTAGGAAGTGACATTCCTATACTACGATCGGTTATACTTTGGTCGTCACACAGTGGTTTCTCCACAAAGGACTTGGATATTATATCAGACATTCTGGTTACTAGATCTATGGTTTTAGATCTAGATTTGGGTGGTTTCCCAATCTGGGTACCTTGACAGCATTCTATGAGTATTTAGAATGGACGACTCCTGGCACGGTAGTGCACCTGCAGTTGATGGAGTCACCCTCTCTAAAGGTGTCTTATAGACTAAAGGGGAGAGGGATACTCATGATTGGCCGATCACTTGCTTAGGCAATTGAGTCAATCATGAGATGTCAAGTACCACACCAGATGTTGTTCTTGCACTAGATGCAATAAGTTGACATTGATCCAATCCTGAAGAAACAGTCGGAAGCAGTTTTAGAACATAAGTGGATGTTCTAGGGATATGATAACGACAGCCTCATTAAGGAGACAGTTATCATTCCAGGCTTCCAAGGTGACATGGACGGCAGGGTGATCGTCAAAGTTGTAGTTTTCCCTCTAAACGAGGGGCAGTATTTTGGACAGGTGATCCAAGGCAATACTGAGGGAGGCATGGCGCAGGATACTGATTAAGTTCAGTTATCGATACAGTCTAAGAAGTTTGGATTTGGAGTTCATTTATGAGCTAGGTCCCATCAGATATCCAGACATATTCTAAGACAGGTATTGCTCATTTCGGGAGATGGTTTTCTCCGCGAACTTGAGATATAGAGAGACATAGAAAGAAACATCGCAGCGGATCCACTCACTGAGGCTATTCCTCGAACGCAATAGTTTCGCAAACGAGCTTTGTGAGACTGACTAGTAGAGGAGTTGGATGTTCGGTATCACACGGGCTGTGAGTATGCGACATCGCAATAATTAGCCTTGAGTGCAAGTGGGAGATTGTTGGAGATAGTGCCCTCAGAGTCAATTATTGGATCACAGGCACGTGATTGCAATGATTAAGGGAGGACCTATCCCGGTAGGACAGTCTTACTCGAGATGATAGTATGCTATCTGGTTCATCTTTATCATCGTGTACTGCTTTAGGTGACCTGACATGTCGCTATTACACGTTGATAGAGCCCCTAGGATTCTTGCTTGACTACCAGCAGTATGATGGCGATCATATACGTGGGAGCTGGTAGTCTATAAGCACATCCTTAAAAGGTCCCTAGTCGTAGGAGTTTCGAGACAGGGCATCGATACTCCATTAGTAGACTAGTGTATACAGTCGAGACCCCGACGAGGGGCGGTGGCCGGTCTTACAAGCCACTGGTGTCAGTTGGTTCACCTAAGATGTATACAGGTGCTCACTGGGTTATGAGTACACCGGACAGGACTCGCCGGGAACCTGCTAGTTGGTCTTATACCAGATGTCAGATAGCAGTTCCCTGGTGACATGTGTACAGGTTAGTTCATCGACCTGAGATCGTCATTTGTCTCGTGTGAGTTCCCACTGTGCTTTGATTACTACCTTACCACGGCTCAAAGGAGTCGTGCAAACAGGTTTTAGTTGTTAGTTATATGTATGCCCTAGAGGCCAATACTGTACATAGGATGTATATTGTAGTGGATGCTGGGACATATATAGGGAGGACTTTCTTGCTCGACATGATAGTATGCTATCTGGTTACACTTTACCTTAACGTGTATACTGTTTGTCTCTCTGTTACATGTTGGTAAAGCCCTTAGGATCTGTACTTGACTACCTGGACTATGATGCGGATCATACTAGTGGGGACATGGTAGTCCATAAGTACATCCTTCAAAGTCCCTAGTCGTGGGTGTATCGAGACGGGGCATCGATATACCAGAGTAGACTAGCGTGTACCTTCTCGACCCATACAGATGGGCGATGGATGATCCCATATCCATCGGTGTTTGACATCAGAGATGATATACGGGTACTCAGTAGAGACTGGGTACACTGGACGGACTCGCCGAGAACTCCCAGATGGTATTATACCTCACGTCAGATGGCAGTTCTCTGGTGACACTGGTACAGAGTAGTCTGTTGACCCGAGATCGTCATAGAGTCTTGTGTGGTTCCCACTGTGCTTTGATTTCCATCTTACCACGTCCAAGAGGGCGTGCAAAACGGTGGTTTTTGGGTACAGTCCCGAGTCACA
The DNA here is from genome assembly GCA_030015575.1 of Agapanthus africanus. Lineage (NCBI taxonomy): Eukaryota > Viridiplantae > Streptophyta > Magnoliopsida > Asparagales > Amaryllidaceae > Agapanthus > Agapanthus africanus. Next base: position 232,525,591 of record JASDDO010000018.1, on the reverse strand, counting down.
TGGAGGCAATGAGCGATAGGAGGGGATTCGTCTCTCCCGGTATAGGGGGTTGATGTCGCGCTGTGTTCGATTGGCTATAACAGGAAATCCCTGGCCAGGGTTGCTGAGATTTACTGGTAAGTGTTACCAGTAGTTTCTCGAACAGTTATAGACCTCATATCGACACGACTTATTGAGCTATTGGGGTCTGACGTTTACCACCCCTAGGCGAGATATGCGACATATCAGACGATCAGACCGGACTGTACGGTAGTGTTACTGGTCGGATTCACTGGAGTGTGAGCGGGCTTGCTCGTCGATCTTCAGATCGCTCAATACCCGGGTGGCCGTTACGTTTAGCAGACCGCTTGCGGCTTGTGGGTGTTTGATATGATCATCATCCGCTGCCGGCGTATTGACGAGTCTTTAGAGTCCTACACAGAGGTTTCCTGGCTCAAGCGAAACGAAATAGGAGCGCATATGAGATATGTGCGGGACCGAGAATAATACGAGTATGTGATACTGTATTCGATTCTCGCGATGTGACATTGATCGGTTATATGCGATATAGCCGGGTTATCGGATCAAGTGTTGATTCGATAAGATGTTACTAATGATACCAGACGGTTGTGTGCGACATAACCGGGTCATTGAATCAAGTGTTGATTTAATGATTTAATGCATATTTATATATTTGATATATTACTTTGCATCAACTAGTATCGGTTTACTTAAGATGGATTTTCTCACTCGGATGTGCGCATTGCATATGCGATATGATTTTGTGCACTTGCTTGTATCATGTTTGATGATGCATGCCAAACTTGGTTAAGTGTAAAGAATGAACCATGGTAATGAATGGGTTAGGGTTTTGATTTTTATTTATTCATTTATCTTTCTTATTTATTCTTTTTTTTGAATAAGGAAAAGAAAGATAAATGGTGGCTTATTTTGGATTTAGTTGAAGTTTCTTGAAACTTTGACTAAGTCTTCATTCTTATCATATTCTTAACCCTAACCAATTTAACTAACCTAAGTTAATTCTCTACACTTAACTAGAGTTAAAAGTATGATAAGTATTGTTTTTGTTTTATTTTAATTTAAAAAAAACTTATCATATATCATCTTCTTCTTCTTCCATTTTCTTCAAGTGAAGAAAGCTTGCCCCATCAATGGCAAGTGATGGAAATGAGTGAGAAATCCAATTCTAAAGTCTACCCACTTCCTATTTCTTCATCCTCTACTTCTTGCCAAGTAGTAGAGTGTGTTTCCTTCACAACTTTTCACGGTTTGGTGAAGGTGGAGCTTGATTCATCGATGCCTCGACGTAGATCATCTTCGGCATGGACATCGACGACCTAGCTCACTTATTCTCCGATGAAGTCGACGCTAGAGCCCGGATTCTTTTTGGACAGTGGAGAGGACCTCGTTGCGGAGCTATGGAGGTGGAGGACCGGATCTACAAAGGTTGTATTTCCGTATTCCCTTAGTTAATTGTTAACTAGTTCATGTTTCGCCTAGAAATCTAGCAAACGATCCGTAGTTTAGGGTTTGTAGGCACCGTAAAATTTGAAATTGCCATGGTTGATAGCTTGGGAGACCTCACTAGTGTGCCTAGGAACCCTACAGTGGTATCAGAGCCTAGCTAGAGCCTTAGGCGAAGTCCAGACGCGATTTGAAGTCCGATCGAACCGAAACCCTACCCGGAAAATTGCTCTCTGTCCAATTTTTAAAATCTGGTCTTTTTCCACATTAAAAATGTTCAGAAAAATCAGCAGGTGAATATATGAGATACTGTGAAATTCGTGCCCATAATTCCTTCATATTGCCGCGCTTCCGCGGCACGAGCTAGCCTCGTGCGGCGGTTGCGCGGTGGTACGGACTGTTTATTCAGTAATTTTTACACAGTATCTCATAATTATTAATTCTGGATTTTCTGGGAATTTTTTATATTTATTCCAGAGTTGAATTTTTCTGAGTCGATTTGGGGATTCGATATTTCGATCGGGGCATCAAATTTTGTCTGTGTGGCTTTCCGGATAAATTTTAGAATATGTTAAAAAGTTCGACCGGATATAAATACCCAACTTTTCCCCTGTCGGGAAATTTCCAAGTGTTGGATTTTTCCATAGTTTGACGACGTTCTAAGTAGTGCAAGTAACGCGATGGTCCCTCTAGAAGACACAAACCTTAACTCGATTATGTGACCGTCTTGAACTGCCCTTTGAACCTTCGGGTTTGGGGCAGTACGGCGTGCCACATGTGAGGCGTTGGCTTGACCCTTCTACGGCTGGACCGTTGGTACTGAGGCACGAACGGAATGTTGTTAGACTTGTTTCATGTGTTGATCTGTATCAGGAAAACTTGGGTGTTCGATTGTTCGATCGAAAAGTTTAACATTTTCTGTTTATCTGGAATGGGATACAATAATTGGAATTCACAAATAGTTATGTGATAACTAAATGAATGTTATAAACATAGCAGTTTAGTCTCACTTGATCGGTTGCTACGGAATTTTGATGTGATCAAAAGTCCGTCGCAATCACGTAGCGTACGCGGATACTCGCCGGGTAAACTTAATAGACAGCTTCACTCCATAGCCCCGACCAAGTGACTGTAGGAGAACCCCGTCGCCGAAAGCATCCGTCCGGGTGCTCGCGGTAGCGGTGTTCCGCCTTGGTGCACTTCGTCGACGGTATCGGGGGTGCAGCCGTCTACTGAAGTTTGCGACGAGCATTCGATCAGACTGTCGGGAATCCTGTTGAATTGCCCGACTTGATATTGAAAAGTGTTTTCGATTTTGAGACTAAAATGCGGGGTTTATAATTGTTAGGCATGCGATGTCTAAGTAATTCATTTGGTCAGGCATGCGATGTCTGAGGTGGTTGCAGATTCCAACTGTTGTAGTTTTACACTTTCTTTTCTGTGACCGTAAGTGTAATATGTGATATCGCCGGTTTCGTTGCTATATGTCAACGACAATTGGGATGCGCATATTTACTTACGTTGATGACATGTGATGTTATGTGTTGCTGGATATGTTATATTGGATCGTCATGTTTGAATAGCCGGGGGTTTTTATGTGAGATGAGTGTTTTTCATTTTCATTCATGTAAAAACTTGTATGTAATATTCTTTTATTTGGGGCGCTTCCAGGTTGCGGAAGTAGTCACCGTTTGAATATTATTTACTTTTCCGCACTAGGATAGACCCAAGGAGGAGGGCACAAGTAACCGGGTTCTGGAGTCCAGTGGGAGACCAACTCGAGGAGTCGGGTCCGGGTCTCCTAACTCCAGAATTGGTAGGGTTGCTTGCCGCTCTCGTAGGGGTCTAGGGGTGTAGGTTTGGCTATTCATCACGACCGTGGAATCCGTGTTTTATACTGGCTCGTATTGAAAACACGGACGTCCTAGTATATCCAATATATCATATGATTCTTCTGCTGCGATATCTGTGATGTGATCATGTGATGTTCTGTGATAGATACAGTATATAGTATATATGATATATTATATAGGCGTTACTTATGTTTTACACCCGCGCTAGCCCTGCCCTGCTCTGCCGTTAGTTACCTAACCTAACGGTGCACGAGGGGACATCGAGGCGAATGCGGATGGCATAAGTGTACGTCGTATTTATCTGTGATGTTTAGGTATTTAAATGATGGGACTTCATTAATGTGATTAATGAAATAAAAGAAACCTAAGATGTTGTAGAATCAAATTTCAAAATAAAACAGGTAGCTACAGTTCTTGCTTTGCACAGCGGTATATACGATATATCCTGCACCTTATTCGATGAGGAAAGGACCGAGATCCCTTCACCGGGAGTGACTCCTTTAGCAATAACTGGCAGATGCTACACACTCGGTTTGTCTTTTGATTGCTTTTAAAAGTTCTGCTTTGCACAGTGATATATGTGATATATCCCGCACCTCATTCGACGAGGAAAGGACCGACGATCCCTTCACCGGGAGTGACTCCTTTAGCAAAACTAGAAAAGCCTCAAAAACACTCCATTTCAAAATTCATTCGATCCTACAACGATATCAAGTTCATTACGCAATAGGTTTTCAGAAAAACCTGTCGTAGCCCTCCGTCATTTCAGATAAGTAGTAGTTAGTATTCGTGCTACGTTTGTTGGCCTGCGTCAAGGCGTAGTGTGCGGTAGCTAACTGGTGCTTATCTGCATAAGCATATGATGTGATTGGATTAGGGTAGTCGTGCGACTTTGTTGGCCTGCGTCAAGGGTCGTGCGGGTGGGTTTAATTCAATCAGGAAATGACGGGTTGAACTTGACTAGCGGACTATGGTTTGTTGGCCTGCGTCAAGGTCATAGGACGCTAGGGGCAAAATATTATCGGGAATTTCAAGTGTTGAAATTTGCAATGAGATTGCATACCTTCTATGAGATAGTTGGATCCCGATACCCGCTGCGAGTAAGTGTTACTCCTGGGAGAGTTTTATACATTACAATTAGCCGATCAAGTAGGTGTCTAGAAAGGTGTCAACGGGGTTACGCCTCTGGGAAAACGAGGTTTACATTAATTAGGTTCGTGCGAAAGCACGGGGGACCTCCCTCAAAGTACCGACACTGGCCTGGCTGAAAGATTGGCGAACTTGTAGTGTGTAATTAATCCCGGCTAGTCTTTCCTTTTAGGGTTTGAAGGAAGATTTGATAAAAAGCAGTGGGAGCCATCCTGATTAGATAAATAATAACCAATCTATTCTTGACAGAGCGCACGCTGAGTGTTTTCTTCTCTCTCTCTCCTGGTAGCGACCATATCACGCCTTAATCAAGATAATAATACGGAATATTGACCGAACCCGCTTGTTATACTGAGCTGGGGAACGTTGGTCCCGCTCCAACTTATAATTGTTATAAGACAGAGCAGGAAATTGGGGATTACCAGAATTCCCGTGCCGCCCAAACGAAGAGAGTGCATGCTAATGCATCATCTTCGGGTGTGTTCATTATACAGAACTGTTTCTAAGTATCCTTTACGTCCTGGGTATGTGATACCAGATCAGGATCCCATATATGTAATCTGTTACATAGGGCTACAGAAAGGTAGAGAACTGAGAACGGGTGATAAGTTTCATGAGGCAGAAAACGGGGCAAGAGTTGCAGCCAAGTCTGTCGGTCACTGTCACCCTGTATTACAATACATTGATTCTGAACGAATGATATTAGATACCGAACCTGATATACAAAATCATATCTGTCTCTTTATTAGTAAAGAAACGATATAATTTTGTAGTGTTGGATAATGTTTTGAACATTTCCTATATCAAAAGTTGATCGTATCAGGCACGTTATCTAAAAGCATTAATGTTCTAAATCAAACTACAGTTCTTAGTATACAGAACACACACAAGAGGACTAGTTCAGAAATGAACGGATCCTTCTTGAGGCATTGTAGACTAGGTCATATCAATGCGACCCGATTGGCTGAAGTTACATTTAGATGCATATTTAAATCAGTTTGAATTTACATCTTGTGAAACTCGCCAGTCATGTCGCAAAGATAAGATGACCATAGCTCCGTTTACTGTAAACAGAGAAAGAGTTAATGAACTCTTGGGACTGATACATGATGATGTATGTAAGGTCTCCTGTCTACACATGCCATGACCGGTTCTTTATACTTCATTACGTTCTCTGATGATCTCTCAAGATTCAGACCTATGTTCCTGTTGAAACACAAGTCCGAACCTTTTGAGATATTCATAGAATATAAGTTAGAAGTAGAGAACCAATAACAGGTATAAGTATTATGTCCTTTGATGAGATCAAGGAGGAGAATACTTGTGCACGGAAATCCTGGATTATACTAAAGGAGAATGAGATTCTCTCTCAGAATTACTCCTCCGTATACACCATAACACGATGGTATATCGGGGTGGAGCAATTACACCCTATGTGATAAGGTGTGCTCTATGATGAGTAATACTGAGCTACCTATTTCCTTATGGGAGTTATGCACTTAAGAAGCTGCATACCTATTGAATAGGGTTCAAATCAAATAAGTTGCCTACCATTTCATATGTGATATGGAAAGGGAAGAGCCCATGTCTTAAGCTAGTTAAGATTTGGGGTTGACCGGCCTATGTCTGAAAGCAAAATCCGGACAAGCTCGAGGCAAAGTCTGTAATGTAGAACTGGAAAGGTTCCAGCTATACAAATTACAGCAGATAATTTGAAAGAACCAAAGGATTCAATAGAAACCAACGAACCTCAGCCTCTCCGCCGATCTAGTAGGGTTCCTCACCCACCTGAGAGATACTTCGGTTTCTCTATGACAGTGGGAGCGAGGATTGCATCATGAGATGATGACCCAACTAGTTTCGAGCTGGCCATTAGGAGTAAGACTCTGTTAGAATGGCTGGATGTTTAGCGATCTGAGATGGAATCCATGTACACCAACAAAGTATGGACTTTGGTTGCAATATCTGAAGGGTTAAATCCCCATCAGGAGCAAGTATATCTTGAGAAGATTACTTGGTGTAGATGGAAAAGTTGAGACTTTCAAAGCTAGACTTGTTAAAGGTTTTCGTCATTGACCAGGCGTGGATAATGATGAAACCTTTTCAAGTAGCTATGCTTAAGTCCATTCGGATCCTACTTGTCACGGCTACATACCATGACTACGATATCTGGTGGTTGGGTGTCATGACAGCTTTTCTAAATGATGTTTTAGAAGAGTGCGTCTATAAATACACAGCCAGAGGGCTTCGTAGACAGTGGGAGCAGCGGAAACGTGTGCAAGATGTTTCATATGATAAAGAAGGCATCGCGGAGTTGGAACATCTGTTTTTGATGAATTAGTCAAAGAGTTTGACATCATCAAAATGGTAGATGAACCTTGTATAAACAAAAAGGTAGTAGGGAGTATGGTGATGATCCTCGTAGAGTACGTGGATGACATACTCTTGATGGGGAAGGAGTTTCCTATGCTACGCTCGATCAATCTCCGGTTATCACTAGGATTCTCCATATAGGAACAATGAGATACCTACTAAATCCTGGATTTTGGATCTATGAGATAGATTTAAATGGATGTTAGGATTCTCACTAGTTGTAGTGAGATGGTATCAATCGATCCTGGGGAGAATCACTGGAAGGGTTCCAGGGTGATAAGGACGACTGAATGTCAGTCGCAGGCATTGTCTTTACCCTCGGTAAAGGGACGGTATGTTGGAAGAGTTCCAAGCTAGATACCGTGACATACTAGACGATAAAGGCTGGATACATCGCTACTTAAGATGCTACCCTAGAAGCTGTTTGGGTGTATATTGGTTCATGAGATGAACTATGTTCCTACCATTGTGAGACAATGGAGTTGTGGCTTATGCCAAGGAACGCCGGTCCCATCAGTGATCCAGACTTATTCTAAGGCAGTATCACCTGATCATGGAGATGGTTGATCCCCAGGGTGATCGAGGTTAGGAGAGTAGATCCAGAGGACAACACAGCGGATCCACTCACAAAGGCCTGTTCCTAGAGAGAGACTTTCATGGGATGGTTGAGTATGAGATACTTCAAACCACTGCTACAGATGGCCCTAGTGCAAGTGGGAGATTGTTAGTTATATGTATGCCCTAGAGGCCATTACTGTACATAGGATGTATATTGTAGTGGATGCTGGGACATATATAGGGAGGACTTTCTTGCTCGACATGATAGTATGCTATCTGGTTACACTTTACCTTAACGTGTATACTGTTTGTCTCTCTGTTACATGTTGGTAAAGCCCTTAGGATCTGTACTTGACTACCTGGACTATGATGCGGATCATACTAGTGGGGACATGGTAGTCCATAAGTACATCCTTCAAAGTCCCTAGTCGTGGGTGTATCGAGACGGGGCATCGATATACCAGAGTAGACTAGCGTGTACCTTCTCGACCCATACAGATGGGCGATGGATGATCCCATATCCATCGGTGTTTGACATCAGAGATGATATACGGGTACTCAGTAAAGACTGGGTACACTGGACGGACTCGCCGAGAACTCCCAGATGGTATTATACCTCACGTCAGATGGCAGTTCTCTGGTGACACTGGTACAGAGTAGTCTGTTGACCCGAGATCGTCATAGAGTCTTGTGTGGTTCCCACTGTGCTTTTATTTCCATCTTACCACGTCCAAGAGGGCGTGCAAAACGGTGGTTTTTGGGTACAGTCCCGAGTCACATGGAGGCAATGAGCGATAGGAGGGGATTCGTCTCTCCCGGTATAGGGGGTTGATGTCTCGCTGTGTTCGATTGGCTATAACAGGAAATCCCTGGCCAGGGTTGCTGAGATTTACTGGTAAGTGTTACCAGTAGTTTCTCGAACAGTTATAGACCTCATATCGACACGACTTATTGAGCTATTGGGGTCTGACGTTTACCACCCCTAGGCGAGATATGCGACATATCAGACGATAAGACCGGACTGTACGGTAGTGTTACTGGTCGGATTCACTGGAGTGTGAGCGGGCTTGCTCGTCGATCTTCAGATCGCTCAATACCCGGGTGGCCGTTACGTTTAGCAGACCGCTTGCGGCTTGTGGGTGTTTGATATGATCATCATCCGCTGCCGGCGTATTGACGAGTCTTTAGAGTCCTACACAGAGGTTTCCTGGCTCAAGCGAAACGAAATAGGAGCGCATATGAGATATGTGCGGGACCGAGAATAATACGAGTATGTGATACTGTATTCGATTCTCGCGATGTGACATTGATCGGTTATATGCGATATAGCCGGGTTATCGGATCAAGTGTTGATTCGATAAGATGTTACTAATGATACCAGACGGTTGTGTGCGACATAACCGGGTCATTGAATCAAGTGTTGATTTAATGATTTAATGCATATTTATATATTTGATATATTACTTTGCATCAAATAGTATCGGTTTACTTAAGATGGATTTTCTCACTCGGATGTGCGCATTGCATATGCGATATGATTTTGTGCACTTGCTTGTATCATGTTTGATGATGCATGCCAAACTTGGTTAAGTGTAAAGAATGAACCATGGTAATGAATGGGTTAGGGTTTTGATTTTTATTTATTCATTTATCTTTCTTATTTATTCTTTTTTTTGAATAAGGAAAAGAAAGATAAATGGTGGCTTATTTTGGATTTAGTTGAAGTTTCTTGAAACTTTGACTAAGTCTTCATTCTTATCATATTCTTAACCCTAACCAATTTAACTAACCTAAGTTAATTCTCTACACTTAACTAGAGTTAAAAGTATGATAAGTATTGTTTTTGTTTTATTTTAATTTAAAAAAAACTTATCATATATCATCTTCTTCTTCTTCCATTTTCTTCAAGTGAAGAAAGCTTGCCCCATCAATGGCAAGTGATGGAAATGAGTGAGAAATCCAATTCTAAAGTCTACCCACTTCCTATTTCTTCATCCTCTACCTCTTGCCAAGTAGTAGAGTGTGTTTCCTTCACAACTTTTCACGGTTTGGTGAAGGTGGAGCTTGATTCATCGATGCCTCGACGTAGATCATCTTCGGCATGGACATCGACGACCTAGCTCACTTATTCTCCGATGAAGTCGACGCTAGAGCCCGGATTCTTTTTGGATAGCGGAGAGGACCTCGTTGCGGAGCTATGGAGGTGGAGGACCGGATCTACAAACGTTGTATTTCCGTATTCCCTTAGTTAATTGTTAACTAGTTCATGTTTCGCCTAGAAATCTAGCAAACGATCCGTAGTTTAGGGTTTGTAGGCACCGTAAAATTTGAAATTGCCATGGTTGATAGCTTGGGAGACCTCACTAGTGTGCCTAGGAACCCTACATTAGTTGGGTACAGTCCCGAGCCACATGGAGGCAGTGAGCGGATCTGCAGGGGTTCGTCTCTCCCACTATTGGGGGTGAGGTCGCGCTGTGTCTAGGAGAGCCATTACACAAAGCCCTCGGCCGAGGCAGGAGATTCACTGGTAGGTATTCCAGTAGTATCTCAGGGTGTTCTGGGCTACACTCCGACACGACTTGTACCGCTTTTGGGGGTCTGACTTTTACCAACCCCCTAGGCCCGCCATGCGATACTCATAGACGAACGGACCGGACTGTACGGATATTGTCACTGACAGGCTCAGTAGGGTGTCAGGATGAGTTCGCTCATCGACGTCCCTTTTGGTCAATAGCTGGTGGCCCGTCACGTATTGGCTAATACCTCTGACGTGCTAGTGGTTAAATCCACAGCCATAGTATTGACGAGTCTTTAGAGTCCACCACACTTACAGTTACTCAAGCTTTCGGGCGAAACGCTGTAGAGGCCGTATGGAGATATGGCAGGGTCTGATCAGATACGTGAGGTATCGCACGGATCAGGATCGGACGGTTTGTACTAGTGGCCGTATGGATATATGGCAGGGTTCGATCAGATACGTGCGGTATTGCACGGATCAGGATCGAACGGATATTACTAGCCGGCTTTGGTTTAAGCCGGAGCCTAGTTTAGTACAGTGTAGATTTTGTCTCATTGCATTTGTATCCGGTCGGAATACAGATGCGGGTGTGTATGCGCAGTGTCGGGGTTTTCCTGTAATTTATTACGGGACCAGTTTTCTGGAGTTGCTTGTTTGCATTCCGTCCCGGCCGGTTTTCCTTTGTTCTTTCCCGGCCGGACTTTTCCGATGGAGGGTGTTATTTGCAAGTTTGCAAATAATATTTTGTGGAGGGTTTATTTGTAAGATGAGATATTATGAAAGCATCGTTTTGATACCATTCTTATCTATCATCATCACTTGCTTTATGTTGATTTGAGGTGATTGGAGGTTGATGTGAATTTGTTATGATGATGTTTGGATATGGTCACCCTCTCTCTTTTCCTACACTCACCTCCCTCTTGCTTTCATATTCTTTCCTCCACCATTCTATTATGAGAAGGTTTTCATTTTTTGGAGAGAAGAAGAAGATGAGAGCTTCATCTTGAGAGTTTCATTCTTGATCTCATTTTCATGCTAGAAAAATGCAAGCACCATTTTTCTAATCTTGATTCCTCCATCATCTTCAAAGGCAACAAACCCCAAATGAGACATAGCCTCTACACTACACATTCTACAGCATATCTTGAGCATGTCGAGTTGCCGGCTTCATGCCCGAGTTGCCTCGGTATTGAGGCGGGAGCCCGTAAAAGACGCAGGCGATGTGGTGCCCTTCCGGCGAGGAGGCGACGATGTGGAGACAAGACTTTCCGCGGGAGATCGGGACGATGACGAGAAGACCGGAGGACTCGGATCACTCGGTATACTTCTCTTCCCATCTCTTGTTAGCTAGTATAGGTTAATGGTTAACAATCCGGGTTTTTTTTTCTTTGTCCACGGTAGCGCCGGTTTCCAAGTAAGGAAAAATTTTGATTCCGCATTTTGGCCTCGGATAGACGGCCGGGGCGCTGCCGTGGCGCATCATGAAGTAGCAGGTAATAACTACAATGTCTAAACTAACATATAAGGCAAGTACACTAATATCATGTCTAAACTATTAGCTAACAGGCTATGTCATGCAATAATATTTTCTAAGGTGTACGTGACATGGCAATTACCGATGAAGATGTGTGTGAACCGGCAAGTAAGTGTACGTGGTACATACGCATCATCGGTAATGGTGCTGGTGTCCTAACCACAAGATATCAACAGTAGGATATGAAGCATAATATAAGCATGTGATGCGGAGCGAACAACAATAATGAGCGGGAGCTGACTGTAAGTCGATGTTCAACACCCCAATACCAATAGGGAGGTGGAAATATGAATAACAATCTTGTTCTATGATTAAACATCGAATAACCGTATGAATCGTTTGCTAAACAAGTTTTAACAAAAACTATAGAGTTCTAAACTACTATGTTAAGAGATTATACCAAACGGTTCTAGTCCTTCGTCTTAATGTTATCTACGGCCTCTTTGGATCTCCACGTCCTCTTCGGCTTTCTTCCGTGATAGACGATCTACCCGAGAACCCTAATCCAAGCTATAACCTCTAAACTTGAGGTTACTAAGTTTCTCTAGTTGCTAAATAGAGTAGCTAAGGTGATGTAGAGATAGGTTATGGAGTAATTAGTCTTTTCTACTCCTTGTTCTCAACTCATGAGGGTAGGATTAGGTTTGGTGAAGGAGAGAAAACTTGAAGAGAGAGAGTGAGAAGATGATAATGATAATAATAATGAAAATGAAAAAGCTTCTCACTAGATATATGAAACATAATGAATAAAAAGAAATGAATAATATGAGATTATTCATCATGTTTCATTAATGCAAGTGGGTGATTCATTATGTGAGTCATTAAGCATTTAATAATGCATTAATGACATGATGAATCACTCACAATGAGTCACTAAATCATTAATGGAAAATGCCACCTCTCCCTCCATGTCACATCCTTCTAGAAGCTTCTCGGAAAATTACGAGAACGCCCCTCTCATCCGTGAAAACACGGAAAAACTTTAGACTGTATAAATCCAATAACCTGATACTAGAATCTGGCTTAAACCAAAGCAGGCTAGTAAAAACTGTCCGAATGTCGTACGTGCGTTCAAACACGTATGCGTCCGAACCTTTGTCGTAAAACCATACGACCTCTATATCTTTTCGCCTGGGTTTGGGAAATCTCTGTGTGGGACTCTAAAGACTCGACTACTACGCCGGCAGTGGGTTTAACCACAGACCGCAAGCGGCACTAGCTATACGTAACGGTCCCCGGGTAGTTGTCGATAAGAAAGCTGATGAGGTAACCCATCTGAAATCCTACTGAGCCTGTCTATGACAATATCCGCGCAGTCCGGTCTGTTCGTCTAAGAGTATCGCATGTATGGTCTAGGGAGGTGGTGGACGTCAGACCCCTAATAACCGTACAAGTCGTGTCGGTATGGTTCAAGACCACCCGAGAATCTACTGATCATTCCATCAGTAATTCTCAATCAGCCCTGGCCAGGGACTTATGGTAATGACCAACCGACCACAGTGCGATATCAACTCCCTATACCGGGAGAGACGGATCCCTAACAGTCGCTCACTGCCTCCACGTGGCTCGGGACTGTGCCCAACTGAAACCTGTTTGCACGACTCCTTTGAGCCATGGTAGGGTAATAATCAAAGCACAGTGGGAACTCACACGAAACAAATGATGACTTTAAATCAACGGACTATCTGCACACATGTCACCTGAGAACTGCTATCTGACGTTAGGTATAATACCATCCAGTCAGTTCTGGGCGAGTCCTGTCCGGTGTACTCACACCCAGTGAGCATCTGTATACAATCTTAGGTGAACACCACCAATGGTTGCGGGACCAATCCATTGCCCCTCGTCAGGGTCTAGATATGTATACACTAGTCTACTCCGGAGTATCGATGCCCAATCTCGATACTCCTGCGACCAGGGACATCTAAGGGTGTACCTATTGACTATCCAGCTCCCACTAGTATGACTGCCATCACAACGCCGGTAGTCAGACAAAACACCCTATGGGCTTTATCAACATATATATATCAAGTAAAAAATATCATACGTTAAGACAAAGTCAAACCAAATAGCGTACTATCATATCAAGAAAGAATGTCGTGTACATACATATCCCAAGCATCCTATACAATGTAGGCCTCTAGGGCATATATATCCAACAATCTCCCACTTGCACTAAGGCCTATAATTGGCACAATGAGTACCCACTGTCTCTACCAGATCCAGTTGCTTGCGTACCGCATGCCCAACATCTCAAAAAGCCTCTCGAACTGTACTTGAGGAATGGCCTTAGTGAATGGATCTGCCGTGTTGTCTTTTGTGTCCACTCTCCGTATCTCGATCTCCCGACGATCCACGATCTCCCTGATCAGGTGAAACCGCCTTAAGATATGCCTGGATTTCTGATGGGACCTTCGTTCCTTCGCTAAAGCTACAGCGCCATTGTTATCGCAATACAAAGGTATTGGATTGGCAATGGACGGAACCACCTGAAGTTCAGAAATGAACTTTCTCATCCAGACAGCCTCTTTTGCGGCTTCACTAGCGGCTATATACTCAGCCTCCATAGTTGAGTCTGCAACGGTATCTTGTTTGGAACTCTTCCAACATACCGCCCCTCCATTGAGGGTAAACACAAAACCCGAAATGGATTTAGAATCATCCTTGTCACTTTGGAAGCCGGAGTCGGTAAAAGCCTCTACCTGGAGGTCCCCATTACCGTAAATCAAGAACATCTCCTTAGTCCTTCTCAAGTACTTGAGAATGTTCTTCACCGCTCTCCAATGTTTCTCACCTGGGTCAGATTGATACCTGCTTACCACACTAAGTGCGTAAGCTACATCCGGTCTAGTACATAACATCGCATACATTATTGATCCTACCGCCGAAGCGTAGGGTATAATGCCCATGCGAGCCCTCTCTTCATCAGTCTTTGGAGACATCTCTTTGGAGAGGGTGATTCCGTGACAAGCGGGCATATTGCCGCGCTTGGAATCTTCCATACTAAATCTCTTTAGTATAGTGTCTATATACCTGGACTGTGAAAGTCCCAATATTTTATTAGATCTATCTCGATAGATCTTAATGCCCAGAATGTATGATGCATCTCCCAAGTCTTTCATGGAGAATTTCTGTGACAAGAAGAGCTTTACTGATTGTAGTATAGGGATATCATTCCCTATCAGCAGTATGTCGTCGACGTACAAAACGAGGAAGACTACTGCTTCTTCTACAATCTTCCTATAAATACATGGTTCATCTACATTTTTGATAAAGTCAAATTCCTTGACTGTTTCGTCAAAGCAGATGTTCCAACTTCGCGATGCTTGCTTTAACCCATAAATGGATTTAAGCAATTTGCACATTCTTCCGCTGCTCCCACTGTCTAAGAAACCTTCTGGTTGATCCATGTAAACACTCTCTTCTAGATGTCCATTTAGAAAAGCTATTTTTACATCCATTTGCCAGATTTCATAGTCATGGAAGGCAGCAATGGCAAGCATGATCCGAATGGATTTAAGCATAGCTACTGGTGAAAAAGTTTCATCATAGTCCAGTCCTGGTCTTTGACGAAAACCTTTTGCTACTAGTCTAGCTTTGTAGGTTTCTACTTGTCCAAATGTACCAATCTTCTTTTTGAAGATCCATTTGCACCCAACTGGTTTTACCCCAGGAGGAGCAACTTCTAAAGTCCATACTTTATTGGTGTACATGGATTCCATTTCGGATCTCATTGCATCCAGCCACTTCACTGAGTCACTACTCGTGATAGCCTGCTGAAAACTAGTAGGCTCATCATCATCGATGATGCAATCCTCTCGATCCCCATCAAGAAGAAAACCATAGTATCTTTCAGGAGCATGAGAAAGCCTACTAGATCTGTGGAGTGGCGTTGGTTCGTCATGTTCTATTGAAATCTGAGATTCTTCTAAGTCTTCGGTTGTAGTTTGAGGTTCTGGAATTCTTCCAGTTCTACCGCGCTCCCACTAATTTCTTTTGCAAGAAATTCGCCTTCTAAGAAGACAATGTGACGAGCGACAAACACCTTTTGTTCTTCAGTGTGGTAGACCATGTACCCCCTTGAATGCTTAGGGTATCCTACAAACTTGCATAAAACCGATCGTGCTTCGAGCTTGTCCGGATTATGCTTTTTAACATATACCGGACACCCCCAAATCTTGATATACTTGAGATATGGTCTCTTCCCACACCACATTTCATATGGAGTGGTAAGTACAGACTTAGTTGGAACTCTATTCAATAGGTATGCGGCTGATTCTAGAGCAAATCCCCAGAAGGAAAGTGGCAACTCAGCACTACTCATCATTGAACGCACCATATCTAATAGCGTGCGATTCCTTCTTTCTGATACACCATTATGCTGAGGTGTATAAGGTGGAATGAGCTGAGAGAGAATTCTATTCGCATTTAAGTATTCAAGGAAACTGGTACTTAAGTATTCTCCACCTCGATCAGATCGAAGTGTCTTGATGCTTTTACCAGTTTGTTTCTCTACTTCATTTTTATACTCCTTAAACTTCTCAAAAGCCTCGGACTTATGCTTTATTAAGAACACATGTCCATACCTAGAGAAGTCATCAGTAAATGTGATGAAGTAGGAGTGACCACTTCGTGCATGTATAGACATCGGACCACATACATCACTGTGTACTAGTCCCAAGAGTTCAGTGGCTCTTTCTCCGTGTCCGGTGATCGGAGATTTGGTCATTTTTCCTTTGATACATGATTGACAAGTTGCATATGATGAATATTCAAACGGATCTAGATATCCATCTTTATGTAACTTAGTCAATCTTGTTTCATTTATATGACCAAGTCTACAATGCCATAGGAAGGCTTGATTCGAATCTGGAGCCTTTCTTTTACGCGTGTTTTGAATATTGAAAATTTGAGGTTGATTAAGTATGTATATGCCGTTTTCCAGTGTGGCAAACCCAATCAGTTCTTGATTTAGGAGAATGTTCATAACATTTCTTTCAAGCACAAAATTATATCCTTTATTAGACAACAAAGATACTGATATAATATTACACAACATACTGGGAATACAAAAACAGCTATACAATACCAAAATGTGTCCACTATTCAACCCTAGGTGATATTCCCCTATTGCAACTGCATCTACATGCATTCCATTGCCCATACGGAGAGTCATATTACCTGCCCCCAGTACTCTACTATTTCTCAGATCCTGCAAAGAATTACAGATGTGAGAACCAGAACCGGTATCATGTACCCATGAAGTAGAGTTTACTGAAAGAAAATTTTCGATTACGAACACACCTGAAGCAGAAGCAACAGCTTACTTCATGTCCTTGGCTTTAAAGGCCAAACAGTCCTTCTTCCAGTGCCCTTGCTTGTGACAATAGAAGCACTCATTCTTTTCTGCCTTCACCCTTCCTGCCTTGTTCGTTCCCTGCACCTTCTTGACCCCACCCTTCGGTCTGGTGGCTTTTATCTTCTTCTTCCCTTTAGCTTTCGCTTTAGATTTAGAAGAAGATGATTGGCCAACATACAGAACGGGGGTCTTCTACTTTTTCAAGGAGGTCTCTGCTACCCTCAACATATTGAGGAGCTTTGGAAGATCTGCTTCCATTTCGTGCATGTTGAAGTTCAGCACAAACTGAGAGAAGGTATGGGGAAGGGACTGCAAAATCAAGTCGATATACAAATCATTCTCTAGCACGCATCCCAGGTTTGCGAGTTCCTCAATGAGGGTGATCATTTTGAGGACGTGCTCTCCAACAGGCGATCCTGGAGCTAACCTCATCTGGAAGAGTTTCCTTGAGGTTTCGTACCTCGCGATACGGGAGTGTTCACCATACAATTCCTTGCAATGGAGGAATATGGATACAATATCCATACTCTCGTGCTGTTTCTGGAGTTCGTTATTCATGGACGCCAGCACGATACACTTAGCTCACTCACAGTCTAGATCCCAGGTTTTACGAACTTCCTTGTCCGCAACTGAGGAATCTGGTCCTGGGATAAGGGGAGGAACAGCGGTGGTAACATATGCAACTTTGTCATAAGTCAGCGCAATATTGACGTTCCTTAGCCAATCTTTATAGTTCTGCCCGGTCAGTATATTCTTTTCAAGTAATAGTTTTAGTCCAGTCATGGTAGCTGCCAGAGAGAGAGAAAAGAAAACACTCAGCATATGCTCTTGCAAGTTTAGATTGGTTATTATTTTATCTAAACAGGATGGCTCCCACTGTTTCCTCAAATTCTTCTTCAAAACCTAAAAGAAGAACTAGTCAGGATTTAATCACACGTTACAATTCTTGCTTAACCTTTCAGCCAGGCTGGTGTTGGTACTTCGAGGGAGGTTTTCCAACGCTTTCGCGAAGTTCCTTAATTAAAGAACCTCTTTTCCCTGGAGGCGTAGCCCCTCTAACACCTTTCTAGGCACCTACTTGGTTTATAGCATTGATTGTTAAGTGAGAGAAATTCCCGAGAGTAATCCTACTCATCAGTGGGATCGGGATCCAACTATCATTGCATGATGCCCTAGATGGAAGCCACTCTAGTCACCACTCTCCAGAAGGTAAGCTAAATCTGCAAGTTTCCTTTATGTTTGAAACTCCCGATGTGATTTTTACCCCAAGCTTTTATAGACCTTGACGTAGGCCAACAAGTCATAAGACGCAAGTCAAGTTCTACCCGTCGTTGTCCTGATCAATTTAAATACATCGTACAAGCCCTTGACGTAGGCCAACAAGGTGTACGTCTGTATTAAACTAATGCATCTATCTATGCTACAAATAGGCACACACACTGCTACCATTCACTATGCCTTGACGTAGGCCAACAAGCATAGCATGAATACGATGTGTTGTCTATCTGAAACGACGGAGGCTTATGGCTGGTTTTTGGCAAAAAACCGTTAACGTAGTGAACTTGATTTGATCGAAGGAACTAAGATGGCTTTTAAAAGGAGTGGTTTAAGCTCCGCATTAAAATTTGCTTTTTCAAGAAAACCGAGTGGTTTTTAGAAATTGTTCCAACGATTCAGTTTAGGTTTTATTTTCTTTGCATTAATAATAATGCGTCCCATCTTTAACCTATCATTACAGATAACAACGAAAATACAACGTCCTCTTATGCCATCCGCATTCGCCACGGGGTCCCTTCATCACCCGTTAGGTTACTTAACTAACGACAGAGCGGGGGCTGGGCTAGCGCGGGTGTAAAACATAATCGACGTCTAAATAGCTATCATATATAGATATTGTACATTCGTTAGACTCAATAATAGGCATTCCAGATCACAGATAAACAATATTGGATTTGCATGCAATCCGCATTTCTTTTGAGCCTGCAATGAAAGACGGATTACACAGTTGTGATGAATAGCAATTTTCCCACCCCAGACCCCTACGGGTACGACAAACTACCCGCCAAGTACCAGAAGTGAAGCGGTCTGCCCCAACACTTCAAAATACCCGGTACTTTGTGCACCCCACCTTGGGTCTATCCTAGGAGCAAAAACAGTAAAAAGAAATAATACAACGGTGGCTACAACCGCAACCTGGATGTGCCCCGCAAAATAATATTACAACTTATTACATTTACATCAAATGAATTAATACAAAAAACCATCACAAAACCCGGCTAAACACCACAACAGTCCAATACAGTTTATATACACAAACAGTTATATATATAACATCACAGATATGTGCAACCCCTGCCAACCGACATACTAGCAGTTAGGGAAGGTTTACGAACATATAAAACATTTCACAGATATAATCAAACAAGCAAATACCGTATAATTTCGATCGATTAAAAACATTTAATTTTGCTCCAATACTTCTCTGTAAATCTGAAACCTGAGCAAAAATAAAAATTATGAGAAAACACCAAATATCACAGAGAAACAACACAAGAAATTTGGGATGATGAATCGTCCAAAGCGCGGCGGAATCGCGGCGGATCGGTGGGATCGGCCGCGGTTCCGCGGCGCTATGGCCGATTCATGAGCCCAATTTTCTTGGGTGTTCTTATACATTCATTTAGGTCATTCCGAAGGTCCCTGAAAAAAATTTTGGTCCTCATTTAAAATTCGACAGAAAGTACATGATATCGGGGTTTTTCCGGTTAGTTTTTCCGTTCGAAATTCAAACAAATTTTTAAGTGTGTTAAATACTGTTTAGCTAGGCTCTGATACCACTGTAAGTCGATGTTCAACACCCCAATACCAATAGGGAGGCGGAAATATGAATAACAATCTTGTTCTATGATTAAACATCGAATAACCGTATGAATCGTTTGCTAAACAAGTTTTAACAAAAACTATAGAGTTCTAAACTACTATGTTAAAAGATTATACCGTACGGTTCTAGTCCTTCGTCTTAATGTTATCTACAGCCTCTTTGGATCTCCACGTCCTCTTCGGCTTTCTTCCGTGATAGACGATCCACCCGAGAACCCTAATCCAAGCTATAACCTCTAAACTTGAGGTTACTTAGTTTCTCTAGTTGCTAAATAGAGTAGCTAAGGTGATGTAGAGATAGGTTATGGAGTAATTAGTCTTTCCTAATCCTTGTTCTCAACTCATGAGGGTAGGATTAGGTTTGGTGAAGGAGAGAGAACTTGAAGAGAGAGAGTGAGAAGATGATAATGATAATAATAATGAAAATGAAAAAGCTTCTCACTAGATATATGAAACATAATGAATAAAAAGAAATGAATAATATGAGATTATTCATCATGTTTCATTAATGCAAGTGGGTGATTCATTATGTGAGTCATTAAGCATTTAATAATGCATTAATGACATGATGAATCACTCACAATGAGTCACTAAATCATTAATGGAAAATGCCACCTCTCCCTCCATGTCACATCCTTCTAGAAGCTTCTCGGAAAATTACGAGAACGCCCCTCTCATCCGTGAAAACACGGAAAAACTTTAGACTGTATAAATCCAATAACCTGATACTAGAATCTGGCTTAAACCAACCCGGCTAGTAAAAACTGTCCGAATGTCGTACGTGCGTTCAAACACGTATGCGTCCGAACCTTTGTCGCAAAACCATACGACCTCTATATCTTTTCGCCTGGGTTTGGGAAATCTCTGTGTGGGACTCTAAAGACTCGACTACTACGCTGGCAGTGGGTTTAACCACAGACCGCAAGAGGCACTAGCTGTACGTAACGGTCCCCAGGTAGTTGTCGATAAGAAAGCTGATGAGGTAACCCATCTGAAATCCTACTGAGCCTGTCTGTGACAATATCCGCGCAGTCCGGTCTGTTCGTCTAAGAGTATCGCATGTATGGTCTAGGGAGGTGGTGGACGTCAGACCCCTAATAACCGTACAAGTCATGTCGGTATGGTTCAAGACCACCCGAGAATCTACTGATCATTCCATCAGTAATTCTCAATCAGCCCTGGCCAGGGACTTATGGTAATGACCAACCGACCACAGTGCGATATCAACTCCCTATACCGGGAGAGACGAATCTCTAACAGTCGCTCACTGCCTCCACGTGGCTCGGGACTGTGCCCAACTGAAACCTGTTTGCACGACTCCTTTGAGCCGTGGTAGGGTAATAATCAAAGCACGGTGGGTACTCACACGAGACAAATGATGACCTTAAGTCAACAGACTATCTGCACACATGTCACCTGAGAACTGCTATCTGACGTTAGGTATAATACCATCCAGTCAGTTCTGGGCGAGTCCTGTCCGGTGTACTCACACCCAGTGAGCATCTGTATACAATCTTAGGTGAACACCACCAATGGTTGCGGGACCAATCCATTGCCCCTCGTCAGGGTCTAGATATGTATACACTAGTCTACTCCGGAGTATCGATGCCCAATCTCGATACTCCTGCGGCCAGGGACATCTAAGGGTGTGCCTATTGACTATCCAGCTCCCACTAGTATGACTGCCATCACAACGCCAGTAGTCAGACAAAACACCTTATGGGCTTTATCAACATATATATATCAAGTAAAAAATATCATACGTTAAGACAAAGTCAAACCAAATAGCGTACTATCATATCAAGCAAGACTGTCATGTACATGTTAGTGTATAAGCCCTAGAGGCCATTACTGTATCATATTAGTTTGTATATTACTTGATGGAAGCTTGGGATATTCACAGTTGTATATACAATCTTGCTCGAAATGGTAGCATGCTACTTGGTTTGTCTCTGCTTTAATATGTGCATGTGTTTCTTTTAGCATATCGCTGATATACATATTAGTAGAGCCCTTAGGATCTTTTCTTGATTACCAGCGTTGTGATGGCGCTCACACTCGTAGGAGCTGGGTGATCTATAAGCACATCCTTATACAGGTCCCTAGTCGTTGGACTATCGAGACAGGGCATCGATACTCCGGAGTAGACTAGCGTATGCGCTTCTCATCCCAGCGTGGGAGACGGTCTGTCCCACAGCCGTCAGTACGTTGTACTTGAGATAGTATGCGGGTGCTCGTTAGGTTACGAGTACACTGGACAGGACTCGTCGGGAACTGTTGGTTGGTATTATACCTATCGTCAGTTATCAGTTTCCAGGTGACATGAGTACAGCTTAGTCCGCTGACTTGACACTGTCACTTCGCCACGAGTGTGTTCCCACTGCACTTTGATTACTACCCTACCACGGCTCAAAGGAGTCGTGCAAACAGGTAGTTTTTGGGTGCAGTCCCGAAGCACTTGGAGGCAGTGACGGTTAGACAGGATTCTTCTCTCCCGGTATTGGGGGTTGACATCGCGCTGTGTCCAGGAGAGCCATTACACGAGTAGTCCCTGGCCAGGGCAAGCGAGATATACTGGTAGGTTTCCAGTGTTATCTCAGGGTGTTCTGGGCTACACTCCGACACGACTTGTACCACTATTAGGGGACTGACGTTCACCGGCCCTCTAGGCCCGCCATGCGATGTATCAGACGAACAGACCGGACTGTACGGAGATTGTCACATACAGGCTCAGTAGGAGTTCAGATGGGGTTCACCTCGTCAGTCTTCTTATCGACATCTATCTGGGGACCGTTACGTACAGCTAGTGCCGCTTGCGATCTGTGGTTAAACCCACTGCCAGCGTAGTGTCGAGTCTTTAGAGTCCCACACAGAGAGCTATTCGCCTTTAGGCAAAATGAGTAGAGGTCGCATGGTTTTGCGACAGGGTTCGTTCACATCCGCGCACTTGTGCACGTTTGCTGTCCGGACAGCTTATACTTGCGGGCTTTGGTTTAAGCCGGATCCTAGTATATGATTTGGGATTGGCTTTTTCTCATTGTATTCGTGTTCCTCGTATCACGAATACGGGTGCGTATGCACAGTTGCTTGAGACAGAGGGAGAGGACTTTGATTAGGGTTAATGACTATTGTCATTTTATTAACCCTAATGTTATGTGTGTATTATTGTTAATTGATATTAGTTTAATAATTGTGCATGGTTATGGTTGTTGACCATTTGACCCATCTTGACTTGTTGACCTTGTTGACACTTTGACCATCATCATTTCATTTGGAAGATGCTCTTTGATCCTTGCAATTTGCATTAATAATGAAATGATAATGGTCATGTCTTGATTAAGCCATGACAATTATCTCACTAATTTTCTAATTACAATAATTCACATATACGAGAGAATGCTTCATATTATTCTCTCATTCTATTATTCACATTCTCTCTCTTGTTCTTCCTCTCCCTCAAGCTCTCCCCTCTCATGTGTTGAGAAACACTTAAGCTTGAGAAAGACCCTCTCTTGATAATCTCTACTCTCATCTAAGGTTCAAGGATTAGCACTTCTTGCACCCTAGTTACTTCTATCTTGGAGTTGAAGCCAAAGGTTGAGGCTTTCGGGTGGATCTTTCTTTGACGGGAGAAGACGAAAAAGGTGACCTCCTTCCACCACTCCAAGGAGCAAGGAGAGAAGGACTTAAAGCCCAAGGTATAACCTTTCTAGCACTTAGCTAGTTTCTAGTTAGCTTTAGCTTGTTTTTGTTTAGCAAAGATCGTTCATAGTCTAGTCCATGTTGTCTAAGCTCATAAAAATTCGATTTTTATTCCGTTTTCCGTCTCCCCGGAAGTACCGGGGTGGGCAACGTGGACTTACAGTGGTATCAGAGCCTAACTAAACATAAACTAGCTAGGTAGTAGAGTGTATCGAAGTTCGAATCGGAAAAATCGAAAAACCGAGTTTTAAAAACCCTAAGTTTCTGTTAAAATTTTTTCTGTTCAAAATAAAATTTGTCATACTCCAAACATCATCTCAGGGTTTTCTTAAGAAGCACAGCAAACCCGGTCCAGTGATTCGTCTAAACCGCCGCGGTTCAGCGGCAATAGCAAGCTATTGCCGCGGAACCGCCGCCGTTTTGACTCCTCACTGAGTCGAGTTTGGTGCAGTTTTCTTATGGCTTGGTTTTAGGATTTTTAAGATGGTTTATATGTGCCCAGATTTTCCAGAATAAAAATTTGTTTTTGGGGGCCTATAAATCCGTATTTTTCCGAACTTCAATACACTTTGACTAAAAGGTTATATCTGTGATGTTTACATGTATTGAACATCGGCTAATCGCTATATGTCGATTAGTCGGGGTTATACATATCTGTGATCTGTGATTGATGATGGTATGTGTATATGAATGGGTTGGATTGTCGCGGATGAATAGCCGGGGTGGATGTGAGATGAGTGTTGCCTTTTCTTTCATTCATTGTAACATGTAAATTGATGTAATATTATTATTTGTTTGGCCGCACAACCGGGTCGGGGTTGTAGCCGTCATTGTATAATTCTTTTTACTGTTTTTGCTCCTATGATAGACCCATGGAGGGGGTGCACAAACTACCGGGTATCTCGAAGTGCCGAGTGGCTTACTCACGGTGGTGAGGGAGGTTGCTTCGCTTCGGATACTTGGCGGGTAGTTTGCCGCACCCGTAGGGGTCTTGGGTGGGGTATTGGCTATTCACCGCGACCGTGTAATCCGCTTTTTGTTGCAGGCTCGAACGGATTGCGGATTCCTAGTATATCCAATGTATTCATCTGTGATCTGTAATGTCTATCATTGCTATATATTTATATATGATAACTATTTAGGCGTTGCTTATGTTTTACAGCCGCGCTAGCCCAGCCCCCGCTCTGTCGTTAGTTAAGTAACCTAACGGGTGATGACGGGGCCCCGTGGCGAATGCGAATGGCATAAGCGTACGTCATATTTTGGTTGTTTTCTGCAATGGTAGGATTAAATGATGGGACGCATTAAAAGAGCTAATGCATGAAAATAAACCAAGTAAAAGTCGATTGGAACACTTTGAAAACCACTCGGTTCTTTTCAAAACTAAACTTTTAAACGCGGAGCTTGAACCACTCCTTTTAAAAGCTATATCGTTCCATCGATTATATCAAGTTCACTACGTTCACGGTTTCGCCAAAACCATCCGTAGCCCTCCATCATTTCAGTTAAATATTCGGTAGTATTCAAGCTATGTATTTTGACCTCACGCCAAGGCATAGTGATTGGTAGCTGCCGGATATTTATCTGTTGCATAGATAGAATGCGTTGGTTTGAGACAGTCGTACTGCCATTTTGGCCTACGTCAAGGGTAGGTACGGGTGGGTTCAAATTAACCAGGATAATGATGGGAAGAACTTGACATGTGACTTATGACATTTTGACCTCACGCCAAGGTCATAAGAGCATGGGGCAAAAATCCACATCGGGAGTTTCATAAGTACTGAAACTTGCTAGCGCTGCATACCATTTGGAGTGTGATAATTCTGGTAGGATTCCTTCGGTTTTATCACGCGATGATATTTGGATCCCGATCCTACTGTGAGTATATGATACTCCTCGAGAAAACTCTCACTTAACGATCAATGCTATAAACTTAGTAGGTGTCTAGAAAGGTGTTAGCGGGGCTACGCCCACAGGGAAAAGAGGTTACTTAATTAAGGAACTTCGCGAAAGCGTTGGAAAACCTCCCTCAAAGTACCGACACTGGCCTGGCGGAACGGTTAAGCAAGTATTGTATGGTGAGATTGATCCTGACTAATCCTTTCTTTACGGTTTGAGAAGGGATTCGAGAGACAGTGGGAGCCATCCAGTTTAGACAAATTAAAAACCACTCTAAACTTGCAAGAGCATCATGCTAAAGTATTTCTTTTCTCTCTCCTAATTGCAGCGACCATTCAGCATGACTGGACTTAAGTTATTACTAGATAAAAACATATTGACAGGGCCAAACTACAAAGATTGGCTCAGGAATGTCAAGATGGCAATCACTTACGACAAGTTGGGGTAAGTCCTTACCACCAAAGCTCCCCCTGTCCCAGGTCCCAAAACCAGTGTCGTAGATAGGGAAATCTACAAGACCTGGGAAATAGATTGCGCGAAGGCCAGATGCCTCGTACTTGCCTCGATGGACAACGAACATCAGAGGAGACACGAGAATATGGACCTAGAGTCTATATTTCTTCATACAAAAGAACTGTATGGAGAGCAGTCTCGTATCGCAAGATACGAAGTGTCGAAGAAGTTGTTTTCGGCAAGGTTGGCCGTCGGATCATCGGTAGCGAAACACGTGCTTAAGATGATTGGCTACATAGAGGAGCTCGCGGACCTTGGGACCACGTTGGAGAATGAACTCTATACTGATTTGATTCTCCAGTCCCTTCCTTCCACTTACGCCCAGTTTATTCTTAACTTCAACATGCAAGGAAAGGAGGTTGAACTTTCCGAGCTTCTGAACATGTTGAGGAGTGCTGAGGGCACCCTACAGAAGGGTAAGGAGACATCCACTTTGTTTGTAGGAGGATCTTCCTCTTCTAGGTCTAGGGCGAAAGCCAAGGGCAAGAAGAAGAAAGCCCCCGCCAAACCAAGAGGCGGTGTCAGTAAAGTGGATACGAAGGGAAAAGGAAAAGCAACAAAGGTAGCGGGAAAGCTGGTGGGGAAGGAAGAATGCTTCTATTGTCACAAAAGTGGTCACTGGAAACAGGATTGCAAGGCTTGGAAGGCCAGAACACAGGATTTGAAGCGAGTTGCAGCTTCAGCTTCAGGTGTGTATGTTATTGAAAACTGTCTATCAATAAACTCTACATCCTGGGTATTGGATACCGGATCAGGATCTCATATCTGTAATTCTTTGCAGGCGTTGAGAAAGCGTAGAGTTTTGAAGGCAGGTGACATGACCCTCAGAGTTGCTAATGGTGCTAGCATGGATGCTGAGGCCGTGGGGGACTATCACCTGAGATTGTCTGATGGACACTTTTTGGTTTTGCGTAGTTGTTATTATGTACCAAATGCAACCTGTAATATCATTTCTGTATCTTTATTATCTAAAGAAGGTTATGAATTTGCATTTGTAAGTAATGTAGTGAACATTCACCTTAATCAAGTTTTGATTGGGTCAGGTACATTGAACAACGGTATATACGTATTAAACCAACCACAGATTTTCAATATCCAGAATACACACAAAAGAAAGTCTCCAGAAATCGATAAAACTTTCTTATGGCATTGTAGACTGGGTCACATCAATGAGAGAAGGTTGACTAAGTTACACACAGAAGGATATTTGGATTCGTTCGAATATCAATCGTATGCAACTTGTCAATCCTGTCTCAAAGGAAAGATGACAAAGACTCCGTTCACTGGACACGGAGTAAGAGCGAGCGAGCTCTTGGGACTCGTACACAGCGACTTGTGCGGTCCAATGTCTACACATGCACGAAGCGGTTATTCATACTTCATTACTTTTACGGATGATTTCTCAAGGTTCGGACATGTCTTCTTAATGAAGCATAAATCCGAAGCTTTTGATAAGTTCCAGGAATATAAGAATGAAGTAGAAAAACAAACAGGCAAAAGTATCAAGGCACTGAGATCTGATCGAGGTGGTGAATACTTGAGTGCCGAGTTCCTGGGTTACTTAAAAGAGAATGGAATTCTCTCTCAGCTTACTCCTCCATACACTCCGCAACATAACGGTGTATCGGAGAGACGGAACCAAACCCTATTGGATATGGTACGGTCCATGATGAGTAACGCTGAGTTACCGCGATCGTTCTGGGGATATGCGCTAGAATCAGCTGCATACCTTTTGAACCGAGTTCCAACTAAGACTGTGCCTACCACACCATATGAGTTATGGAGTGGGAAGAAACCCTATCTTCAATACTTGAAGATTTGGGGATGTCCAGCTTATGTCAAAAAGCAGCATGCGGACAAACTAGAGGCACGTTCAGTACTGTGCAAGTTTGTGGGATACCCAAAGAACTCCAGGGGGTATCTTTTCTATTACGCAGAGGAACAAAAAGTCCTTGTTTCTCGTAATGCCCATTTTCTGGAACATCAGTTCTTAGAAAAAGAAATAAGTGGGAGCGCAATAGAACTGGAAGAAATTCCAGAACCACAACCTATTACTGAAAGCTTAGTAGAACCAGAGGGTTCGAAAGATCAGGACATTCCCACGCCACTCCGCAGGAGTAGCAGGCAGTCTCATCCGCCCAAGAGATACTACGGTTTTCTCATTGACGGGGATAGAGAGGATTGCATCATAGACTTTGATGAGCCTACTAGCTTCCAGCAAGCCATTCAGAGCGTCGACTCGGTAAAATGGCTAGATGCAATGAAGACCGAAATGGAGTCCATGTACACCAACAAAGTATGGACGTTGGACATTGCTCCAGATGGGGTAAAACCCGTAGGATGCAAGTGGATCTTCAAAAGGAAGATTGGTGTAGATGGACAGGTTGAGACCTATAAAGCTAGACTGGTAGCAAAGGGTTTTCGTCAGCGACCTGGTTTGGACTATGACGAAACCTTTTCTCCAGTAGCTATGCTGAAATCCATTCGGATCCTTCTTGCCATTGCTGCCTTCTACGATTATGAGATTTGGCAGATGGACGTAAAGACAGCTTTTCTAAATGGACATTTAGAGGAGTGTGTCTATATGGATCAGCCAGAGGGTTTCATTCACAGTGGGAGCAGCGGAAAGGTGTGCAAGTTGCTTAAGTCCATTTATGGACTAAAGCAGGCATCGCGGAGTTGGAACATATGTTTTGATGAGACGGTCAAAGAATTTGGCTTTATCAAAAATCCAGATGAACCATGCATCTATTGTAGATTTGTAGCGGGAACTGTAGTAATCCTCGTTTTATACATGGATGACATTCTCTTAATAGGAAATGACATTCCTATGCTACAATCTGTCAAGGGGTTCTTGTCACACAGGTCTCCATGAAAGACCTGGGTGATGCCTCATACATTCTGGGTATCCGGATCTACCGTGACAGATCCAAGAGGATATTAGGACTTTCACAGTCCAGGTACATCGACACCATACTAAAGAGATTCAGTATGGAAGATTCCAAGCGCGGTAATCTACCGGCTTGTCACGGGATCACCCTCTCCAAAGAGATGTCTCCCAAGACTGATTTGGAGAGGGATCGCATGTCTATTATACCCTACGCTTCTGCGGTAGGCTCTATAATGTATGCGATGTTGTGTACCAGACCGGATGTGGCTTATGCACTGAGTGTGGTAAGCAGGTATCAGTCAAACCCTGGGGAGAAACATTGGATAGCAGTAAAGAACATTCTCAAGTACCTGAGAAGGACTAAGGAGATGTTCTTTGTGTATGGCGGAAAAGACCTGCAGATTGAGGCCTTTGCTGACTCCAGCTTCCAGAGTGACAAGGATGATTCCAAGTCCATGTCGGGTTTTGTCTTCACCCTCAATGGAGGGGCGGTGTGTTGGAAGAGCTCCAAACAGGAAACCGTTGCTGACTCGACTATGGAAGCGGAATACATCGCTGCATCTGATGCCGCAAAAGAAGCTGTCTGGATGAGGAAGTTCTTGAGAGAACTTCAGGTGGTTCCATCCATTGTTGACCCAATACCTCTGTATTGCGACAACAACGGGGCTATAGCTTTAGCGAAGGAACCCAGGTCCCATCAGAAATCCAGACACATTTTAAGGCGGTATCACCTGATCAGGGAGATCGTGGTTCGGAGGGTTGCTTCAGAAAATAACACAGCAGATCCATTCACCAAGGCCTTGCCCCAGACTCAGTTCGAGCGGCTGATCGAGATGATAGGTCTTCGATACGCCAGTACATGGCCTTAGTGCAAGTGGGAGATTGTTAGTGTATATGCCCTAGAGGCCATTACTGTATCATACTAGTTTGTATATTACTTGATGGAAGCTTGGGATATTCACAGTTGTATATACAATCTTGCTCGAAATGGTAGTATGCTACTTGGTTTGTCTCTGCTTTAATATGTGCATGTGTTTCTTTTAGCATATCGCTGATATACATATTAGTAGAGCCCTTAGGATCTTTGCTTGATTACCAGCGTTGTGATGGCGCTCACACTTATGGGAGCTGGGTGATCTATAAGCACATCCTTATACAGGTCCCTAGTCGTTGGACTATCGAGACAGGGCATCGATACTCCGGAGTAGACTAGCGTATGCGCTTCTCATCCCAGCGTGGGAGACGGTCTGTCCCATAGCCGTCAGTACGTTGTACTTGAGATAGTATGCGGGTGCTCGTTAGGTTACGAGTACACTGGACAGGACTCGTCGGGAACTGTTGGTTGGTATTATACCTATCGTCAGTTATCAGTTTCCAGGTGACATGAGTACAGCTTAGTCCGCTGACTTGACACTGTCACTTCGCCTCGAGTGTGTTCCCACTGTACTTTGATTACTATCCTACCACGGCTCAAAGGAGTCGTGCAAACAGGTTGTTTTTGGGTGCAGTCCCGAAGCACTTGGAGGCAGTGACGGTTAGACAGGATTCGTCTCTCCCGGTATTGGGGGTTGACATCGCGCTGTGTCCAGGAGAGCCATTACATGAGTAGTCCCTGGCCAGGGCAAGCGAGATATACTGGTAGGTTTCCAGTGTTATCTCAGGGTGTTATGGGCTACACTCCGACACGACTTGTACCGCTATTAGGGGACTGACGTTCACCGGCCCCCTAGGCCCGCCATGCGATGTATCAGACGAACAGACCGGACTGTACGGAGATTGTCACATGCAGGCTCAGTAGGAGTTCAGATGGGGTTCACCTCGTCAGTCTTCTTATCGACATCTATCTGGGGACCGTTACGTACAGCTAGTGCCGCTTGCGGTCTGTGGTTAAACCCACTGCCAGCGTAGTGTCGAGTCTTTAGAGTCCCATACAGAGAGCTATTCGCCTTTAGGCAAAATGAGTAGAGGTCGCATGGTTTTGCGACAGGGTTCGTTCACATCCGCGCACTTGTGCACGTTTGCTGTCCGGACAGCTTATACTAGCGGGCTTTGGTTTAAGCCGGATCCTAGTATATGATTTGGGATTGGCTTTTTCTCATTGTATTCGTGTTCCTCGGATCACGAATACTGGTGCGTATGCACAGTTGCTTGAGACAGAGGGAGAGGACTTTGATTAGGGTTAATGATTATTGTCATTTTATTAACCCTAATGTTTATGTGTGTATTATTGTTAATTGATATTAGTTTAATAATTGTGCATGGTTATGGTTGTTGACCATTTGACCCATCTTGACTTGTTGACCTTGTTGACACTTTGACCATCATCATTTCATTTGGAAGATGCTCTTTGATCCTTGCAATTTGCATTAATAATGAAATGATAATGGTCATGTCTTGATTAAGCCATGACAATTATCTCACTAATTTTCTAATTATAATAATTCACATATATGAGAGAATGCTTCATATTATTCTCTCATTCTATTATTCACATTCTCTCTCTTGTTCTTCCTCTCCCTCAAGCTCTCCCCTCTCATGTGTTGAGAAACACTTGAGCTTGAGAAAGACCCTCTCTTGATAATCTCTACTCTCATCTAGGGTTCAAGGATTAGCACTTCTTGCACCCTAGTTACTTCTAGCTTGGAGTTGAAGCCAAAGGTTGAGGCTTTCGGGTGGATCTTTCTTTGATGGGAGAAGACGACAAAGGTGACCTCCTTCCACCACTCCAAGAAGCAAGGAGAGAAGGACTTAAAGCCCAAGGTATAACCTTTCTAGCACTTAGCTAGTTTCTAGTTAGCTTTAGCTTGTTTTTGTTTAGCAAAGATCCTTCATAGTCTATTCCATATTGCCTAAGCTCGTAAAAATTCAATTTTTATTCCGTTTTCCGCCTCCCCGCAAGTACCGGGGTGGGCAACGTGGACTTACAGTACATACATATCCCAAGCATCCTATACAATGTGGGCCTCTAGGGCATATATATCCAACACTGAATACTAGACGCAACGATAACTAATCTGCATTAACCTAATATAAGTCCTACAATGGTGCCTTTTGAAATAACACGAATCGTGGGGTTTTGAAAATAGGGGCTACGGTGTTTTTAAGAAAAGACACGTTTTTTGAAATATCCGTAGAATCCCTTAAATACGCACGATTCGTAAGCTTTGACATAGGTAGGAACCGAATCTAATCTAACAACTAACTAAACTAAAGGGCTAAGCTACAAGCTAGACTACAGGTATGGAAACCGCCTAACCTCTGAGTCGATACATATACATACCTGTATATATATTAGTCAGTGATCCCGCCTCAATAATATCATATCCGATACCATATCTATAATCAGACATCCCAAGTCAAGAGTGCGGATCAATCATCAAAATATAGCTCGTACGTAAATCCGTCGTACGGCATCCCCAAATCTGGGTACGGGTCAATATCATATTCATCACACTATTCCTCTGGTATCCTCTTTATCCAAGATCATAGTCTAGGGTACTGACCTATGTCTAGTACAATACTAATATCCTCAATATACTCATGATGTGACTACCGATCGACAATCTCGTACAAACCGATATCGTCAGCACATATCATCATCAAGGGGTATACATCGCCCGATACGGCCTAATATCAATATCCTAGCATATCATGCCTCATATCACGATCACATGTCGACCATTTTATTTATAACACTATTCACCCGTATCGCCGCCCCAAGATCCGCTATAACACCAAGACGTACCTCAAGTACGAATCCTGCCATATCACCGATATCACAACCTCAACACAAATCTCATCGACCCATCTCAATCCCAAGTATTATCCCCGAATCCGTATGTGAACACATAGTCCCATACCCATGTGAACATGTGAACACCTAACAATATATTCCCGTATAAGCACAAATGAAAGAAGAAAGTATGCAAGTATGGGTGGGTGTGTGCAAGTGTGGTGCGACCACTACTCTAGGGTTTCGCGACACTAAATTATCCAAGAACACCAAATATCCATATCATCAACAATATACTCAAACAAAATATAATCAACATATATATGTGTGTATATGTATTCGTATACATCACCACGAACTGCGGGGGTGCTATATGTCATCCATCCGACTTCTCCCCGTAGATATAAATCTACTCACCTGGTCCTCGCTCGCCGGTGCCGACGTCGCCACGCGCTTGCTTGTCGTCTCAAAGTCCACATGGGGTACCTCAGAAATAGAAATCTACCATGCAAATCCTAGCCTCTAAAAGTAGCTTCCATGCTCCTAAATCCATGCTAGAAAGGCAAATAAGAAATGAGTAAGAGTTGGATTTAGATTTTGGGATTTTTTTGAAGGGTATATGATGAATTTTTGAAGCAAAAGAGATAAAATTTTGGGGGAAATGAGGGGCTGTTGCAGCAGGGATTCGGCAAAGATGGGGAGTGGGGGAGGAGAGAGAGTGAGGTAGAGAAAGTGGGGAGAAAAAGGCAAAGTCCACCCCCCTTTTGACTTTCTTTCATTTTCTTTTCTTTTCTTTTCTTTTCTTTTGAAATGTGAGGTGATTGGAGGGAGGGAGAGAGAGGGGGCTGTCATGGTGGGGCCGGCCATATGGGAAGAGGGTGAGGTGTGGGTGTGTGGGTTAAGAAAAAGATAAATGTTATACCCCAATTCGCATTAACACTACTTTCACCGAAAAAAGCCTTTTTCTTCGATATTTTCTAAACCGTTTTGGCAAACGATTTCATTTCAAAAACCACATGATAAAATTTTATTTAAAGTTTTATGATGCACAAAATTTGTTTCAACTCATTCCAATTTGTAATTTTCCCTAATTAAATGTATTAGTGACGGTTTAAAATAATAATAAAATAATTTTTTTCAGAAAATTTGAAATTTCACCAGTGGCTCAATAAACACCAAATACTAGCAATTATATAGCTAGAATATGTATATTTAATTTTTATAATAAGATATTTGGATTTTGACTTTTTACAGAAAACCCCTTTATTTTACCGATTTTCCGAAATTTCACTGAAACGATTTTCAAAATGCTAAAATATAAATCAAAACTATACATGTAAATATCGGAAGGAAATTCATGCCAAGCCTTTCATGTTGCTGTGCGATGCGCGTATCGCGGCACAGTGGTCGGCGTCTATTGTAAGAAAATCACTATATATATACTTATCCATTGTTTAATATGTACTTCCCCCCGTTTTTGAAACTAATTTAGAAGGGTTTCCTTATTTTAAACGTTTCGTGTCATATCAGACACGTAGGTAAATACTGAGACTATAGCTCCCTTTTTGGAAATCCCTTCGATAACTATCAATGCATGCAAAATATATTCAGGTACTGTCCTCTGACTAGTCCTGCTCAGTACGAAAACAAATAGCAAATATTGTAAAAACGTACTACTCCATAAGAAATCAATCCCAAAATGTGCATAGGAATGCTACGTGTGTTTGGTGCGGATGGAAATCGAAACCCATGAATGTGCCATACATGTGCACGGAAACAACATCTATGTGCATCTGGTGTGCACGAAACACCTGTTATAGGCAACTAGTGTGCCTGACACCAATATCAGGTGCATCTGATATGCACGAAGAATCTCGATTTAGTTCATCTGGTGTGCACCAAAATCGCATCCCACGCCCAAGTAGGCGCAAGGATCCAAATCAATGCACAGAGCACACGAAATCGACATCAATATCATATTCGAAATCGACGGTATACAATAAACCTCAATCCAAATCAGGTATACCGCGGTATATAATCTCACAACCATGTGCATTAGCGTACATAAATCAAATCGAAACACTAAAAGTGCATGAAAACTATGCCGAAAGCACAAGTCAAATCATATGCATATCATAGGCACGAAATCAAAATCAACCCCTCTACTGACATCAAATCGAAGTCAAGTGCAACAGTAGTGTACAAAAATCTCAATCATGCAAACAAATCATCCAAAATACCGAAATCCAAAAAAGAGAGATGCGTGATATTCGAATCACTAAATCCCAGATCGCAAACACATGTAAGTCTACGGTAGTGCCCCGGCCGTCTGTCCGAGGCCAAAATGCGGAAACGAAAACTTTTCTTAAACTAGAAACCGGCGCTATCGTATACTTTAAACCCGGATCGAACCATTAACCGATAACTAGCAACTAGATAAAGGGTTGGAAAGCTATACCGATCGATCCGTGTCCTTCGGTCTTTGGCCACCATCCCAAGCTCCTCGCGGCATCTCCGATCTCCGGTCTTCTCATCGGAAAGGGCACCACATCTTCGAGTCTTTTTACTGGCTCCCGCTTCATACGAAGTAACTCGGGCATGAAGTTCGGTAGCCGACGTGTCCAAGGCGAAGTAGAGAACGTGTGTGACAACTTTGTCTCTTGCATCCATTGCATGGATGGAGGTTGAAGATGAAGACATCAATGGAGATTGTGAGCTAGAGGAAGAAGAAGAAGAGGAGCCATTTTGTGTTATGTTGCTATGATAAAAATGAGAGCAAGAATGAATAATACAAGAGCAAACCCAAAGGGATATGGCTGCCCTTCTCTCTCTTCCTCTCATTTCATCACTCAAATCAGACACATAATGTGATATTAGCACAAGAAAAGAGACCATGAGCCACTAATGAAGTCTATGTCACATTAAATGCACAAAATGAAGATTTAAGCTCACAATTTCCATTTGTAAACATTAATCCAAATGTTTACAGCAATAAAAAGATACGGCAACATCTAAAATAAACTCGTGACGGATCACAAGGTTACCGCTCACCTGTATATATATACCTGCATCCGCATTCCGACTGAATGCGAATACGATGAGACTAAAGTAATCCAACAAATCTAATACTAGGATCCGGCTTAAACCAAAACCCACTAGTATGATCCGTCTGATAATGATCCGTGCACTACTGCATGTATATGATCGAACCCTGCCATATATCATACGGCCTCTACAATGTTTCGCTCGAAACTTAGGAAACTGTCTGTCGTGGACTCTAAAGACTCGTCAATAATCTGGCTCTGGATTTAACAACCAGCACGTCAGTGGTACTAGCCATACGTAATGGGCTACCAAGTATTTACTAAAAGGGAGGTCGATGAGCGAACTCATCCTGACACCCTACTGAGCCTGTCAGTGAAAATATCCGTACAGTCCGGTCCGTTCGTCTATGAGCATCACTTGACGGGCCTTGGGGGTTGGTAAAAGTCAAACCCCCAAAAGCGGTACAAGTCGTGTCGGAGTGTATCCCAGAACACCCTGAGATACTACTGCAATACCTAACAGTAAATCTCCTGCCTTGGCCAAGGACTTCGTGTAATGACTCTCCTAGACACAGCACGATCTCACCCCCAATACCGGGAGAGACGAAACCCCTGCCGATCCACTCACTTCCACCATGTGGCTCGGGACTGTACCCAACTAAAAACTGTTTGCACGACTCCTTTGAGCCGTGGTAGGGTAGTAATCAAAGCATAGTCTGAACTCACACGAGACAAATGACGATCTCAGGTCGATGAGCTAACCTGTGCACATGTCACCAGGGAACTGCTATCTGACGTCAGATATAATACCAACTAGCATGTTCCCGACGAGTCCTGTCCGGTGTACTCATAACCCAATGAGCACCTGTATACATCTTAGGTGATCCAGCTGACACCAATGGCTTGTGAGACCGGCCACCGCCGCTCGTCGGGGTCTCGACTGTATACACTAGTCTACTAATGGAGTATCGATACCCAGTCTCGAAACTCCCATGACTAGGGACCTTTTAAGGATGTGTTTATAGACCCCAGCTCCCACGTATATGATCGCCATCATACTGCTGGCCGTCAAGAAAGAATCCTAAAGGCTCTACCAATATGCAATAGTGACATGTAATGTCACCTAAAGCATGTACACGATGATAAAGATAAACCAGATAGCATACTATTATCTTAAGTAAGACTGTCCTACCGGCATAGGTCCTCCCTCAATCATTGCAATTACAGGCCTGTGATCGAATAATTGACTCTGAGGGCACTATATCCAACAATCTCCCACTTGCACTCAAGGCTAATTATTGCGATGTCGCATACTCACAGCCCGTGTGATACCGAACACCCAACTCCTCTACTGATCAGTTTCACAAAGCCCATTTACGAAACTATTGCGTTCGAGGAATAGGCTCAGTGAGTGGATCCGCCCTAATGTTTCATTCTATGTCTCTATTTATCTCAAGTTCGCGGAGAAATCCATCCCCCGAAATGAGCAATACCTGTCTTAGAATTTGTCTGGATATCTGATGGGACCTAGTTCATAAATGAACTCCAAATCCAAACTTCTTAGACTGTATCGTCAACTGAACTTAATCAGTATCCTGTGTCATGCCTCCCTCAGTGTTCTCTTGGATCACCTGTCCAAAACACTACCCCTCGTCAGAGGGAAAACTACAACTCTGACAGTCACTCTGTCATTCAGGTCACCTTGGAAGCCTGGAATGATAACCATCTCCTAAAAGAGGCGATTGCTATCATATCCCTAGAACATCCACTAATGTTCTAAAACTGCTTCCGAATGTCTCTCCAGGATAGGATTAATATAAACTTACTGCATCTCGTGCAAAAATAATATCCGGTGTGGTATTTGACATCTCATGATTGACTCAATTGCCTAAGCAAGTGATCTGCCAATCATGCACATCCCTCTCCCCTTTAGTCTGTAAGACACCTTTAGAGAGGGTGACTCCATCACCTGCAGGTATACCACCATGCCAGGAGTCGTCCATTCTAAAACACCTTCAGAATTCTGTCTAAATACCCATATTGGGACTCTTCCAAAATCTAGATCTAAAACCATAGATCTAGTAACCAGAATGTCTAATAAAATGTCCGAGTCCTATGTGGAGAAACCACTGTGTGACAACCAAAGTATAACCGATCGTAGTGCAGGAATATCACTTCCTATTATGTGTATGTCATCCAAATACCAGGACATCACACCCTACTACCTTCTTAACAGATCCATCTCCTATTCTGATGAAGTCAAACCTACGACCGTCACATCAGAAATAGATGATCTATCTCCGCTATATCTTCTTTAGTCTATAAATAGACATAAGCTACTTGTCCACTATGCTTCCGGTGCTCCAACTGACCATGACAACCCTCTGGTAGAGTCATATGCACGTACACTTCTAAAGCTAGTTTAGAACGACGCTATACTCATCCTCCTGCCGGGTCTCACAGTCTGGAACAACAGCATCGGCAAGTCTGGGTAAACAAGAACCTCCTTGTCACCGTCTTTGAGGATACCGAAGTACCTCTCGAGTGCCTGAGGTTGCCCACCATATCTGCGGAGTGGCCAATGGAATGTCAAACCAGATTGAATCTTTAGGTTCTTATCAAATTTTCAGTAATCGTTTGCGGTTCTCAAATCACTTCCAGTTCTACCATACTCCTACTACTGTTTTCTGAAAAATTCATTTTTATCAAAACTGTGGCGAGTCAAGAACAATATCACTATTGATCTTCCAGATGGTAGAAAATCAACCCTCGTCATAGCCCGAGTCAACCCACAAACAGCCATTACAGAAACGTGCTTTGAGTTATCCAGAGTCTGGTTTTAAGCATAAGCTGGACAACTCCCCATACCTTAACATTGTTAAGATATGAACTATTCTATATCCAATATAGAAACAGAGACACTGATTTAATTGGAACCAGATTCAAATCATGCAGCTGTCTCCAGTGTATGTCAACTAAATGGAGAGAGGCCGATCAGCATTTACTCAACTTAGGAGTGCATCCAATTATGAATAACCTGAAAGAGAAGCAAGTTCTCATAATCATTACTATCAACTGAATACCATACACAAGTATCTACATCTTCGATCATCTTAAAGAATCCTGATACTTGCAATACCTGATTCTCTACTTTATTTTTATACCTATAACTTCTCAAAACTTAGACCTTGCATTTCTACGAAACACATGTCTATGAACTAGAGAAGTCACAAGTAAACAGAATATAGTACGAGTACCAACCCCTCTGTCCTCATGGACACTGTACAACATACAATACTCTGTATAACTCCCCTGAGTCTAATAACTCATTCCCTGTGTGTCATAGATTGAAAACTGTACTTTTGGATAAGAAGAATTACACCGCTGTTTAATACTCCTTACCTAACCATCCACTGATATAAGTAAATGTCATGGACATAATTTCAAAAAGTTATATCTTACTTTATAAAAATTAACGTACAGATATATCAATTTGAAATTGGTGCATAACAATGGATATTCAAAACCAAATATTTGCCGTCCGGCAAACAACCCAGGTGAATTCATCAAATATCACCGATTACAACGAATCCCGATATAATGAGGATGATCACCCAATTCCCAATAACTTACTCCCACTCATCATCTGTAAACCATACTGATGTGAGAATCAAACCTGATAAATACATACCCTGGAGCAAGGGCTAATTGGGAAATCAGTTTTCTTTTAACAATACACAGTGAAACTGAAACATATAAATGTTTCGAAGGGTATCCGGGTTTTCCTAGTAATGCCTCTTCCATAATCAGATTCATAACTATAACCGTATATTTATTTTCCATCTCTCCAAATCCCTTTATATGTCTCTAGTCATTACCTTCTGTACACCTCTTTTAGGCCAAATGGTTTTCTTCCTTCCCTACCATTCGGCACCAGCCTATGGTTTGGAAGAAGACTATCCAATAAACGTAATGGGTGTACTCTCCTAATCCTAGGAGCACTCGCAACCCGAGAGAAGATAAAGATAAAAGACAACTAAATAAAACCTTATTCCTATTTCTCCTGAACCAGAATCCATCCCCGAACTGGAACAAGTTCCTTCGAGTTCGTATATAACAATACTATGGAGTATCTAAGTTGCTGTAGATCTTCGTAGTGATACTGAGTGTTCTGGAGAAATATAAAGGTGATGTAGGATTGGCGATGAAATACTTGGTTTGGTCGTGAATAGCAGTCGCACTTTACTTTGCTCTCTTACTAATCCCTTTATTTGTCTTAACGTATTACCTTCTGTACATCATCGTTAGGCTAATTGGTTTTCTTCATTCCCCACCGTTCGGCACCTGCTTATGGTTTGGAAGAAGACTATCCAATTAGCGTAATAGGTGTACCGTCCTAATCCAAGGAGCACTCGCAGCCTGAGAGAAGGTAAAAGGAAAAGACAACTGAATAGTCCTATTCATTTTTCTCCAGAACCGGAAACCATACTCGAATCTGGAACAAGTTCCTTCGAGTTCGTATATAACCATACGATGGTTTTATCCAATGGAAGTGGATGTTCGTAGTAATACGGGGTGTTCTAGAGAAAAGGGTAAAAGTAGGAGTGGCAATGAGGTTTGCAACTCAGACAATCCAAAAGCCAGTGTTTTAAGAATGTTCGGTTAACTTGGTCACTGAGTCATAGTCTAGGGTCGGGTCATGATCGCTCCTAAAGAGAGAGAGAAAAGAAATACTATGCGTGTACTCTAACCTAGATCAGAATGGTTATCAATTTATCCAATCAGGAAACCTCCCACTGTAACCTCAAATTCTCCTCCAAACCTGAAAGAAGAATTAGTCGAGATCACCCGAGTAGTAAACTAACTCATCAGTGGGAATTGGGATCCAACTATCATCGCATGATAACGTGATTGAATCCACTAACATTATCACACTCCAGAGGTTATGCACATGCCTGGTAAGTTTCGGTTTCTTTAGAAACTTCCGATGTATGTTTTTACCCCTAGGACCCAAGTAACCTTGACAATGCCAACATATCAAAGAGTCCTAGTCAAGTTCAACCCGTCATTATCTTGATTGCGTTAAACCAACCCGTACGAGTCCTTGACAATGCCAAAATAAGCGTACGACTGTCCTAACCAATCCACATATCCATGCGACAGAAAAGCATTACAGAGCTACCGAACACTACGCCTCGGCAATGCACGACAAATGTAGCACGAATACTAAGCAATACTAATCTGAAATGACGGAGGGCTACGACAGGTTTTTGGCGAAAAACCTTTAACGTAATGAACTTGATATCGTTGAAGGAACCAGATAGCTTTTTATTAATATAGTGGCGAAAACCTTTGCTAAAGAGGTCACTCCCGGTGAAGGGATCTCGGCTCTTTCCCCGTAGAATGAGGTGCAGGATATTCCAACTGAATACCGCGATGCAAAGCAAAAAGTAATCGGCTATAGTGAAGTTATTACCCTGACGCAAACTTCAGTTCAAGGGGTCACTCCCGATGAAGGGATCTCGACCCTTGCCTCATCGACTGAGGTGCTGGATATTCATAACCGAATACCACTGTGCAAAACAAAAGAGAACGTCCTTGCAATAACAGCTTTTTGAAAAATGTTCCAACAACATCAGAATAGGTTTGTTTAGCTTGCATTGATCCGAATCAATGCAGTCCCATCAATTAATCACACCATAAAAGAACGAAAATATGATGTACGTATATGTCATCCGCATTCGCCACTGGGTCCCGTCATCACCCGTTAGGTTACTTAACTAACGACAGAGTGGGGACTGGACTAGCGCGGGTGTAAAACATATACAACATCTACTAGTATATATATCAATATATAATAATCGCTCATGGCATGATAAAATGCAACATCACCGAAATGTAATAAGCATCACAGAACAATACAGATAATCTGGGATCCCCGGGTTTCATAGAGCCGCTACTGAAACCCGACGTTCTCCTGGTCGTGTGGATAGCCTGTGCAATGAAATCCTTGACCCTACGGGCGCTGCAAGTTCCCGCCAAAACCTGAAGCAAGGCAGTCCCCTTCAACAACGTGAACGGACCACCCAGCACTTCACGGAATCCGGTAACTTGAGCACCCCTACTTGGGTCAACCTGTACCCCCTACGAGTGCGGAGAATAGCTCGCCAATTCTAGAGTGAAGCCCCTCCGTCTCAAAGCCATGAGATGCGGGCCCGTTGCTTTCTAGAACCCGGCTATCCATGCACCCCTCCGCGGGGTAATCCTAGTACAAAAAGTAAAATATATATACAACGGGTACATCGACCTCAGCCCGGTCGTGCACCAAAAGAATAATATACAAACAGGCAATGACGGCAGTCCACATGTTGGACGCTCGCCCCGCAATAACAAATGTACAAATAATACCAAACTGTACTACCATTGCATCCAGGCTGTCCACCATGACAAATCCGCAACATCACAGCACAACACAGAACATCAACGTGAATGTCACGTTCGTAAATCCGTCTAAAAGAGATATAGCAATTAGGCAAGATTTACTGATCAAATGACATTCACGGTCGCAGATATAATGTAAATACTGTGAACTAATATATTTAAAATTTTCGATCAACAAAATTTCCCGAAGTGGGCCCCAAGCACAATACCCAATACTCAAAATAATCTGGGCCAAAACAAAAATTACCAGAAACCCTAATTCCAACTCAGAGACCACTGTAGGAAAAATGGTGCAGTGATGCTACAGTTCGGCGGTGGAACCGCGGCCAAAACTAAAGTAAGGCCGCGGTTCCACGGCGCAACAGTAAGCTCACTTCACGAAATTTCACCAGTGGTCTTAGAAAAGCCTGTATGATTTTCTGACGTACTAAAAAAATTTTTAGACGACAAAAAAATTTCAACAGAAACTGCACAAATTGAAATCGCGGTTTTGGAAATTTCGTTCGATTGAAATTCTAAACACGTTAGAGCAAGCTAGTAAAGGTTAATGGTGTGGCTCTGATACCATGTAAGTCTACGGTAGCGCCCCGGCCGTCTGTCCGAGGCCAAAATGCGGAAAGGAAAACTTTTCTTAAACTAGAAACCGGGGCTATCGTATACTTTAAACCCGGATCGAACCATTAACCTACAACTAGCAACTAGAGAAAGGGTTGGAAAGCTATACCGATCGATCCGTGTCCTTCGGTCTTTGGCCACCATCCCAAGCTCCTCGCGGCATCTCCGATCTCCGGTCTTCTCGTCGGAAAGGGCACCACATCTTTGAGTCTTTTTACGGGCTCCCGCTTCATCCGAAGCAACTCGGGCACGAAGTTCGCTAGCCGACATGTCAAAGGCGAAGTAGAGAATGTGTGTGACAACTTTGTCTCTTGCATCCATTGCATGGATGGAGGTTGAAGATGAAGCCATCAATGGAGATTATGAGCTAGAGGAAGAAGAAGAAGAGGAGCCATTTTGTGTTATGTTGCTGTGATAAAAATGAGAGCAAGAATGAATAATACAAGAGCAAACCTAAAGGGATATGGCTGCCCTTCTTTCTCTTCCTCTCATTTCATCACTCAAATCAATCACATAATGTGGCATTAGCACAAGAAAAGAGACCATGAGTCACTAATGAAGTCTATGTCACATTAAATGCACAAAATGATGTTTTAAGCTCATAATTTCCATTTGTAAACATTAATCCAAATGTTTACAACAACAAAAAGATACGGCAACATCTAAAGCAAACTCGTGATGGATCACAAGGATACCCCTCACCTGTATATACATACCTGCATCCACATTCCGACTGAATGCGAATACGATGAGACTAAAGTAATCCAGCAAATCTAATACTAGGATCCGGCTTAAACCAAAGCCCACTAGTTTGATCCGTCGTATCATGATCCGTGCACTACTGCACTTATATGATCGAACCCTGCCATATATCATACGGCCTCTACAACGTTTCGTCCGAAACTTGAGAAATTGTCTGTTGGGGACTCTAAAGACTCGTCAATACTCAGGCTATGGATTTAACTACCAGCACGTCAGTGGTACTAGCCGTACGTAACGGGCTACCAAGTATTGACCAAAAGGGAGGTCGATGAGCGAACTCATTCTGACACCATACTGAGCCTGTCAGTGACAATATCCGTACAGTCCGGTCCGTTCGTCTATGAGCATCGCATAGCGGGCCTCGGGGGTTGGTAAAAGTCAGACCCCCAAAAGCGGTACAAGTCGTGTCGGAGTGTAGCCCAGAACACCCTAAGATACTACTGGAATACCTACCAGTAAATCTCCTGCCTTAGCCAAGGACTTCGTGTAATGGCTCTCTTAGACACAGCGCGATCTCACCCCCAATACCGGGAGAGACGAAACCCCTGCCGATCCGCTCACTACTTCCATGTGGCTCGGGACTGTACCAAACTAAAACCTATTTTCACGACTCCTTTGAGCCGTGGTAGGGTAGTAATCAAAGCACAGTG
Organism: Agapanthus africanus; assembly: GCA_030015575.1. Classification (NCBI taxonomy): domain Eukaryota; kingdom Viridiplantae; phylum Streptophyta; class Magnoliopsida; order Asparagales; family Amaryllidaceae; genus Agapanthus; species Agapanthus africanus. The sequence goes on along the minus strand of JASDDO010000018.1, from coordinate 232,481,654 downwards.
GGAACTCACACGAGACAAATGACGAACTCAGGTCGATGAACTTACCTGTACACATGTCACTAGGGAACTGCTATCTGACGTCAGATATAATACTAACTAGCATGTTCCCGGCGAGTCCTGTCCGGTGTACTCATAACCCAATGAGCACCTGTATATATCTTAGGTGATCCAACTGACACCATTTGTTTGTGAGACCGGCCACCGCCCCCCGTCGGGGTCTCGACTGTATACACTAATTTACTAATGGAGTATCGACGCCCAGTCTCGAAACTCCCACGACTAAAGGACCTTTTAAGGATGTGCTTATAGACCCCAGCTCCCACGTATATGATCGTCATCATACTGCTGGCCGTTAAGCAAGAATCCTAAGGGCTCTACCAACGTGCAATAGTGACATGTAATGTCACCTAAAGCATGTACACGATGATAAAGATAAACCAAATAGCATACTATCATCTTGAGTAAGACTGTCCTACCGGCATAGTTCCTCCCTCAATCATTACAATCACATGCCTGTGATCCAATAATTGACTCTGAGGGCACTATATCCAACAACACTGTCGTCGATATGTCCTTCCTTCGTAGTCGAGAAGGTGTCGGTGCATCCAAAGCTAGCAGAGCAAGATATCTACTTGCCTCCTGTCCATGGTCTGCCGCCTGGTGCTATTAGGCTCTTGTCTCTCACTGCGAATTGCTAGATATATAGCTCCTCGGCTCTACGGCCCAATATGGAATGATGACGGAAACAGTCCCGCTATGGGACATCCTCTAAAGATCTCTGGCCAACTATCTCGTCAACATTGCCGAACTCTGGCCTACTGGGTGTGCGTAAAATGACCGCTCCTGGGTCCATGTCTTCTCGTATAGTATTCCAGAAAGGTTCTGTCGTATTCCAGAAAGGTTATGTCGCAGTCTTTCCCAAATCTCTTTTCCACCGAACTGCCAGGAAGCCATCGCATTTTACTAAATCAATTTCTTGTTCTGGAACGGCTGCATACTCATCGCGACACCTTCTGGAAGGTATATCCATATACAACGCCTCTGTATGCGTATCACATCTCTGATGTCAGCGGAGTGGAACGTCATCTCATCAAGATCTCATACGAACCGCTTACTCCCCTTTTCTCTAATGTCGACTGATTCGGACTCGTCTCTTCATGGATGTATGGACTGCGCTCCAACGGCTATACTAGTATCTGGAGTCTCCCAAGCAATGTATCCCAACAAATGATATCCGAATGACGTCGAACCCTTCGATCAATTCGTCAAAGTTCCATAATCCTCCAAGAGCTCAACATCTTGAGTACAGTTTAATAGTATTCCAGTACATGCCAAAGTACCTGTGGACCAACCGTAGAAGGGCAAACCCAAGCCTCACTAATGGCACCGCTGAACTGCCGCAAACCATAAGGTTTCAAAGCGTTCTCATGGTCATTATGTCGAGTTAGGGTTTCATTCTTCTAGCGGGTCCATAGCATTACTTGTACTTGTCTCTGAATACTCTAAACTTGGAAAATGGGCTTCTGACATTCGATCTTCACTATCGACTCCCAACGTACCTGTGTGAAGACGTCTCTAGCTGGAATCAATCAATCCGATGACCTCGCATCGGGGTAGGCAATGAATCACATGTCCTAGTCCTTCCTCCATGGGTGACTAGCGATCTTCTATCATATCTCTAAGTACAACTCGTATGGCAATAGCTCCAAACATTTAGGGTGATATCTCGTCATTCGCAACAACAACTAGCTCATTTGTCCGCACGCTGGACAATGCCTCAATCATCAAATAATCAGTGCATCAACGGTCATCACATTCTGGCTGGCCTCTAGCAGTAGCCTGATCCTCTCGAGCTGATCTGCACGCCCGAGAAATCTCATAAAAGCGATCCATCAAACGCTCCTGGCGCGAAAACACAATAAAATGACACCTATATGCAATCATGTGTCCCTGGAATCACGCCCTGGTCAGTCCTCATCCGTGAAGAGCTCGTGCTGATGCAACACTAGCCGTAGCTCTCTCTGCCCGTGCAATCGTGGCAGCAAAATCATAAACCGATATCGATGAGGATAGATCATGAATGAATATAATGCTGTGCAAGGAAATGTACATCCTAAGGCTCCCTAAGCGGAGTAGCGTATCGTAAGTATGCCGCGGAACATACACACGGTACGTCACTCAACTGAAGTCACATACTCCATCAATCAAGGTCAACCTACGCGACAAAAGTTCAGGTATAATACCCCCTCGACTAAATCTAAGTTCCGTAAGGTCAAGCCTAAGTTCCGAATATATACAAACGTTCTAGGCTCCGCATAGTCAAACTTAGACTCGAACCTAGCTTAACCTAGCGCTCTGATACCAACTTTGTCACGACCCGAAATGGCACGTGACTGGCACTTGAATCATATGAAGTCTATAAGACCCCATCTAATTCAAATAAGCTAAAAATCCCAGAAATCTAAACCATTTAAAGAAAGAAGTGAAGAAAACATGTTTAAAACAAGGGTTTTTAAATAACATAAGCCGAAAATGCATTTTAAAATCTCAAGTGTTTTCTGAAAATTTCGGCAGACTTTCCTTTGTAAATACTGGCCCGAAAAGGGGTACAACATGCATAATATGAATAAAGGCATCCCCAAGCGGGAGCTAGCTCTTCGTTAATCGACGGTCACAACCACGCAAGCAATATAATATACAACGCCGAAGGGCGAGGATCAAAACTCAAAAAGAGACTTAAAATCATCAAGAAAACAATACAAATACAACGCGCGACTCTAAGGTCGAAAGATTATACAACTAGTTTTCTAAGTCTGAAATAAATACAAGTCTGGTTGATGGAGCTTACTAGATACAACTGAATATAAATAAGTATAATGGTGGTCATGATGTGAGTGAACCCACCTACCAAAGCAATCACCCGAAAAGGATCAGTGTGCCAACAAAGCTACAAAGAACTTGTATAGCAAAACCTGCAACAAAACTGTGGCACGACAGCGGTGAGTTGACAACTCATGAGTAGAAAACATCACAGAGCAGAAATCGTATGTATGACTCAATCCTAGGCAAACCGATCAGTAATATATATATATATATATATATATATATATATATCCTCAATATGGTAAAGTCTGATGCTTGAAAAGGTGGCAAGGGAAAACATCTACACCAAGTGCAATAACAAGTGCTCGTGTCAATGTCTCAGGTAGCAACATATCATAAACATGAGATTTGATCAATGTAATCATCATGAAATCGGTGTCAACTATATCATGAAGTCTACAAGTATGTGGATATCATCAAACTTTGTAATCAATGCCTGTATGCATGTAGATCTCGTCCACGTGTCAACCAATGACATAACAACATAATGCATGTAAAAGTCATAAAAGCATATGCATGAAAGTATGAGGATATAAATCAACGTGTGTCCCTTGCGACACATCAAAATCATGGAACCTGAGTGTCCAGCATCGACACTCGAAAACATCAAGAAACTTGTGCCCAGCATCGACACGTAAATCCTCATATATCGGGTACCGTCAGTCCGGATAGGCCCACGGGCTCCGTCAGTCCGGTTCGGCCCATAACATCTCTCGTCTCCGGTCGGTATCCTCCGGATATCCGCCGAGCCCAGATACTATCACCGGTAGGTATGCTTACCCTGTCAGGCTCATCGGCGTGGTCCATCGACATACCTTTTTTGCCCCGGGGTACCTCCGGGCCCAACCATCTACCCGCATACGGCCCATGACTCCTCCTCGCATGGGGTATATATTTATCAGAACCGATAAAACTCATGGTGACTGCTGAAATATCATATCAAGGGAAACCGGGTTTTTAAAGTAGTACAAACTTTCTTTTGAAATACCCACGGTTCTCAAATCCAGAAATATCATGGAAACAACATATCTCAATACGTATAATCTTAAAGCATGATGTATGCGACATATAACAGAAGTGTAAGCATATCCGTATATCATGCAACATGGAACAGTAATATGCACATATCGAGGGAAAATGCTCTTTTAAATGAATCCAGCTTAAAAATATATCATGCGGTTCCTAAATCTCCCAAATCAAGCCAGAATCATCTATGTATGTGCAAATATGTATGTGTGCAAGTATGAGTGTACAATATATATGTACGCAAGTATGAGTGTACAATATGTATATACGCAAGTATGAGTGGACAATATGTATGTACGCAAGTATGTCATGTAAGGAGTCATATCCTGATGCAATAGTCCTACTGTGTAGTGACATGGCAATTTCAATGATGAAGTGTGTTAGCCGGCAAGCAGGTGTACGTAGAGTATACGCATCATCGGTAATGGTGCTGGTGTCCTGACAGCATGGGTTTAATATAAAAATAAACACATTTAAACATGCAATGCAATGCTAATAGCAAGAATATGCGGAAAATGAATAATAAACACAACAGTGAAGAATCTACATCAATATATATATGTCATACAGTTTTGCCATTTGAAATAACTCGAATCGTGGTGTTTAGAAAAATAAAGGCTACAGTATTTTTAAGAAAAGATGCGTCATTTAAAAATTTCCGTAGAATCCCTTGGCATGTCATTAAAATACTCACGATTCGTTAGTTTTGAAATAGGTATGACTCGAGTCTTGTCTAACATCAAGTAAACTACATGACTAATCGAAAGGTATAGAAACCACCTAAATTTGAGTCGATACATATAAATATAATAGTCGGTGATCCCGCCTTAATAGTATCACATACGATACAATATATATTATGACATCCTCGAGTCAAGAGTGCGGATCTATCATTAATATATAGCTCGTACGTAAATCCGTCGTACGGCATCCCAAATCTGGGTACGGGTCAAATATCACATTCATCTCATTATTCATCTGGTATCCATTATCATCATATCCTGTATTAGGGGTACTGATTTAAGTCTAGTACATACTGATACCGTCTATATATGTATGCGTGTATGAAAACACACGCCTAAAGGCCTGCTATAATCTCATGTCGTATCTCCTAATACGAACTACATCATATCACCGATCTCATGGCACCATGCCCAATCTCATCGACTCATCTCCAAATAGTATATACAATCCTCATCATCCATGTATAAGTATACGTATGTATATATACATCTCCTTGTAACTGCACAAGTAAAACAATGTAAACATGTGTGTATGTGCGTGTGGGTGTAAACCTCATTCTAAGGTCCGCGACTAAACTAACTAATGACTCATCCAATTATACTAAAATTAACCATGACTCCCAATGTCTATATTGATAGTCATAAACTCACAATAAACATATAAATCTACCCATATAATATATATATATACACACACCATACACTACATTGCGAACTGCGGTGGTGCTATACGCCATCCACCCGACTTTCCCCGTAGATATATATCTACTCACCTTGCTCTTCATTTGCCGTTTCCGACGTCTCCGCACGCTTGCTTGTTGTCCCGAAGTCCACATAGGGGTACCTACATGTCACAGCAAATCGTATCACATTAAAATCCAAATCAAAACCAAAACGACACGCTAAAAGCCTATAGGTTAGAACCTACGGATTACGCCTTTCAAACCACCAAACAACTCTCGATACGTCGTACAAACGTCAAGTGATTGAGTTAAAATACAAATACTAAAATCCAGAATCCAAAATACGAAAAATATAACCCTGGATCAGAATAGCAACTCATGAATTTCGTACCAGATTTTACCCTAGGTGAAATTAGCCAATTTTGCACATGTAAAGGGTCTAGTTTACTGGAGATAAAGCCTTAGAACAAATACAAACCAATTTTCCCCAGGTCTGGCCGCAAATTGTGGCCAGAAGGGATATATTTGCGGCCATGGTGAGGGGTTAGGGGCTAGAGTTTCAGTGGGGTGTTCTAGGTTGCCTGCATGTATCTCAGTGTTTGCTAAATAATTTTCCAAGTTCCCGAATGATAGTAGACGTCAATATACCCTCACAGAATCCCTAATTCTCCAATATCGGGTTTCTAAGTTCGTATTTCGGGGTTTAAGTCTCAGGTTCAGTCCACTATATCATCATAACAGGGGCTGTAGTCCCTAATTACACCTCGATTGTTCCTTTCGAATCAATTCAAGCCCTAATCCCTAACTTGGAATTTTCAAAGTTCGCTTAACTACACAATAACGATTCTAAACTTGTATGGATACATAAGGAATCAAAATACTATTATGATGGTGCAGAAATTAGCTCATTTGGCAACTCAAGAAAATTCTTGAGTTGCCCCAAATCTTCAAAATTGGATTTTTCTTTGTCCAAAGTGTTGCTAGTGGGCTTGTGCACATTTTTATGAAATGGTGATGATGTTTTGAGTTGTATTTGATGTTGTTTTAGAGGATGAAGAGGAGGGGAGGGAGATGGGGCAGCTTCTATGAGGGAATGAGGGGAGGAAAATGATGAAGGAATGAAGAAGGAATGGGAGCCTTGGTCCAAGGTTTGACCCCTCACCCTCTTTCTCTCTCTCTTGCCCTTGCTTCTATATCTATTCTATTCTTTTCTTTATCTTTTCTCCTCATTTCATTTTTAAAACCAAACACATAAATTCCAAATTAAACCATGGTTATAAAATGTAACACAATTGTAAAATACGACATGGTGCATGTCATGTGCACAAAACCGGCTTAATGCGCTACTAGCGATATTTAATCACGATTAGCATTAAATTAGTGTATAATAAATCATAAAATTTCATAATTTGCATAAATCACATAAAACACTCTCTTTTTAGTAATTTCTATAATTTTCCAAATTTTTCCCAATTTATCGGTATTTAATTATACCGAAATATTAAAATAATCAATATATTTGTTATTTAATTATAAAAATTGCCAAAAATAATATTTTATTTTTCTGAAATGTTACAGAGTAGCACGGGTATACACGGTTTTTCATGAATGATAGCAGTCGCAATTTTCTTTGCCGTTATTTTAATCCCTTTATATGTTTTTATTTCTTACTTTCTGTACACCACCTTTGGGCTAATTTGTTTTCTTCCTTCCCTACCTTTCGGCACCTGCCTATGGTTTGGAAGAATACTATCCAATAAGAACAGTAGGTGTACCCTCCCCTAATCCTAGGAGCCCTTACGACTTGAGAGAATGTAAAAGGAAAAAACAACCGAATAATCCTATTCAATCTCTCCAGAACCAGAATCCATACTCGAACAAGTTCATTCTAGTTCGTATGTAACTATATGATTGATATATCCAATAGGAGTGGATGTTCGTAGTGATACGGGGTGTTCTGGAGAAATGCAAAGGTGCTATAGAAGTGGCAATGATATTTTGCGACTCCGTGACATTCCAAAATCCAAAGTGTTTTAAGAAGTTTGGTAAACTTGGTTCATAAGTTTTAGTCAATGGTCGGGCCATGGTCGCTGCCAAAGAGAGAGAGAGAAAAGAAAAACTCAGCGTGCACTCTAACTTAGATCAGAATGGTTAATCACTTTATCTAATCAGGATGGCTCCGACAGTTTCCTCGAATTCTCCTCCAAACCCAAAAGGAGAATTAGTCGGGATCATCTAAAATTACCCGAGGAGTAATCCTACTCATCAGTGAGAATCGGGATCCAACTATCATCGCATGATAACTTGATGGAAGCCACTCAAGTTATCACATTCCAGGAGGTATGCACACGCCTAGCAAGTTTCCTGTATGTTTTAAACTCCCGATGTGATTTTTATCCAATGCTCTTATGACCTTGACGTAGGCCAACAAATCATGTCACATGTCAAGTTCTACCCGTCATTGTCCAGGTTGATTTGAAACCACCCGTACATACCCTTGACGTAGGCCAACAAAGTAGTACGACTGTCCCAAACCAACGCATCTATTTATGCAACAGCAAAGTAACAAATAGCTATCATACACTATGCCTTGATGTAGGCCAACAAACATAGCATGAATACTAAGTGCTACCCGTCTGAAATGACGAAGGGCTACGAATGGTTTTTGGAGAAAAACCTTTAACGTAATGAACTTGATATCGTTGAAGGAACCTGATAGCTTTTTTAAATATATAGTTGCGAAAATCTTTCCTAAAGAGGTCATTCCCGGTGAAGGGATCTCAGCTCTTTCCTCATCGAATGAGGTGCAGGATATTCCAAATTGAATATCACGATGCAAAGCAAAAATAATCGACTATAGTAAAGTTATTATGTTGACGCATACTTTTACTCAAGGGGTCACTCCTAAGAAGGTATCTCGGCCCTTTCCTCGTCAAATGAGGTATAGGATATTCATAACCGAATACCACTGTGCAAAGCAAAAGATAACGTCTGTAATGTCAGTTTTAAAATTGGTTCCAACAATATTAAATAGGTTTGCTTTTATCCTTGCATTGATCAGAATCAACGCACTCCCATCAATTAATCACACTAGAGAAAGAACGAAATTATATGATGTACGTATATGGCATCCGTATTCGCCACTGGGTCCCGTCATCACCCGTTAGGTTACTTAACTAACGACAGAGCGGGGACTGGACTAGCGCGGGTGCAAAACATATACAACATCTACTTGTATATATATAAATATATACAACAAGCATCCCAGGCATGATATAAAGCAAGATTACAGAAGCATCACAGAAGCAATACAGAATGGTGAATAATCTTGGAGCCTCGGGTTTCAGTTGAGCCGCAAATGAGACCCGACAATCCCAGTCGTGTGGATATCCTGTGCAATGAAACCTAGACCCCTAAGAGCGCGAAAAGTTACCCGCAAATCCTAGAAGCGAGGCAACCTCAATCATCAACGTGAATGGGCCACTTCACGAAATCCGATAACTTAGGCACCCCTCCATGGGTCAATCTATGCCCCTACAAGTGCAGGGAATAGCCAGCCAATTCTAGAGTAAGGTCCCTTCCGTCTCAACGCCATGAGATGCGAACCCGTTGCCCTCTAGAACCCGGCTATTCATGCACTCCTCCACGGGGTAATCCTAGTACAAAAAGAAAATAATATGTACAACTGTGATATCGACCTCAACCCGGTCGTGCTCCAAAAAAATAATATACAAATTGTCAGTGACGGCAGTCCACATGTCGGACGCTCACCCCGCAATATCAAATGTACAATGAAACTAAACTGTACTAACATTGCACCCAACCTATCCACCACAACGATCCAACCACAACACAGAACATCAACGTGAATGTCAAGTTCGCAAACTCGTCTAAAAGAACATATAGCAATTAGACGAATTATACAGCTCGAATGACATTCACGGTCGCAGATAGTAATGCATGTACTATTAACATTTAAACAGTGTTAAATTATCGACTTCGAAACACCCCGAATTGCCTCTGAACAATAGATAACAAAATATCTGAACTGGGAAAAACAAGCAATACCACTGAACCAATATTCCAGAGACCAGAGAACCTTACAAAATTCAAGTCCCAACTCCACTAAAAACCGGCCTCACCCATTTTTTCTCAAAACTCGTCTGGTCAAAATCGGCGGATGGGGCTCGTTTTTGTAGGGTGTTCTAGTGGTCACTCAAGTAGTCTTCTGCAGTTGCTTAAAATTTTTTTTGAAGACTTTAAAAATTGACAGAAACTGGAATGTGTAGGGCACTGTTTTGGGGTTGTTTCGATTTCTAAACTAGCTAGCTAGGGGTTTAAAGGTTGGCTCTGATACCATGTTGGGTTATGGTAGCACCCCGGCCATCAAACCGTGACCAAAAGCGGAACAAAAATTTTCTAAACTGGCGCTACCATGACCCGATGCCCGGATCTACCCTAAAATCTTTACTTGCAAGCAATATAAAGAAGTTAGAATGTTTATACCGAGTGGATCCATGTCCTTCGGTCTTCATCCCAAGTTCCTAGTGGTTACGGATCGAGTTTGGTTGCCGGTCTTCCTCCATCTACGATTATCCACCTGATGGAAACGGTGCAAGCTTCAGCCTCGCCAAGCGAGGCAACCGACGCTCCAAGGTTGCGAGCAATAGAGAGGGGAGGTGTAGGAATGTGTCACTATAATTTTTTTCTCATCAAAAATGCTCCATGAGCAACTCAAGAAGATGAATAGGAGGTGAGGAATCCAAGTGGCATGAGCAACTAAAGAAAGTGCTAAACTTTCTCCAAGTGAGAGTGAGAATGAGAAATAATGCACGTGAAGAAAATCAAAGGCATGGCATGTGTAGAATTGGTGGCTGCCTCCTCTCTCTCTCTCTCAATCATGCACAAAAAATATCTCTTTTCATTTTATAATAAACAAATGCAAATCATACCTCTCTACATTCTATCACCCATGCTCATGCCAACTCACCCACCACCTCATTTCCATAATTGATTTTCTAATAAGAAAATCAATAATGAGGTGGCCATCTTGTAGAAATTATTCCGTATAAATAAGGAATACTTCCCGGTACACGTATCGAAATACATATACGCGTATTCGTACGAAAATACGAATAGCCAAGAGAGAAAATGAATAGTGAACAATAATACTAGAATACATATATATAAATAGATATATAAATTATTAAATCAAAACCTGATTTAATAATCCGGCTTAATCCTAATCCGCTTGTATTATCAAACGTCCGATTAAAGTCTGTGCAGCATCTACACATATTTAATCGGACATCTGTATGTACCAACATACGTCATCTACACCATATCGCCTGAACTATGAAAACCCTCTGTGAGGGACTTTGAAGACTCGTCAATACGCTGGCAGTGGGTTTAACCACAAGCACGTTAGCGACACTAACTGTACGTAACGGCTACCTAGGTATTGAGCGAAAGAAAGGCCGACGGGCAAACTCATCCAAACCCCTACTGGGCTTGACAGTGACAATATCCGTACAGTCTGGTCTGTTCGTCTAAGTGTATTGCATATCGAGTCTAGGGGGTGGATAAAGTCAGACCCCTAATAACACGATAATTAGTGTCGACATGAAACCCATCACGACCTGAGAAACTATCGATCCTTTATCGGTAGTTTCTCGTATACCCCGGCCGAGGATTTCTGGTGATGGCCACCTATGCACTGCGCGACATCAACCCCCAATACCAGGAGAGACGAATCCCCGACGATCCACTCACTGCCTCTATGTGTCTCGGGACTCTACCGAACTAAAACCTTTTTGCACGACTCATTTGAGCCGTGGTTGGGTAGTAATCAAAGCACAGTGTGAACTCACACGAGAAAAATGACGATCTCAGGTCGACAGACTAACCTGTACACATGTCACCAGGGAACTTCCATCAGACAACAGGTATAATACCAACTAGCATGTTCTCGGCGAGTCCGTCCAGTGTACTCATAACTCAATGAGCACCTATATACTATTTTAGGTGAACAACTGATACCAATGGCTTGTGAGACCGACCACCACCCCTCGTCAGGGTTCTGATAAGTATACACTAGTCTACACTGGAGTATCAATGCCCAGTCTCGATACTCCCACATTTAAGGATGTGCTTATAGACCCCCAGCTCCCACGTATATGATCACCATCATAATGCTCATAGTCAAGCATGAATCCGATGGGCTCTATCAACATGTAATAGTGATGATAAAGACAAACAAGATAGCATACTATCATCTCGAGTAAGACTGTTCTACCGGTATAGGTCCTCCCTCAATCATCATAATCACCTGCATGCGACTACGATAATTGCCTTAAGGGCAGTATAGCCAACAGGTACAACATCCAAAGTCTATACATTGTTGGTGTACATAGACTCCATTTCGGATCTCATGGCATCCAGCCACTTCACAGAGTCACCACTCGTGATAGCTTGCGGAAAACTGGGATGGTCATCATCATCCATGATGCAATCTTCTCTATCACAATCGATGAGAAAACCCTAGTATCTCTCCGGTGGGCGAGAAGTCCTACCAGATCTACGGAGTAGCTAAGATTCTTAAGGATTTGTTGCAACATCAGGTTCAATCAAATCGTCATTTGTAACTTGTGTCTCTAGAACCTCTTCTAGATCTACCACATTGCCATCGGTATCATTTGGAAAAATCTCATTTTCTAAAAATGTGGCATGTTGAGAAATAAACACCTTTTGTTCCTCCTTGTGGTAGAACGGATATCCAAACGAATGTTTTGGATATCCAACAAATATACATTTAACTGATCGTGTCTCGAGTTTGTCTGGATTCTGCTTTTTCATAAAAACCGGAAAACCCCAAATCTTAACTTGTTTAAGAGATGGTCTCTTCCCATACCATATCTCATATAGAGTGGTAAACACGGTCTTGGTGGGAACTTTGTTCAACAGAAAAGTTGCAGTCTCCAATGTATGCCCCAAAAGGAAAGAGGTAACTCAGCATCACTCATCATGGATCGCACCATATCCGATAGGGTGCGATTTCGCCGCTCTAACACACCGTTGTGCTGTGGTGTGTAAGGGGGAGTAAGCTGAGAGAGAATCCCATTCTCTTTTAGGAAGTTCGAAAACTCTGTACTAAGATACTCTCCATCTCGATCTGATCGAAGTATCTTAATGCTCATTCCTGTTTGTTTTTCTACTTCAAGTTTGTACTCCTTGAATTTCTCGAAAGCTTCAGACTTGTGCTTTAATAAAAACACATGACCGAATCTTGAGAAATCATCAGTAAAAGTTATGAAGTAAGAAAAACCGCCTCTCACATATGTAGACATTGGCCCACAAACATCACTATGTATGAGGCCCAAGAGCTCTGTAACTCTTTCTCCATGTCTAGTAAACGAAGTTTTGGTCATTTTCCCTTTGATACAAGAATGACAAGTCGCATAAGATTTATACTCAAAAGGATTTAAATATCCATCTTTATGAAGCTTGTTAAGTCTTGTTTCATTAATATGACCAAGTCTACAATGGCAAAGAAAAACTTCATTTATATCTGAAAATTTTCTTTTATTTGTGTGTTGTATGTTGAAAACTGTGTGTTGATTTAGGATGTATATCCCGTTATTAAGTGTACCATAACCAATCAACTCTTGATTCAGTTTAATGTTCATAACATTGTGCTGCAATACAAAATGATATCCTTCATTGTCTAACAAAGAAACGCAAAGCATGCTTGGTACAAAATAACATGGGTTCAAAACAATATACAACCCGACGGTAACCTAGGTGATACCCTCCTACTGAAACTGCATGTACATTAGAACCATTTCTCAAGCCCTGCACAGAATTGCAGATATGAGAACCAGAACCGGTATCCAATACCCAGGAAACAGAGTTTATGGAAAAACAGTTTTCTGTTATAAACACACCTGAGGTTGAAGCATCACCGTACTTCCTTTTCTTGAGATCAAGGTATTCAGTACAGTTCCCCTTCCAGTGCCCCGTCTTCTTGCAGTGAAAACATTCTCCTTTTCCTGACTTCTCAACCTTGGATTTGTCTCTTCCTTTTCCCTTCTTGATTCCACCTCTCGGTTTGGTGGATTTCTTCCTATTCCTTCCTCTGGCCTTGGCTTTTGGGACAGAAGACGAAGATTGTCCAACAATCAGAGAGGGTGACATCACTTTAAGCGTCCTCTCCGCACTTCTTAATATATTGAGAAGTTCGGGTAGTGGCTTCTCTATGTTATTCATATTGAAGTTCACTATGAATTGAGCTGTAACATTTTGAAAAAAATTTGGAAATAAACAAAATTAATTAATTAAATAATAAAATGTTAATTTAAAAAGTTATTAAATCAAATTAGGACATTTTCTTAAGTAGTATGTAAAACAAATTAAATTGAAATTTTAGTGTGTAACATTTATAAATTACATAGGTTTTAGTGTGAAATTTAGCTTCATTTTAATTAAAATGTTATTATATAATAACATAGGTAGTTAAGGGTTTTTGTGAAAAATTTAGGAAATTATGCAAACTTGGAAATTTTGAGGGTGTAAGTGAAAAAGAGGTTAGATAATGTTTAGCTCAGAAATTATATCAAGGTAAAACAAATTGGAGTGATAATGCATAGCCGCCACCTACTTGCATGCATACTTCATGCACAACACCTCCTCTTTGCATGAAACAACCACACCCTTGTTTGGTGACACCTCCTCCTCCACCTCACTCTTTTCCTTTACCATATATTAGTTGCTCAGATCATTTAACCAAATTAAAATTCTGAAAATTTCAAAGGAAAAAGAAAGATAACACTAAGAACTCATAAAGAGAAATAAAAGAAAAGAGAAGTGAAAAGAACAAACAGGCTAAGGATTTTCACCATCAAGTTAGGAGCTAAGGGTTTGGGTGTTTTGGAGGAAGTTTTTCAACCATGCTCAGTGGGTATAATTCTTAACTCAGTAGATTTTAGTTCTATAATTGTAAAATTTAAAAATCGAATATCGTATTCTTGGTAAAACTTAGCTCTGTGTTAATCTGCAATACTTTAGGTGAAAATCAACTTAACCAAACAGTGTATAAATCTAATAAACTGGACCTAGAGCAAAACCTAGGAGTACGAACCTCCCTGTTCGGATTTTTGCCGGCGAGAAGAAGGGAAGATCCGGCGTCGCCGGATTTCTGGTAGAGTTTGGTGTTTTGGGTTTTAGGGTAGGCCTCTGTATAGGTGTTGGGGTATTTTGGTATTATTTACTTAAGTCAAATTTACAGTATATAAAATCTAGGAACAAATATCCAAAAAGGGATCAAAATTCTAAAATACGACGGTAAATTGGTAACGCATTTATGTTTTCTGTTGCAAACAGCGAGGGGTTAAAGTCCAGTTAAGATATGTGTTGGATAGTTTGTAATATTCATACGTAGTATTGTTAGTACGTACAACTTGTATTTTATGTTTTCTCCATATCGGAATGTAGCCATTTATTATACAAGTTAAATTTAATGTTTGATTTGAGTACGGGAACCTCGGAGGCTGCAAGGAAAGGAAATGGATTGGCGATTTCTGAGTAGATTACGACGTATTCCGGTGAGTAGACTAAACATCTACCGGGGGATCTTGTAAAGATGGCGTGATACACCGTAGTTAAGTTTAAATAAAAATAGGCTTTTGTATGTTAAACTGATCATATGCATTCATATAGATATATATATATATACATCTCCATATAAATTGTTAGAACGCTGCACCATTATCGACGAGTTATGCCACACATGCACATATCTAAATGTTACACTACAGCTCGTCGATATTAACATGTCACTTTCACAGTTAGACATTATTCTGTTAAATATGATTCCTGTCATACCTTAAACATCAATACTATTAGTACTTTGCATAAATGAGATCATGTTTCATATTTAAGTGTTAGAAGTTGATATAAGTGGCATTTGTATTTTGAGGATTTGTGGTTTTAAGTTTTCATATACTATTGCGTAAAATCAGTGATTCTTCATATTGGTATGAGATGTCCACCATGAGATGTTTTTATGATTTGATTTTATTCCGGGCCGAGTGGGGGAGCTATACGGTCGCGGATTTTTACGTTATCCACACTGAGTTGGGGGGGCTATACAGTCGGATTCATGGTGGACCCAGTCGATACCGAGGGGCAGGAAAGCCGCATTTGAGGCGGGGAGCCTAGCGAGGATACTCGATACCGGAGATATTTGTGAAACACGGCGGATATCTAGATGATACCGACCGGTGTTATTGATTACAGGATCATTCGAGGAATGATGCCTGAGAGAAACGGAAGATTCGTGTCGATGTCGGACACGGAGAGATAAATTTTATTTGGAAATAAGTGATGATATTTCAGTTTTTGGTTTATATGATTTGTAGTACAAATTCATGTTTTCCACATGCTATCATGCATCATACTTATCCATATTGCAGTTAGTTATAGTCCGTCATATTTACATTATCAACCATTATATGTTAGCTTTATTCATCGAGTTAGCAACTTACCTCCGTTGTGCCGCAGTTCCTTGCAGGAGTCGAATGGACGGTTAGCAGTAGTGCAGATCCACTTATCAGAATTTATCGCATCTTTTGCTAGGTGGGTTACATATATAGTAATCTTCTCTTTTGGTATTGTATATTGAATCTAGAATATCTCCATCAGAACCTGTATTATGACTTAGAACGAGAGGTGGTTGTATGTATATTATTTGACAGATGAGATCGTTTAGTTATATTAAATGATATTTCTTTAACGTATGTCTGAGATTCTTATTGATGTCGTATATAATTGTATAATGATTTCCGCTGTTGGCATTATTGATCCCTACTAAGGATGCAACCAAATTAAATACTTAAAACTGTGATTTTTTACTTAAGAACTAAATTTTTTCTAAAATTCCGCAAAAAAATGGTTTTGATCTTGGTGTTTGGCTTACTTGGGTTGTGTAGATATCTTTAGATATTATACATTCTAAGTGTCGGTCACATCCAAAACTTGGGTCGTGACAAAGTTGGTATCAGAGCCTAGGATTAACCTTACGGAATCGAGTAGTGAATTGAAGTAAGTCGAATTGAGTTTGTTACGTAGGATGACCTTTGGTTTGATGGAGTAGGTGAATTAGGATGAGTGCAGTACCGTACGTATGTTCCGCGGCATATTTACGTTACAATACTCAGCCTAACTAACCTTAGGATGTCTATATTGATTTATCCTTCCTTTGACTCTCTATTATTAATTACTCCTATTCGTAAGCCTTATCAACTCTCGTTTCTTGTTCCAGTTGCTATGGCTACGCGAGCTAGGCGAGCCGCAGCCGGAGATACAGCTAGGGCGAATCCGCCTGTGACGACGACTGACGCACCGGACATTCCGGCGGTACATGAGCATGTCGATCCTCCTGCTCCAGATAGATTGACTAGGATAGAGGAGGGCATGTTAGGATTGCAGCAGGTGGTAAGACGGTTGGCTGAGGCCACTCGAGTACAGAGACAGGATCAGACACCGACGATGGTAGAACCCGATGAACATCCTATGCAGACTGTCGCACTTGCAGAACCGAGAGTAATGAAGGTATCTCTTCCAGAGTTTATGAGGTTTAGATCTCCAGTATTTACGGGGACCGATGTAGCGGAGGATCCTCAGTCCTTTCTAAATAGGATGGCGAGGATTGGCAGATCACTGCGATGTTCTGATGCGAGGTCAGTTGAGCTGGTTAGCTTTCGATTGGAAGGACTTGCATAGGAGTGGTGTGAGTCGATGGAGAGAGGGCGAGCTGCTGGTCTTCCTCCGATGTCATGCACCGAGTTTTCCGAGGTCTTTCTTGCCAGATTTCTTCCACAAAGTGTCAGGGACGCAAGAGCTAGCAGTTTTGAAGCGTTGCGGAAATCTGCGAGTATGTCAGTGGCGGATTATGATTTACAATTCACCCAGTTGTCGCGCTATGCTCCATACTTAGTTCCTATGGTGGAGCTTCGGGTGAAGAGGTTCATAAGAAGTTTGGATACGCAGTTGTTTCTTGCGATAGGCTCCCAGCATTTCGATACTTATGCGCAGGCCATCGATGCAGCTATACGAGTGGAAGAGCGTCTGAGCAAGGCAGTGATTTTTCCGGAGCCAAAAAGGACCAGACCTATGGGGTCAATAACCAGGCAGTTCGGCAGAGGTAGAGGCAGGCACATTCCAGGCCGCAGTTTTGGGCGAGGTTGGACCCAGGGCCAGATTTCAGTTCATACCCCGATGATCATAGGCCCCCATCAATATGTTTTAGTTGCGGACTTCCAGGACATTATGTGAGGGATTGTAGACCCCAGGGAGGAACTGTTTTTCCATAGGCTGCTTTACCCCCTCCACCTTCTGCTTCGATGGCCCTACTTCCTCCCCCAGTTGGCACTATACGCCAGACAGTTGCACCACGAGGTCGAGGCTTTGCAGGACGCTCTCAGAGAGGTCGAGAAGACAGAGGTAGAGGACGACAGGATGCGGGCAGGGGCCAGGCACGAGTTTTTGCGCTGACTCCATAGGATACCCAGGCATCAAATGCAGTTGTGACAGGTACACTTGCTGTATGTTCCTTAGATGCGCATATTTTATTTGATCCCGGTTCTACACATTCTTACATATCTTCACGTTTTGCACTTTCTCTTGGGAGAGAGTCGTCGCTGTTAGAGTTACCACTAGTTGTGATTACTCCTATGGGGGATTCTTTTGTAGCTCGACATGTATTCAGGTCATGTTCAGTACGTATAGGTGATAGGGATTCATTAGTTGATCTGATTCTCCTGGATATGTTAGATTTTGATATACTTCTTGGTATGGAATTGTTGGCCGCTTGTCATGCTTATGTAGATTTTCGAGGGAAAGCGGTCAGATTTTATTTTCCGGGTGAACCGATCTTTGTTGTGCAAGGAGACTGTAATATAACTCCTGCCAACATGATTTCTGCTCTTTGTGCGGGGCGACTCTTAAAGAAGGGTTGTCATGGGTTCTTAGCTTTTTTTCAGGAATTAAGAGCCGCTGAAGTCCCGTTGGACCAAGTTCCGATCGCACGAGAATTTCCGGAGGTGTTTCCTGCTGAATTACCCGGATTACCGCCAGATCGCGATTTTCAATTTTGTATCGACTTGATTCCGGGTGCGGGGCCTATTTCTATACCACCGTGCCGGATGGCCCCGACGGAGTTGAAGGAACTCAAAAGCCAGTTACAAAAGTTGTTAGATAGAGGACATGTTCATCCAAGTGTATCACCGTGCGGAGCGCCTGTCTTATTTGTTAAGAAGATGGACGGTAGTATGAGACTATGCATCGACTACAGGTAGCTGTATTGAGTTACTGTACGAAATAGGTATCCATTACCTCGTATCGATGACTAGTTCGATCAGCTGTAGGGAGCTGGCTACTTTTCAAAGATTGATTTGCGGTCAGGGTATCACCGGTTGAGGGTTCGGAAGGATGACATTCCGAAGACTGCTTTTTGCACACGTTATGGGCATTATGAGTTTCTGGTGATGTCGTTCGGAATCCCCAACGCCCCAGCAGCTTTCTTGGATATGATGAACCGTATTTTCCGGCCATTCCGTGATCAGTTTATTAAAGTATTCATTGATGATATTCTTGTTTATTCACAGAGCTGAGAAGAGCACGAGCAGCATTTGCGCATCACATTGCAGACCTTGAAGGAGTATCAACTGTTCGCTAAATTCTCCAAGTATGCTTTCCGGCTGGATAGTGTGGATTTCCTGGGTCACGTAGTTACAAGAGATAGGATACGTGTGGACCTAAAGAAGATAGAAGCGGTACAACACTGGCCCAGACCTGCGTCAGTTATGGAGGTTCGAAGTTTCTTAGGTCTGGCCGGTTATTACCGACGTTTTATGCAGGATTTTTCTCGGATCGCTACACCGTTTACCGGATTGACAAGGAAGGAAGTTCCATTTCTTTGGACGGATGCATGTGAGCAAAGTTTTCAGCAGTTGAAGACTCGCTTGACGACTGCACCAGTCTTATCTTTACCTTCTGGGTCAGGGGGCTTTATGGTGTATTGTGAATCCTCTAGAGTGGGTTTAGGCTGTGTGTTAATGCAGCACGACAGGGTTGTAGCTTATGCTTCTCGATAGCTGAAGAGGCACGAGCAGAACTACCCAACTTATTATTTGGAGATGGATGCTATAGTTTTCGCACCGATGATTTGGAGCCATTACTTGTACGGAGAGTCGTGCCAGATATTTACAGATCATAAGAGCTTGAAGTATATTTTTTAGCAAAGGGATCTGAATCTAAGGCAGCATCGATGGATGGAACTCATGAAGGATTATGATTGTGAGATTCTTTACCATCCGGGCAGAGCGAATGTAGTAGTGGATGCTTTGAGCCGGAGGCCTGGAGGTAGCTTATCTCATTTGCGCACCTTGCAGAGGCAATTTTCCACAGACTGGCAGATTTTATGTGATAGCCATATACAGTTCGAGTTCACATCGACAGGAGGGCAGTTAGCTCATTTTCGCACTCGTCCTCAATTACTGGATATTATTAGAGAGGCACAGCCCCTGGACACTCGGTTGTTGGAAATTATGGATCAGGTGAGACAGGTTAGAGAATTTGAGTTCGTGATAGATGACCGTGGAGTATTACGTTTTGGGACTCGTCTTTGTGTGCCAAATTCAGATGGACTGAGACGTGAGATATTAGAGGAGGCCCATCGATCAGCATACAGTATTCATCCTGGTTCCGCCAAGATGTATCATGACTTGAAGCTTGTTTATTGGTGGAAAGGAATGAAGAGGGATGTTGCAGAGTTTGTTTTGAGATGCTTGACTTGTCAGCAAGTCAAGGCCGAGCACTAGAGGCCGGCAGGAGTGTTGCAGCCCTTGCCCATTCCAGAGTAGAAATAGGAACAGATTTCCATGGATTTCATTGTGGGTCTACCCAGGACTAGCAGAGGGTATGATTCCATCTGGGTGATTGTAGATAGATTGACAAAGTCATCTCATTTTCATCCGGTGAAGACGACATATGGGTTTGCGCAGTATACTCAGATTTATATCGACGAGATTGTATGATTGCATGGAGTTCCGACATGCATAGTATCCGATAGGGGTACCCAGTTTACCAGCAGGCTATAGCAGAAACTTCAAGAAGCTCTTGGTACACGATTGAGTTTTAGTACAGGTTTTCACCCACAGACAGATGGTCAGTCAGAGCGGACCTTTCAGACTCTAGAGGATATGCTTCGAGCTTGCAGCCTTGATTTCGGTGGTAGTTGGGATCTTCACTTACCTTTGATAGAATTCTCGTACAACAACAGTTTTCAGGAGACGATCCAGATGGCACCCTTTGAAGCTTTGTATGGGAGGAAATGACGATCACCCATTTGCTTGACGGAACTGAGCGAGAGTAGCATTTTGGCACCGCAGATAGTACATGAGACTTCAGAAAAGATTCAGTTGATACAGGACAGAATAAGTACAGAAACCATATGCAGATCGACGTCGTCGTTGACTCGAGCTTGAGGTGGGAGATCATGTGTTCTTTCGTGTATCTCCGATGAAAGGTATGATACGTTTCGGGAAAAAGGGGAAGCTCAGCACCAGATATGTTTGACCTTATGAGATTCTGAAAAGAGTGGGTGCTTAGCTTATCGTTTAGCACTTCCATCGAGTGTGCCCGATGTGCATCCGATGTTTCATGTGTCTATGCTTCGCAAGTATCTTCACGATCCTTCTCACGTGATCCAGCATCAGGGCTTACAGCTTGAGCTAGATTTATCCTACACAGTGCAGCCAGTAGCTATTCTTGACCGGTAGGCAAAAAAACTGAGATCAAGGGTACTTCCATCTGTAAAGATTTTTTGGCGAGAAACGAATCGCGAGGAGATTACATGGGAGACCGAGCATGCGATGCGAAGGAAATTTCCACATCGTTTTGAAGGTATGTATAGTTAAGTTATAAATTCGGGGACCGAATTTTCTTAGTGGGGAATATTGTAACATTTTCAAAAAAAAATGGAAATAAATAAAATTAATTAATTAAATAATAAAATGTTAATTTAAAAGGTTATTAAATCAAATTAGGACATTTCCTTAAGTAGTATGTAAAACAAATTAAATTGAAATTTTAGTGTGTAACGTTTATAAATTACAAGGGTTTTAGTGTGAAATTTAGCTTCATTTTAATTAAAATGGTATTATATAATAACTTAGGTAGTGAAGGGTTTTTGTGAAAAATTTAGGAAATTATGCAAACTTGGAATTTTTGAGGGTGTAAGTGAAAAAGGGGTTAGATAATGTTTAGCTCAGAAATTATATCAAGATAAAATAAATAGGAGGGATAATGCATAGCCACCACCTACTTGCATGCACACTTCATGCACAACACCTCCTCCTTGCATGAAAC
The DNA here is from genome assembly GCA_030015575.1 of Agapanthus africanus. Taxonomy (NCBI): domain Eukaryota; kingdom Viridiplantae; phylum Streptophyta; class Magnoliopsida; order Asparagales; family Amaryllidaceae; genus Agapanthus; species Agapanthus africanus. Next base: position 232,459,894 of record JASDDO010000018.1, on the reverse strand, counting down.
AAGCACACCCTTGTTTGGTGACACCTCCTCCTATACCTCACTCTTTTCCTTTACTGTATATTAGGTGTTCAGATCATTTAACCAAATTAAAATTCTGAAAATTTCAATGGAAAAAGAAAGATAACACTTACAACTCACAAAGAGAAATAAAAGAAAAGAGAAGTGAAAAGAAGAAATAGGTAAAGGATTTCCACCATCAAGCTAGGAGCTAAGGGTTTGGGTGTTTTGGAGGAAGCTTTTCAACCATCCTCAGTAGGTATAATTTTTAACTCAGTAGATTTTAGTTCTGTAATTGTAAAATTTAAAAATCGAATATCGTATTCTAGGTAAAACTTAACTCTGTGTTAATCTGCTATAGTTTAGGTGAAAATTAACTTAACCAAACAGTGTCTAAATCTTATAAACTGGACCTAGAGCAAAACCTAGGAGTACGAACCTCCCTGCTCGTATTTTTGCCGGCGAGAAGAAGGGAAGATCCGGCGTCGCCGGATTTCTGGTAAAGTTTGGTGTTTTGGGTTTTAGGGTAGGTCTCTGTATAGGTGTTGGGGTATTTTGGTATTATTTATTTAAGTCAAATTTACAGTATACAAAATTTGGGAACTAATATCGGAAAAAGGGATCAAAATTCTAAAATACGACACGGTAAATTCGTAACGCGTTTATGTTTTCTGTTGCAAACAGCGAGTGGTTAAAGTCCAGTTAAGATATGTGTTAGATAGCTTGTTATAGTCGTATGTAGTATAGTTAGTATGTACAACTTGTATTTTATGTTTTCGCCATATCGGAAAGTAGCCGTTTCTTATACAAGTTAAATTTAATGTTAGATTTGAGTACGAGAACCTCGGAGGCTGCAAGGAAAGGAAAAGGATTGGTGATTTCTGAGTAGATTATGACGTATTCTGGTGAGTAGACTAAACATCTATCGGGGGATCTTGTAAAGATGGCGTGATACGCCGTTGTTAAGTTTAAATAAAAATAGGCTTTTGTATGTTAAATTGATCATATGCATTCATATAGATATGTATATATATACATCACCATATAAATTGTTATAACACTGCACCATTATCGACGAGTTATGTCGTACATGCACATATCTACATGTTCCACTACACGTCGTCGATATTAACATGTCACTTTCACACTTAGACATTATTCTGTTAAATATGATTCCTATCATACATTAAACTGTTAGTTATATGTATGCCCTAGAAGCCATTACTGTACATAGGATGTATATTGTAGTGGATGCTGGGACATATATAGGGAGGACTTTCTTGCTCGACATGATAGTATGCTATCTGGTTGCTCTTTACCTTAACGTGTATACTGATTGTCTCTCTGTTACATGTTGGTAAAGCCCTTAGGATGTATACTTGACTACCTGGACTGTGATGCGGATCATACTAGTGGGGACATGGTAGTCTATAAGTACATCCTTCAAAGTCCCTAGTCGTGGGTGTATCGAGACGGGGCATCGATATACCAGAGTAGACTAGCGTATACCTTCTCGACCCATACAGATGGGCGATGGATGATCCCATATCCATTGGTGTTTGACATCACAGATGATATACGGGTGCTCAGTGGAGACTGGGTACACTGGACGGACTCGCCGAGAACTCCCAGATGGTATTATACCTTACGTAAGATGGCAGTTCTCTGGTGACACTGGTACAGAGTAGTCTGTTGACCCGAGATCATCATAGAGTCTTGTGTGGTTCCCACTGTGCTTTGATTCCACCTTACCACGTCAAAGAGGGCGTGCAAAATGGTGGTTTTTGGGTACAGTCCCGAATCACATGGAGGCAATGAGCGATAGGAGGGGATTCGTCTCTCCCGGTATAGGGAGTTGATGTTGCGCTGTGTTCGATTGGCTATAACAGGAAATCCCTGGCCAGGGTTGCTGAGATTTACTGGTAAGTGTTACCAGTGGTTTCTCGAATTGTTATAGACCTCATATCGACACGACTTATCGAGCTATTGGGGTCTGACGTTTACCACCCCTGGGCGAGATATGCGACATATCAGACAATCAGACCGGACTGTACGGTAAGTGTTACTGGTTGGATTCACAGGAGTGTGAGCGGGCTTGCTCGTCGATCTTCTGATCGCTCAATACCCGGGTGGCCATTACGTTTAGCAGACCGATTGCGGCTTGTGGGTGTTTGATATGATCATCACCTGCTGCCGGCGTATTGACGAGTCTTTAGAGTCCTACACAGAGGTTTCCTGGCTCAAGCGAAACGAAATAGGAGCGCATATGAGATATGTGCGGGACCGAGAATAATGCGTGTATGTGATTCCGTATTTCATTCTCTCGATGAATGTATCGAATGGTTGTATGCGATATAACCTAGTTATCGAATCAAGGATTGATTCGATAAGCCGATACATTGAATATTAGTCGGTTATATGCGATATGACCGGATCGTTAAATCAAGCGTTGATTTGATGATTTAATGCATAATTATATATTTGATATATTACTTTGCATTAACTAGTATTGGTTCACTTTAAATGGGTTTTCTCACCCGGGTGTGCACATTGTATATGTGATATATTTTTGTGCACTTGATTGTATTCTGTTTGATAATACATGATTGCTAGGGTTTGTGTAAAGAGTTAAACCATGGTTAAGTAAATGGTTAGGGTTTTTATTCATTTATTCATTCATTTATCTTTTAATTTGGATTAAAAGACAACGTGAAAAGAAAATAAAAAGGTTGCTTTCTTACATGAAGCTTCTTGAAGCTTCATGCAACTTTGACTCATGTAACCTTTTTGTCTTCTTCTTCAAACCCTAACCATTCATCTAACTTGAGTTAACTCTCTACATCAAACCATGGTTCAAGTTATGATAAGAATAATTCTTTTTCAATTATTCTACAAGACTTATCATAATATCATCTTCTTCTTCTTCTGCTTCTTCAAAGAAGAAAAGCTAGACTTCATCAATGGCAACTTGATGAAATGAGTGAGAAATCCAATTCTAAAGTGATCCCACTTCCTATTTCTTCATCCTCTACCTCTTTCCAAGTAGTATAGGGTGTTTCGTTCACAAGTTTTCATGGCTTGATGAAGGTGGAGCATGATCTAGTGATGCCTCGACGTAGATCATCTTCGGCATCGTCGTCGATGACCTAGCCCGCCTTTTCTCCGTTGAAGCCGATGCTAGAGTCATGGTTCGATTTGGACAGCGGAGAGGACATCATCATGGAGCTATGGAGGTGGAGAAACGGACCTACAAAGGTTGTATTTCCGTTCACTTATTTAATTTGTTAACTAGTTGCTTTTGTCGCCTAGATTTCTAGTTAACGATCCGTAGTCTAGGGTTTCTCGGCACCGTAAATTTTGAAATTGGCATGGTTGATGCCTTGTGAGACCTCATGAGAGTGCCTAGGAACCTTACAGTGGTATCAGAGCATAGCTAGAGCCTTAGGCGAAGTCTAGACGACGTTTGAAATCCGAACGAACCCGAAACCCATTTCCAAAATGCTCTCTGTCCAATTTTTAAAAATCTGGATTTTTCCATATTAAAAATATGCAGAAAATTAAGCAGGGTTTTTTATGAATTACTGTGCAAAACGGAGCCCTAACTCCGTTAACCCGCCGCGTAACCACGGCCTTACCCCACGTGGCGCGGCGGTTCCGCGGCCGTTATGTTGAATCTTTGACTTTTGTTTGCACAGTAATTGTTATATTTGACTCCTGTGTTTTCTGGATAATTTTAATATTTTATTCAAGAGTTGAATTTTCTGGGGTTGTTTTGGGGATTCGTATATTCGATCGGATTATCAAATTTTGTCTGTGTGGCTTTCCGGGTATTTTTGAATATGTTAAAAAGTTTGACCGGATATAAATACCCAATTTTTCCCTTGTCGGGAAATTTCCAAGTGTTGGATATTTCCGTTGTTTAACGACGTTCTAAGTAGTGCAAGTAACGCGATGGTCCCTCTAGAAGACAACAAACCTTAACTCGATTATGTGACCGTCTTGAACTGCCCTTTGAACCTTCGGGTTTGGGACAGTACGGCGTGCCACATGTGAGGCGTTGGCTTGACCTTTCTACGGCTGGACCGTTGGTACTGAGGCACGAACTGAATGTTGTTAGACTTATTTCATGTGTTGATCTATATCGGGAAAACTTGGGTGTTCGATTGTTCGATCGGAAAGTTTAACATTTTCTAATTATCTGGAATGGGATACAATAATTGGAATTCACAAAAGTTATGAGATAACTAAATGAATGTTGTAAATCTAGCAATTTAGTCTTACTTGATCGGTTGCCACGGAGTTTTGATGTGATCAAAAGTCCGTCGCAATCACGTAGCGTACGCGGATACTCGCCGGGTAAACTTAATAGACAGCCTCGCTCCATAGCCCCGACCAAGTGACTGTAGGAGAACCCCGTCGCCGAAAGCATCCGTTCGGATGCTCGCGGCAGCGGCGTTCCGCCTTGGTGCACTTCGTCGACGGCGTCAGGGGGTGCGGCTGCCTACTAAAGTTTGCGACCAGCATTCAATCAGGATGTCGGGAATCTTGTTGAATTGCCCGACTTGATATTGAAAAGTGTTTTCGATTTTGAGAATAAAATGCGGGGTTTATGATTGTTAGGCATGCGATGTCTAAGGAATTCATTTGATTAGGCATGCGATGTCTATGCAGGTTGCGGATTCCAACTGTTGTAGTTTTACACTTTCTTTTCTGTGACCGTAAGTGTAATATGTGATATCGCCGGTTTCGTTGCTATATGTCAACGACAATTGGGATGCGCATATTTACTTACGTTGATGACATGTGATGTTATGTGTTGCTGGATATGTTATATTGGATCGTCGTGTTCGAATAGCCGGGGGTTTTTATGTGAGATGAGTGTTTTTCATTTTCATTCATGTAAAAACTTGTATGTAATATTCTTTTATTTGGGGCACTTCCAGGTTGCGGAAGGTGTCACCCTTTGTATATTATTTACTTTTCCACACTAAGATAGACCCAAGGAGGGGAGCACAAGTAACCGGGTTCTGGGGTCCAGTGGGAGACCAACTCGAGGAGTCGAGTCCGGGTCTCCTAACTCTAGAATCGGTAGGGTTACTTGCCACTCTCGTAGGGGTCTAGGGGTGTGGGTTTTGGCTATTCATCGCGACCGTGGAATCCGTGTTTTATACTGGCTCGTATTGAAAACACGGACGTCCTAGTATATCCAATATTTCATATGATTCTTCTGCTGCGATATCTGTGATGTGATCATGTGATGTTCTGTGATAGATACTTTATATAGTATATATGATATATTATATAGACGTTACTTATGTTTTACACCCGCGCTAGCCCTGCCCCGCTCTGCCGTTAGTTACCTAACCTAACGGTGCACGAGGGGACATCGAGGCGAATGCGGAAGGCATAAGTGTGCGTCGTATTTATCTGTGATGTTTAGGTATTTAAATGATGGGACTTCATTAATATGATTAATGAAATAAAAGAAACCTAAGATGTTGTAGAATCGAATTTCAAAATTAAAACAGGTAGCTACAGTTCTTGCTTTGCACAGAGGTATATGTGATATATCCTGCACCTTATTCGATGAGGAAAGGACCGAGATCCCTTCACCGGGAGTGACTCCTTTAGCAATAACTGGCAGATGCTACACACTCGGTTTGTCTTTTGATTGCTTCTATAGTTTTTGCTTTGCACAGTGATATATATGATATATCCCGCACCTCATTCGACGAGGAAAGGACCGACGATCCCTTCACCGGGAGTGACTCCTTTAGCAAAACTAGAAAAGCCTCAAAAACACTCCAATTTTTTTAAAATCATTTGATTCTGCAACGATATCAAGTTCATTACGCAATAGGTTTTCAGAAAAACCTGTCGTAGCCCTATGTCATTTCAGATAAGTCCTACTTAGTATTCGTGCTACGTTTGTTGACCTCCGTCAAGGCATAGTGTGCGGTAGCTAACTAGTATTTATCTGCTTATGCATATGATGCAGATTGGATTAGGGTAGTCGTGTGGCCTTGTTGACCTCCGTCAAGGGTCATGCGGGTGGGTTTAATTCGATCAAGAAATGACGGGTTGAACTTGACTAGTAGCCTATGGTTTGTTGACCTCCGTCAAGGTCATAGGACGCTAGGGGCAAAATATTATCGGGAATTTCAAGTGTTGAAATTTGCAATGAGATTGCATGCCTTCTATGAGATAGTTGGATCCCGACACCCGCTGCGAGTAAGAGTTACTCCTGGGAGAGTTTTACACATTGCAATTAGCTAATCAAGTAGGTGTCTAGAAAGGTGTCAACGGGGTTACGCCTCTGGGAAAACATGGTTTACATTAATTAGGTTCGTGCGAAAGCACGAGGGACCTCCCTCAAAGTACCGACACTGGCCTGGCTGAAAGATTGGCGAACTTGTAGTTTGTAATTAATCCCGGCTAGTCTTTCCTTTTAGGGTTTGAAGGAAGATTTGATAAAAAGCAGTGGGAGCCATCCTGATTAGATAAAATAATAACCAATCTATTCTTGCAAGAGCGCACGCTGAGTGTTTTCTTCTCTCTCTCCCCAGGTAGCGACCATATCACGCCTTAATCAAGATAATAATACGGAATATTGACTGAACCCGCTTGTTATACTGAGCTGGGGAACGTTGGTCCCGCTCCAACTTATAATTGTTATAAGACAGAGCAGGAAATTGGGGATTACCAGAATTCCCGTGCCGCCCAAACGAAGAGAGTGCATGCTGATGCATCATCTTCGGGTGTGTTCATTACAAAGAACTGTTTCTCAGTATGCTTTACGTCCTGGGTATGTGATACCAGATCAGGATCCCAGATATGTAATCTGTTACATAGGGTTACAGAAAGGTAGAGAACTGAGAACGGGTGATAAGTTTCATAAGGCAGAAAACGGGGCAAGTGTTGCACCCAAGTCTGTTGGTCACTGTTACCCTGTATTACCAGTACATTGATTCTGAACGAATGTTATTAGATACCGAACCTGATATACAAAATCATATCAGTCTCTTTATCAGTAAAGAAATGATAAAATTTTGTATTGTTGGATAATGTTTTGAACATTTCCTATATCAAAAGTTGATCGGTTCAGGCACGTTATCTAAAAGCATTGACGTTCTAAATCAAACTACAGTTCTTTAGTATACGGAACACACACAAGAGGAATAGTTCAGAAATGAACGAATCCTTCTTGAGGCATTGTAGACTAGGTCATATCAATGCGACCCGACTGGCTGAAGTTACATTTAGATGCATATTTAAATCTGTTTGAATTTACATCTTATGAAACTTGCCAGTCATGTCACAAAGATACGATGACCATAGCTCCGTTTACTGAAAACAGAGAAAGAGTTAGTAAACTCTTGGGATGATACATGTTGATGTATGTAAGGTCCCCTCTCTACACATGTCATGACCGGTTCTTTATACTTCATTACATTCTCTGATGATCTTTCGAGATTCAGACCTATGTTCCTGTTGAAACACAAGTCCGAACCTTTTGAGATATTCACAGAATATAAGTTAGAAGTAGAGAACCAAATACGGGTAAAAGTATTATGTCCTTTGATGAGATCAAGGAGGAGAATACTTGAGCACGGAATTTCTGGACTTTTCTAAAGGAGAATGAGATTCTCTCTCAGCATTACTCCTCCGTATACACCATAGCACGATGGTATATCGGGACGGAGCAATCACACCCTATATGATAAGGTGTTCTCTATGATGAGTACTACTGAGTTACCTATTTCCTTTTGAGAATTATGCACTTGAGAAGCTGCATACCTATTGAATAGGGTTCAAATCAAATCAGTTGCCTACCATTTCATATGTGATATGATAAGGGAAGAGCCCATCTATTAAGTTAGTTAAGATTTGGGGTTGTCCGGCCTATGTCTAAAAGCAAAATCCGGACAAGCTCGAGGCAAAGTCTGTAATGTAGAACTGGAAAGGTTCCAGCTATACAAACTACAGCAGATGATTTGATAAAACCAAAGGATTCAATAGTTACCAACGAACCTCAGCCTCTCCGCCGATCTAGTAAGGTTTCTCACCCACCTGAGAGATACTTCTGTTTCTCTATGACAGTGGGAGCGAGGATTGCATCATGAGATGATGACCCAACTAGTTTCGAGCTGGCCATTAGGAGTGGGACTCTGTAAGAATGGCTGGATGCTTAGCGATCTGAGATGGAATCCATGTACACCAACAAAGTATGGACTTTGGTTGCTATATCTGAAGGGTTAAATCCCCATCAGGAGCAAGTATATCTTGAGAAGATTACTTGGTGTAAATGGAAAAGTTGGGACTTTCAAAGCTAGACTTGTTAAAGCTTTTCGTCATCGACCAGCTGTGGATAATGATAAAACCTTTTCCAGTATCTATGCTTAAGTCCATCCAGATCCTACTTGCCACGGCTACATACCATGACTACGATATCTGGCGGTTGGGTGCCATGACTACTTTTCTAAATAATGATTTAGAAGAGAACGTCTGTAAGTACACAGCCAGAGGGCTTCGTAGACAGTGGGAGCAGCGGAAACGTGTACAAGATGCTTTATAGGATAAAGCAGGTATCGCGGAGTTGGAACATCTGTTTTGATGTATTAGTCAAAGAAGTTGACATCATCAAAATGGTAGATGAACCTTGTATAAACAAAAAGGTATTAAGGAGTATGGTGACGTTCCTCGTAGAATACGTGGATGACAAACTCTTGATAAGAAAGGAGTTTCCTATGCTACGCTCGGTCAATCTCCGCTTATCACAATGATTCTCCATATATGATCAAAATGATACCTCCTAAATCCTGGGTGTTGGATCTATGAGATAGATCTAATTGGATGTTAGGATTCTCACTAGTTGTAGTGAGATGGTATCAACCGATCCTGGGGAGAATAACTGGAAGGGTTCCAGGGTGATAAAGACGACTGAATGTCAGTCGCAGGCATTGTCTTTACCCTCAGTAAAGGGACGGTATGTTGGAAGAATTCCAAGCTAGATACCGTGGCATACTAGACGATTAAGGCTGGATACATCGCTACTTAAGATGCTACCGAAGAGGCAGTCTGGGTGTATATTAGTTCATGAGATGAACTTCGTTCCTCCCATTTTGTGACAATGGAGTTGTGGCTTATGCCAAGGAACACCCGTCCTATCAGTGATCCAGACATATTCTAAAGCAGTATCACCTGATCATGGAGATGGTTGATCTCCAGGGTGATCAAGGTTAGGAGAGTAGACTCAGAGGACAACACGGCGGATCCACTCACGAAGGCCTATTCCCAGAGAGAGATTTTTTGTGGGATGGTTGAGTATGAGATACTGCAACTACTGCTACAGATGGCCCTAGTGCAAGTGGGAGATTGTTAGTTATATGTATGCCCTAGAAGCCATTACTGTACATAGGATGTATATTGTAGTGGATGCTGGGACATATATAGGGAGGACTTTCTTGCTCGACATGATAGTATGCTATCTGGTTGCTCTTTACCTTAACGTGTATACTGATTGTCTCTCTGTTACATGTTGGTAAAGCCCTTAGGATGTATACTTGACTACCTGGACTGTGATGCGGATCATACTAGTGGGGACATGGTAGTCTATAAGTACATCCTTCAAAGTCCCTAGTCGTGGGTGTATCGAGACGGGGCATCGATATACCAAAGTAGACTAGCGTATACCTTCTCGACCCATACAGATGGGCGATGGATGATCCCATATCCATTGGTGTTTGACATCACAGATGATATACGGGTGCTCAGTGGAGACTGGGTACACTGGACGGACTCGCCGAGAACTCCCAGATGGTATTATACCTTACGTCAGATGGCAGTTCTCTGGTGACACTCGTACAGAGTAGTCTGTTGACCCGAGATCGTCATAGAGTCTTGTGTGGTTCCCACTGTACTTTGATTTCCACCTTACCATGTCCAAGAGGGCGTGCAAAACGGTGGCTTTTGGGTACAGTCCCGAATCACATGGAGGCAATGAGCGATAGGAGGGGATTCGTCTCTCCCGGTATAGGGAGTTGATGTTGCGCTGTGTTCGATTGGCAATAACAGGAAATCTCTGGCCAGGGTTGCTGAGATTTACATGTAAGTGTTACCAGTAGTTTCTCGCTTTGTTATAGACCTCATATGGACACGACTTATCGAGCTATTGGGGTCTGACGTTTACCACCCCTAGGCGAGATATGCGACATATCAGACGATCAGACCGGACTGTACGGTAAGTGTTACTGGTTGGATTCACAGGAGTGTGAGCGGGCTTGCTCGTAGATCTTCTGATCGCTCAATACCCGGGTGGCCGTTACGTTTAGCAGACCGCTTGCGGCTTGTGGGTGTTTGATATGATCATCACGTGCTGCCGGCGTATTGACGAGTCTTTAGAGTCCTGCACAGAGGTTTCCTGGCTCAAGCGAAACGAAATAGGAGCGCATATGAGATATGTGCGGGACCGAGAATAATGCGTGTATGTGATACCGTATTTCATTCTCGCGATGAATGTATCGAATGGTTGTATGCGATATAACCTAGTTATCGAATCAAGGATTGATTCGATAAGCCGATACATTGAATATTAGTCGGTTATATGCGATATGACCGGATCGTTAAATCAAGCGTTGATTTGATGATTTAATGCATAATTATATATTTGATATATTACTTTGCATTAACTAGTATTGGTTCACTTTAAATGGATTTTCTCACCCGGGTGTGCACATTGTATATGTGATATATTTTTGTGCACTTGATTGTATTATGTTTGATAATACATGATTGCTAGGGTTTGTGTAAAGAGTTAAACCATGGTTAAGTAAATGGTTAGGGTTTTTATTCATTTATTCATTCATTTATTTTTTAATTTGGATTAAAAGAAAAAGTGAAAAGAAAATAAAAAGGTTGCTTTCTTACATGAAGCTTCATGAAGCTTCATGCAACTTTGACTCATGTAACCTTTTTGTCTTCTTCTTCAAACCCTAACCATTCATCTAACTTGAGTTAACTCTCTACATCAAACCATGGTTCAAGTTATGATAAGAATAATTCTTTTTCAATTATTCTACAAGACTTATCATAATATCATCTTCTTTTTCTTCTTCTTCTTCAAAGAAGAAAAGCTAGACTTCATCAATGGCAACTTGATGAAATGAGTGAGAAATCTAATTCTAAAGTGAACCCACTTCCTATTTCTTCATCCTCTACCTCTTGCCAAGTAGTATAGGGTGTTTCGTTCACAAGTTTTCATGGCTTGATGAAGGTGGAGCTTGATCTAGTGATGCCTCGACGTAGATCATCTTCGGCATCGTCGTCGATGACCTAGCCCGCCTTTTCTCCGTTGAAGCCGATGCTAGAGTCATGGTTCGATTTGGACAGTGGAGAGGACATCATCATGGAGCTATGGAGGTGGAGAAATGGATCTACAAAGGTTGTATTTCCGTTCACTTAGTTAATTTGTTAACTAGTTGCTTTTGTCGCCTAGATTTCTAGTTAACGATCCGTAGTCTAGGGTTTCTCGGCACCGTAAATTTTGAAATTGGCATGGTTGATGCCTTGTGAGACCTTATGAGAGTGCCTAGGAACCCTACATAAACATCAATACTATTAGTACTTTGCATAAATGACATTATGTTTCATATTTAAGTGTTAGAAGTTGATATAAGTGGCATTTGTATTTTGAGGATTTGTGGTTTTAAGTTTTCATATACTATTGCTTAAAATCAATGATTCTTCATATTGATATGAGACGTCCACCATGAGATGTTGTTTTTATGATTAGATTTTATTTCGGGCCGAGTGGGGGAGCTATACGGTCGCAGATTTTTACGTTATCCAGACTGAGTGGGGGAGCTATACAGTCGGATTCATGGTGGATCCGGTCGAGACCGAGGGGCAGGAAATGCGCATTTAAGGCGGGGAGCATAGCGAGAATACTCGATACCGGAGATAGTTGTGAAACGCGGCGGATATCTAGATGATACCGACCAGTGTTATTGATTACAGGATCATTCGAGGAATGATGCCTGAGAGAAACGGAAGATTTCTGTCGATGTTGGACACGGAAAGATAAACTTTATTTGGAAATAGGTGATGATATTTCAGTTTTTTGTTTATATGATTAGTAGTATAAATTCATGTTTTCCACATACTATAATGCATCATACTTATCCATATTGTACTTAGTTATAGTTCATCATATTTACATTATCAGCCGTTATATGTTAGTTCTATTCACTGAGTTGGCAACTCACCCCCGTTGTGCCACAGTTCCTTGCAGAAGTCGAGTGGACGGTTAGCAGCAGTGCAGATCCACTTATCTGATTTTATCGCATCTTTTGCTAGGTGGGTTACATATATAGTAACCTTCTCTTTTGGTATTGTATATTGAATCTAGAATATCTCCATCAGAACCTATATTATGACTTAGAACGAGAGGTGGTTGTATGTATATTATTTGACAGATGAGATCGTTTAGTTATATTAAATGATATTTCTTTTACGTATGTCTGAGATTCTTATTGATGTCGTAAATAATTGTATAATGATTTCCGCTGTTGGTATTGTTGATCCCAACTAGGGATGCAACCAAATTAAATACTTAAAACTATGATTTTTACTTAAGAACTAAATTTTTTCTAAAATTCCGCAAAAAATAGTTTTGATCTTGGTGTTTGGCTTACTCGGGTTGTGTAGATATCTTTAGATATTATACAATCTAAGTGCCCATCACATCCAAACCTTGGGTCGTGACATAAGCAAAGGCAGGGGGAAGAGACTGAAGAGCGATATCAATATACTGTTTGTTATCCATTTTCCATCCGAGGTCTTCAAGCTCTACAATAAGAGCTATCATCTTCAAAACGTGATCGCCTACTGGTGTGCCAGGAGCCATCCGCATCTGAAAAACTTTCGAGATGCTTCGTATCTCAGGGTCTGAGGTTACACCCCATACAACTCTTTTGTATGGAGAAAGATGGATTGAACATCCATCTGCTCATGCTGCTTTTGATGTGTATTGCCCATCAATGCTAGCGTGATGCATTTAGCAGTAACACAGTCAATATCCGGCGTTTTGCGGATCTCCTTATCCGCAACAGAAGATTCAGGGCCTGGGTTGGGTGGGGCTTAGGCAATGAGGACATATGATACTTTATCATATGTGAGAACAATATTAATGTTCCTCATCCAGTCTTTATAGTTCGGCCCAGTTAGCTTATTTTTCTCTAACAGTACCTTAAGTCCAGTCATGATAATCTTCCATTAGGAGACAGAAAAGAATACACTCAGCAAAAGCTCTTGCAAAGATCAGATTGGTTATTATCTTATCTAATCGATGTCTCCCACTGCTTTTATAAAATTTCCATTCAAACCTTAAAAAGAAAATTAGCCAGGATTAATTACATTCTACAACTTCGCTAACCGTTCAGCCAGGCCAGTGCCGGTACTTTGAGGGAGATTCCCCGTACTTTCGTACGGACCTAATTAGAATAAACCTCGTTTTCCTAGAGGCGTAGCCCCGTTGACACCTTTCTAGACACCTAATGGATTAGATAATTTGTAAAGTGCAAAACCCTCCCGGGAGCAACTCTTGCTCACAGTGGGATTGGAATGCTACTATCACATAGAAGGTATGCAATCTCATTGCAAATGTCTACTCTTGAAACTCCCGATATGGTTTTTACCCCTAGCATTCATGACCTTGGATATGGTCAACATATCATAAGCACTAGTCAAGTTCTATCCGTCATTTCATGATTAATTATACCCACCAACATGACCCTTGGCTATGGTCAACATAATCATGTGACTGTCCTAAATAATCGCATCATATGCTGTGTAGGAAGACATCACTTAGCTACCGTACACTACGCCTTGGCTATAGTCAACATACGTAGCACGAATACTAAGTACTCTACTTCCAAAAATGAGGGAGGGCAGCGGATAGTTTTTAAGAAAAACCTTTAATGCTTTGAACTTTATATCGTTGTAGAATCTATTGGTTTTAAAAGGAGTGGCTTAAGCTCTACACTTTGAAAACTTGCTTTTTCATAAAAAGCCGAGTAGGTTTCAAATCCGATTCTACAATATCTTTTAGGTTCAATTTTCTTTACATTAATCATATTAAAGTAGTCCTATCATTTAAGTCCTTAAGCCATCACAGAAAAGAAACGAAAATAGAACATACTCTTATACCATCCGCATTCGCCACAATGTCCCGTTATGTACCGTTAGGTTACTTAACTAACGGCATAGCGGGGCGGGAATAGAGCGGATGCAAAACATAAGCAACGTTTATTATATATCATATATATAATACACCATTCGTCTCAGCATATAAAGTGATCACATCACAGAATATCAACAGCAAAAGCGCATATATGAAAATGTAGGATATACTAGGAGGTCCGTATGTTGTTTTATGCCAACAATAGAAAATACGGATTCACGGTCGCGATGAATAGCCAAGCCCACACCCCTAGACCCCTATGAGTGCGGCAAGTGACCCTACCAATTTTCGAGTTTAGGAGACCCGGTCTCGACTCCTCGAGATGGCTTCCCACTGAACCCTAAAACCCGGTCAGTTGTGCTCCCCTTCTTGGGTCTATCCTAATGCGGAAAAGTAAATAATATACAACAATGGTGAAATCATCCTCAACCCGGAAGTGCCCCAAATAAAAGAATATTACATACAATGAATTTTACATGAATGAAAATAAAAACACTCATCTCACATAAAACCCCTGGCCATTCAATCACGACGATCTTGTACATCATATATCAGCAACACATAGCATCACATGTCATCGACGTAAGTAAGTATGCGTACCCCAATTGTTGTTGATGTATAGCAACGAAAACGGCGAAACACCACATACTACACTTACGGTCGCAGAAAAAAGTGAAAAACAGCAACAATTGGAATCATCACTTTCACATATTTCTAGACGATGTTAAAAGTTTTGATCGAATCAACAAACACCCACAAATTACCCTGAGAGCTCAACACTTGAGCAAAGTTAAAATACCCAAAACATGCCACAGTGTTGATGGACCAACCGTAAAAGGGTCAACCCTTGCCTCACCTATGGAGCCACGGAACTAAGGCAAACCCTAAGGTTTGGCCACGGTTCCATAGTCATAGGATCGAGTAAGGGTTACGTTCTTCTGGAAGGTCCATAGGGATACTTGCACGATCTTCCGAATATCTTCAACTTGGAAAATTCCAACACTTGGAAAATTTCCAGCGAGAGTAATGAGGTGGTGTGTGTTATTCGTTCGAACTGTTAAACGTCGTCCAAGTTACCAAAACAATGTTAAAATTACGACTACGAAATACTCTGAATGAGCCCCTAACCAAAATTAACATCACATGAAATTTTGGGCTAAACAAACAATACCTGAATCCCCGAAACATATAGACAAGAAAAGAAAAACGAGACGAAATGGGGTGAATAGGGCCGGCCAGGCCGGAATTATAGGGAATGTGGCCGCTTCAAAACCGATGGATAGGCCTCGATTTTCTCCAGTGTTCTCAGTGAATCACATGCAAGCTTCTGCAGTTGCTAAAATAATTTTATGAGACTATTTTAAAATCGACAGAGAGCGCATCCTAGGGTTTCATAATATTGTATTTTCGGAGTTGTTTTGGTTTCGTAATATTTATAACATCGTCTAAGTTTCTAGCTTGGCTCTGATACCACTATAGGGATTCTTAAGCACCATGCCTAGGGTTTGGGTTGCATCACACATGCTATAATAAAAATTTAGGTGGTCCTGAACAATAACAAGCATGATTCGAATTAGAAATCTAGGGTAACAAGCAACTAATATCATATACTAAAAGTATTTTAACACTAAGAGGTGAGTAATACAACCTTTGTAAACATCCCTCCTTAACTCCTTGGATCAACTAGGGTTTGAAAAGGTTTTCTTGAATCCTTCTAAGTCCACGACGATCCACCACAAAGTCCTTTTGCTCAACCTCCAAGCTTCACTTGATCTTTGAAGAAGTGGAGCAAACAATCTACAAAAGTGGGCTATACTAATATAGATTGGTGATGTGGGTTTGGATCTCACTTAAAAACCTTTCCTTTTTGCTTCCTTCACTCACTTGAAAAGGGTAGAGAGCATGAAGGAGGAAGATGAATGAGATGGCAAAGCTTGAGCTCTTTTGTTTGTGATAATTCTCAAATAAAAATGAGAAAAGAAAATATATAAATGAGAGTCACACTCACATAGAACCATGGTTAATAAATATCTAGATATTTTGTTAATGAGTTAAAAGCCAAATGAAATTAAACCATGGTTGTAAACAAGGTTAAGCAAATAAGAGTGTAGAAACATTCAACCATAATTTAATCCTTTTCTTTTTCTCAAAAACAAATATATATATCTATCTAGACTCACATGGTGTGTGGGTGTGTGTGTCTATATATATATATATATATATACACACACACACCCACACACCATGTGAGTCTTGTATTGCCATCTCCAATGTATCAACAACCATGACACATGTATGCATTCATATCAACATGTATATGTACATACGTACATTCATGCGCAAATCCAAATAGAAAATGTTTAAATAAATGAGCTAAAAGTCAATATTAAATCAACACTTGATTTAATAAACTGGTCATATCACATACGACCCGACCAATAGAAAACAGCCGATTAAAATACGGTATCATACACACGCATTTAATCGAGCTCCCGCGCATATCTCATATGCACCCCACATCATTTCGCCTGAGCTAGGAAACCCTTCTGTGGGACTCTAAGACTCGTCAATACGCTAGCAGTAGGTAGTGATCATATCACATACCCACAAACCATCAGCGGCACTATCTGGATGTAACGGCTCCTAGGTATTGAGCGATCAATAGAAAAACAAGCGAACCTATCAAAACTTCCGTCGAGCGAACCGGCAACATTTACCGTACAGTCCTGTCTCTTCGTCTGATATGCTGCATATCGAGTTTAGGGATGGTATCGTCGACCCCAATAACTCAATAAGTCATGCCGGTATATGGCCTATAACAGATCAAGAAACTACTGATAACCTTTACCATTAAATCTCATCAGCCCTGGCGAGGGACTTCCATTTATAGCCAATCGAGCATAACGCAACATCATCCCCCAATACCGGGAGAGACGAAACCCCTCCTATCGCTTATTACCTCCTTGTGCCTCGGGACTGTACACAAAATCCACCTGTTTGCACGACTCAGTAGAGCCGTGGTAGGGTGGAGATCAAAGTACAGTGGGAGGACACATAAGACTCTATGACGATCTCGGGTCTACAGACTATCCTGTACCAGTGTCACCTGAGAACTGCTATCCGACGATAGATATAATACCACATAGGAGTTTTCAGCGAGTCCGTTCAGTGTACCCAGTCTCCACTGAGCAACCGTATACAGTCTTTGGTGTCACCACACCAATGGATATGGGATCATCCATCGCCCATCATATAGGACAAGAACGGTATATGCTAGTCTACTCTGGAATATCGATGCCCCGTCTCGAAACACCTACGACAAGAAACATTTCAAGGATATGCTTATAAACTACACGTGTCCCACTAGTATGATCTGCATCATAGTCCCAGTAGTCAAGCAAATACCCTAAGGGCTTTATCAACATGTACCAAATGAGTAATATGCATGATCAAATGAACATGTCAGGATAAAGTACAACCAGATAGCATACTATCATGTCGAGCAAGAATGTCCTCTGAATATATATATACACATACCGATACATCCACTATCATATAATGGCCTCTAGGGCATACATATATCCAACAATTATGAGGTGGAGGAAATTAGGTGGATTTTTGCATAAATTGGAGCATGGCTCTTGGTGACACATGGAGGGTTTTCAAGCCATGACTCACTAAGTTGATATATGAAACCTACTTAATTTTCTAATTAGGTTTATTCTATTGAAAAGGGAGTATGGTTCAGATTTAGACATGGGAGTTCATTTCTTTTCTATGCAAAAACCTTCAATAGCTTTTTCTCATGTGTTCTTCTTCTTCCTCTAGCCTTTCATGTCTCATGTGTTGAGAATCATAAGGCTTAAGTAGGCATACCAATCCATCTATATTCTCTACATCACCTAGGTCATCTAGTGTAGCGTACTAGGTGCCCAAGTTACTTCAGATTTGAAGTAGGAGCTTGATCTACAGACTCTCGGGTGGATCGTCTTCGACTCGAGGAGGAAGCGCAGATCCGGTATGATCCTTCAAGCTTGTGACGAGGAAGAGGACAGCAACAAGAAGACCCGAAAGACTTTGTCACGACCCGAAAGAACACGTGACTGGCCCTTGAACCATATGAAGTCTATAGGACCCCATCTGATCCAAGTAAGCCAAAAGCCCAGCAATCTAAAACCATTTTAAGAGTAAATAAGGAAAACTGTTTTTGAAAAGTAAGGAAATCATGTTTGGAAATCAAAGTTTTTAAATAACTAAGCCGAATATGCATTTTTTAAAATGTGTAACCTTTCCTGAAAATTTCGGCAGAGTTTCCTTTGTAAAAACTGGCCCCGAACGGGGTACAACAAGAATAATATATATGAAATGATAAAAGGCATCCCCAAGCGGGAGCTAGCTCTTCGTCCATCGACGGTCACAACCACGCAAGCAATAATAATATGCAACGCCAAAGGGCGAGGATCAAAACCCAAAAAAAAAGAAACTCAAACAGCCAGAAAACCGTAATACTACTAGCGCGACTCTAAGGTCGAAATAAAACAACACTGTTTTCTAAGTCTGAAACAATATACAAGTTTTGGTTGATGGAAATTCTAGATACAGTAAATGATACATGAACAATGGAGGTTCTGATACAAAAGAACCCACCTATCCAAGCAAGTCACCCATAAGGAAGCAGTGTGCCAGAAATGCCGCTATGGAATCTGTACGGCAAAAACCTGCAAGGACTGGGGCACAACGGGGGTGAGTTGCCAACTCGTGAATAGAAAATATCTACAAGCAGAGATCGAATGCATGACCCATCCTAGGTCAATACGATCAGATATAAATAAACCTCAATATGAATAAAGCTGAAGCATGCTAAACTGGCAATGTAATCTCTACATGAGTGTAATGCCAAGTGCTCGTGCTAGTGCCTCAGGTAATAGCATGTCATGAATATGAGGTATGATCAATGTAATCAAATCTGCACACACGTGGATCCCGTCCACTCGTCACCCAATGACAATAACCATCATGCAAGTAAATATCATGAAACCTGTGCATGGAAATATGAGGATATAACCCACCCGTGTCCCTCGCGACACGTCAAAATCATGGAACCGGAGTGCCCAGCATCGGCACTCGAAAACATCATGAAAACTGTGCCCAGCATCGGCACGTAAATCCTCATATATCGGGCTCCGTCAGTCCGGATCGGCCCGCGGGCTCTGTCTGCGGTATCGGCCTTCGGCCCCGGCAGGACGCCCAAATCTATCCATCGACTCTGGTCAGTATCCTCCGGATAACCGCCAGGTCCAACCAATCACCGGTAGGTACTCGCCCACCTCCAGGCTCAATCGGCAAAGCTCATCGATCATCTTGCCGAGGGGAACCATACCGGGTCCACCATGTACCCGCAATCGGCTCATCCACTCCTCGATTCGGGTTTCATATGTCGCTCTCAGCACCGAGAAAACACATGGTGGACGCACTGAAATATCATATCAAGGGTAACCGGGTTTTTAAAGCAATGACATATTCTCTTTTGAAACACTCTCGGTTCCCAAATCCAGAAATATCATAGAAACAACATATCTCAATGCGTATAATCAAAAGCATGAAGTATGCGACATGTAAAGGAAGGTATGCATATCATCATGTCATGCAAGGATCATATACTGAATGCAATAGTACTACAGTGTAGTGACATGGCAATTATCGATGATGAGTGTGTGAGCCGGCAACAAGTGTACGTGGAACATATGCATCATCGATAATGGTGCTGGTGTCCTAGCAGCATGACTGAAATATAACCACAGTACAAGCGATGCAATGCAAATAGCATGAATATGCGGAATCGAATAATCAACGCAAAAGTAAAGAATCTACACCAATCTGTACAAGTCATGCAGGGGTGCCATTTGAAATAAGACGAATCAGGGCTTTTGGAAAAACAAGGGCTACGGTGTTTTAAGAAAAGATACATCATTTGAAAATATCCGTATGACCCTTCTGCCTATCTTTAAAATATCCCCGATTCGTTAGTTTGAAATAGGTATGACTCGGTCCAGTCTAATGTCTACTAAGTAATCTAGACAGGAGGGGTAAGAAACCACCTAATCTGAGTCAATATATATAGATATGATAGTCGGTGATCCCGCCTCAATAACATATCGTAAGATATCCTCGAGTCATGAGTGTGGATCTATCATCAATATCGGCTCGTACGGTAGATCGTCGTACGGCATCCCAATAGCTGGGTAGGGGTCAATATCACAGTACCTCATCACATATCAGGTATCACTATCATCAGATCGCATAATCTGGGGTACTACTCTAAGTCTAGTACAAATCGATACCATCTATAAAAATATGAATGCGGGTAAAGCACATGTCCAAAGGCCCGCTAAAACTATCATATCGCACCTCGAAGACAAGCTATGTCACATCGCCGATCTCACGGCCTCACATCAAGTATCATCTCAAACCACGTATCATCCTCAAATCCCGTATATAAACACATAGTCCGATACCCATGTGTAGATATACGCACCATCATATGCACTCTAATAAATGAAAGAATGAATGCAAGTATGTGTGTAAATGTATGTGTGAGTGCAACCACTACTCTAGGGTTCGCACTATACTAAACCAATATATTCTTATCATCAAAATATCATTATTACCATCAATAACCCTAAACAACACATAATAAATATTCGTGTGTATACGTATTCGTATACATCACCACGGACTGCAGGGGTGCTATACGCCATCCACCCGACTTCTCCCCGTAGATATAAATCTACTCACATTGCTTCTCGTGTGCCAAAGCCGATGTCGCTATATTCACCTCCTTTGCCTCAACATCACGCGGGGAACCTACAAGTATATCACAATGCTAAAGCACATGAAAATCACATCGGAAACCAAAATAGCACACGCTACCCGCATAGGTAAAAAACCTATCGACTCGCATGTAAACACAATCAAAATCCACTTGTCGTTGACGTCCAAACGCCACCCGACAGGAATGAATCACCAAATACCAAAATCCATGCTAAAACAAGTCCCAAATTATACACCAACATAGGAAAATCAACCCAGATTTCACCCTAGATGGAATCAGTCAAAACTAGACATACTCAGGGTCAAAACCAGAGGAAATGGGGGCATGCACAGAAAACGAGGCAATTCCTTAAAATACCTTATTTTAGAATTTTCCATAATTTTCCCCATTTATCTGTATTTAATTATACCAGAATATTAAAATATTCATTAAAATAATATTAAATTATAAAATTTCCCAAAAATCATATTTTATTATTTTGAAGACGTTACAATCTACCCCTCTTAAAGAAATTCGGTCCCCGAATTTAAATTTAAACCCCCAAATACTAAAATATTTCAATACAAATTCCAAGTCATCGGGGCTCCGAAATCATCTATACATAAAACATCATAGCGCAATGCATGCGCATGAGTACTGAGCAGATAACTCCAAAGCAACACTCCATCAAGCATCCGCAATCATCGGAGTCATGGTAACGACACAATGTCAAATCCAATACTAAATCAATATGATACGGACCAAGACTATACATGTAGACACCCAATCTATACATGTAATTAGCTGATGCAACTGTATGCCAAATCTTTTTAAGTCGCTGTGCGATGCGCGTAACACTGCACAGTGGCGGACGTTTCTCATAAGAAAATAACTATATATGTGTATATATATCCTTTGTTTAATAAGCACGTTGCACCATTTTGAAAATAATCAGAAGGGTTTCCTTGTTTTTAAAACGTTTTATGTCATATCGGACACGTAGGTATATACTGAGACTATAGCTCGCTTTTCGGAAATCCCTTCGATAACTATCGATGCATGCAAAATATATCCAGGCACTGTCCACTGACTAGTCCTGCTCAGTATGAAAGCAAATATCCCACATCATAAAAATGTACTGCTCCAAAAGGAATAAATTCCAAAAATGCACATAACACCACCCTGTGCGTCTGACGCGCACGGAAATCAAAATCCATATATGCGCTAAACATGTGCACAAAACAACATCTAGGTGCAACGGGTGTGCACGAAGCATCTGTCATAGGCAACATGTGTGCCTGACAGCCAAAACAGGTGCATCTGACATGCACGAAGAATCTCGATTTAGTGCATCTGGTGTGCCCCAAAATCGTATCTCAAAACATGCGCCCAACATGCGCGAAAATCCAAATCGGTGCATCCATCATGCACGAATGGAAATCTAGACCCTGTGCACTCAATATGCACGGAATCATAAAATCCAAGCAATAACTCAAATATGTACACAGCAACACCAAGTGTATCCAGATATGAAGAAAATCATAAATGTGTGCAGCTGCGGGCACAAAACACATATCGATGCACTACAAGCACATATAAGCTATACCGAGTGCAAAATCAAAACACTAAAATTACATGAAACTCTGCTGGAAGCGTAAATCAAATCACCAGCATAAAATAGGCATGAAATCGCAATCAACAGCTCAAGAGTAATAACTATGTACAAGGTATAAATACCCAGTAGGTGCAACCATGGTGCACAAAATCAAATATCATGAAACTCAGTTATCAAGACTAAATCATGCGAATAGATCGCCCAAAATACCGAAATCCAAAGCAACGGATACGTGATAATCAAATCACAAAATCACAAATCATAATTACCGTCGTCGGTATACCCTCCTTCAGGGTCGAGAAGGTACCGGTACATCCGATGCTAGCGGCGTAAGATATCTACTTGCCTCTTGCTCGCGGCTGGCGTCCTCTGCCTCTGGTTCCTGATCTTTCCTGTAGATTACCAACTCGCAATCCATCGGCTCATCGGCCCGGTCAGGTGTGCTGACAGGAACGATTCCGTTCTTGCACTTCCCTGGTCATCTCTCGGTCAATCCTCACGACCGCTCGTAAAGCAGCACATCTATGGCGCCGACCTCGGGTCCTCTGAATGCATATCACACATCCGATCCTGGGTGCAACTCTTATTGCAGCAGTGTACTGGAAGGAATCCTACTCAAGGTCTCTTCTGATCTTGCCTAAGCCAAACTGTAAGGAGGCTGGTACTCTGGCGAAATCTTTTCTCGCTCTCTGGACCTCTGCGTCCTTAGTACAACATCTCCTCGGAAGCTGGTCGCATCTCTGCGCCTCTGTATGCATGTCCGGCCTTTAATCTTAACGGGGTGCAGTGACAGCTCTCCTGCCTCTCGTACGAACTTCTCGTCCCGCTTGTCTGTATCATCGACCATTCGACGTCGCGTCTTTATCTGCACACTGCAATGTCCTCGGCTACGGTCCACCCGAAGTCTCTAACACGGACTCGAAATCACGAACTCAGTATCTTCATCACTCAGTAGAAGATATCTAGCCGAACACGTCCTCAACGTGCATGTCACATCTCTGATGTCAGCGGAGTGGAACGTCATCTCGTCGAAATCTCGTGCGAACTCTTTACTCCACCTTGCTCCAATATCGACTGGTTCGGACTCATCTCATCATGGCTACACAGACTGCGCTCCGACGGCTATGCTCGTATATGGAGTCTCCCAAGCAGTGTCCCATCACATGATATCCGAATGATGTCGAATCATCCGATCGACTCGTCAGAACCTCACAATCCCCCAAGAGCTCAACATCTCGGGTACAGTTTAATAGTATCGAGTACATGCCACAGCGTCGGTGGTCCAGCCGTAGAAGGGCAAACCCAAGCCTCACTAATGGCGCCGAGGAACTGCCGCAAACCCTAAGGTTCAAAGGCTTTCACACGGTCATTAAGTCGAGTTAGGGTTTCATTCTTCTAGAGGGTCCATAGAATCACCTGCATGTCTTTCCGTATACTTTAAACTTGGAAAATGGGTTCCTGACCTTCGATCGTCTCAATCGACTCTCAACGAATCTGCGTGAAGTCGCCTCTAGCTGGAATCAATCTATCTGATGATCTCGCATCGGGGTAAGCGAACGAACCACATGTCCTAGTCATTAATCCTCGGTGACTAGCGACTCACTATCACATCTCTAAGAATATGCTCATTCTGCAGTTGCTCCAATCATCTGGGCGATATCTCATCACTCGCAGCAGCAACTGGCTCATTCGTCGGTACGCTAAGCAGCGCCTCAACCATCATGAATAAGCGATACATCAACGGTCATCACATCCTGGCTGGCCTCTATCAGTGGCTCAATCCTCTGGTACCGTCCGGTACATCCTAGAAATCTCACAGCAGCGATCTGTCAAACGCCCATAGTGCGGAAATACAAAATACGAAGCCTCAATGCAACCGTATGTCTCTGGAATCACGCCCCGGTCAGCCCTCGTCCCCAACGAGCTCATGCTGACAACTCGAGCCGTAGCTCACTCTGCCCGTGCAATCGCGGCAGCAAAACCATAACCAGTATCGATGAAGATAGATCATAGGAAGGAATATGACACAATGCAAGGAAATGTACAACCTAAGGTTTCTTAAGCGGAGTGGCGTGTCGTAAGTATGCCGCGGAACATACCCACGGTACGTCACTCTACTTTAGTCACCTATTCCATCAACCAAGGGTCATCCTACACGACGAAAGTTCGGGTCTAATATCCCCTCGACCAAGTCTAAGTTCCGTAAGGTCAAGCCTAAGTTCCTTATATAGGTAACGCCCTAGGCTCCACATAGTCAAACTTAGACTCGAACCAAGGTCAACCTAGCGCTCTGATACTAACTTTGTCACGACCCGAAAGAGCACGTGACTGGCCCTTGAACCATATGAAGTCTATAGGACCCCATCTGATCCAAGTAAGCCAAAAGCCCAGCAATTTAAAACCATTTTAAGAGTAAATAAGGAAAACTGTTTTTGAAAAGTAAGGAAATCATGTTTGGAAATCAAAGTTTTTAAATAACTAAGCCGAATATGCATTTTTTAAAATGTGTAACCTTTCCTGAAAATTTCGGCAGAGTTTCCTTTGTAAAAACTGGCCCCGAACGGGGTACAACAAGAATAATATATATGAAATGATAAAAGGCATCCCCAAGCGGGAGCTAGCTCTTCGTCCATCGACGGTCACAACCACGCAAGCAATAATAATATGCAACGCCAAAGGGCGAGGATCAAAACCCAAAAAAAAGAAACTCAAACAGCCAGAAAACTGTAATACTACTAGCGCGACTCTAAGGTCGAAATAAAACAACACTGTTTTCTAAGTCTGAAACAATATACAAGTTTTTGTTGATGGAAATTCTAGATACAGTAAATGATACATGAACAATGGCGGTTCTGATACAAAAGAACCCACCTATCCAAGCAAGTCACCCATAAGGAAGCAGTGTGCCAGAAATGCCGCTATGGAATCTGTACGGCAAAAACCTGCAAGGACTGGGGCACAACGGGGGTGAGTTGCCAACTCGTGAATAGAAAATATCTACAAGCAGAGATCGAATGCATGACCCATCCTAGGTCAATACGATCAGATATAAATAAACCTCAATATGAATAAAGCTGAAGCATGCTAAACTGGCAATGTAATCTCTACATGAGTGTAATGCCAAGTGCTCGTGCTAGTGCCTCAGGTAATAGCATGTCATGAATATGAGGTATGATCAATGTAATCAAATCTGCACACACGTAGATCCCGTCCACTCGTCACCCAATGACAATAACCATCATGCAAGTAAATATCATGAAACCTGTGCATGGAAATATGAGGATATAACCCACCCGTGTCCCTCGCGACACGTCAAAATCATGGAACCGGAGTGCCCAGCATCGGCACTCGAAAACATCATGAAAACTGTGCCCAGCATCGGCACGTAAATCCTCATATATCGGGCTCCGTCAGTCCGGATCGGCCCGCGGGCTCTGTCTGCGGTATCGGCCTTCGGCCCCGGCAGGACGCCCAAATCTATCCATCGACTCTGGTCAGTATCCTCCGGATAACCGCCAGGTCCAACCAATCACCGGTAGGTACTCGCCCACCTCCAGGCTCAATCGGCAAAGCTCATCGATCATCTTGCCGAGGGGAACCATACTGGGTCCACCATGTACCCGCAATCGGCTCATCCACTCCTCGATTCGGGTTTCACATGTCGCTCTCAGCACCGAGAAAACACATGGTGGACGCACTGAAATATCATATCAAGGGTAACCGGGTTTTTAAAGCAATGACATATTCTCTTTTGAAACACTCTCGGTTCCCAAATCCAGAAATATCATAGAAACAACATATCTCAATGCGTATAATCAAAAGCATGAAGTATGCGACATGTAAAGGAAGGTATGCATATCATCATGTCATGCAAGGATCATATACTGAATGCAATAGTACTACAGTGTAGTGACATGGCAATTATCGATGATGAGTGTGTGAGCCGGCAACAAGTGTACGTGGAACATATGCATCATCGATAATGGTGCTGGTGTCCTAGCAGCATGACTGAAATATAACCACAGTACAAGCGATGCAATGCAAATAGCATGAATATGCGGAATCGAATAATCAACGCAAAAGTAAAGAATCTACACCAATCTGTACAAGTCATGCAGGGGTGCCATTTGAAATAAGACGAATCAGGGCTTTTGGAAAAACAAGGGCTACGGTGTTTTAAGAAAAGATACATCATTTGAAAATATCCGTATGACCCTTCTGCCTATCTTTAAAATATCCCCGATTCGTTAGTTTGAAATAGGTATGACTCGGTCCAGTCTAATGTCTACTAAGTAATCTAGACAGGAGGGGTAAGAAACCACCTAATCTGAGTCAATATATATAGATATGATAGTCGGTGATCCCGCCTCAATAACATATCGTAAGATATCCTCGAGTCATGAGTGCGGATCTATCATCAATATCGGCTCGTACGGTAGATCGTCGTACGGCATCCCAATAGCTGGGTAGGGGTCAATATCACAGTACCTCATCACATATCAGGTATCACTATCATCAGATCGCATAATCTGGGGTACTACTCTAAGTCTAGTACAAATCGATACCATCTATAAAAATATGAATGCGGGTAAAGCACATGTCCAAAGGCCCGCTAAAACTATCATATCGCACCTTAAAGACAAGCTATGTCACATCGCCGATCTCACGGCCTCACATCAAGTATCATCTCAAACCACGTATCATCCTCAAATCCCGTATATAAACACATAGTCCGATACCCATGTGTAGATATACGCACCATCATATGCACTCTAATAAATGAAAGAATGAATGCAAGTATGTGTGTAAATGTATGTGTGAGTGCAACCACTACTCTAGGGTTCGCACTATACTAAACCAATATATTCTTATCATCAAAATATCATTATTACCATCAATAACCCTAAACAACACATAATAAATATTCGTGTGTATACGTATTCGTATACATCACCACGGACTGCGGGGGTGCTATACGCCATCCACCCGACTTCTCCCCGTAGATATAAATCTACTCATATTGCTTCTCGTGTGCCAAAGCCGATGTCGCTATCTTCACCTCCTTTGCCTCAACATCACGCGGGGTACCTACAAGTATATCACAATGCTAAAGCACATGAAAATCACATCGGAAACCAAAATAGCACACGCTACCCGCATAGGTAAAAACCTATCGACTCGCATGTAAACACAATCAAAATCCACTTGTCGTTGACGTCCAAACGCCACCCGACAGGAATGAATCACCAAATACCAAAATCCATGCTAAAACAAGTCCCAAATTATACACCAACATAGGAAAATCAACCCAGATTTCACCCTAGATGGAATCAGTCAAAACTAGACATACTCAGGGTCAAAACTAGAGGAAATGAGGGCATGCACAGAAAACGAGGCAATTCCTTAAAATACCTTATTTTAGAATCTTCAATAATTTTTCCCCATTTATCTGTATTTAATTATACCAGAATATTAAAATATTCATTAAAATAATATTAAATTATAAAATTTCCCAAAAATCATATTTTATTATTTTGAAGACGTTACAGACTTGAAATCATGAGGTATAACATTCTATTCAAGTTATTTACCTCATAGTAGTTTTCTAGTTTGGGTTTAGTATCGATCCTGGAGTTTAGTCGATGTTACGAAGCTTTGAAAAATCGTTTTTTTTTGCAAATTCAGCCTTACCGCTAACCCGCGAGGTGCGTGGCATTGACTTACAGGATGAGCAGCATATACACTGGTCTACTCTGGAGTATCGATGCCCCGTCTCGATAATCCTACGACTAAGGACCTGTATAAGAATGTGCTTATAAATTACCCAGCCCCCACTAGTGTGACTGCTATCACAGCGCTGGTAGTCAAGCAAACATCCTAAGGGCTCTACAATTATGTATAAGCAATATGCTAAAAGAAACATATGCACATATTTAGATAGAATCAAACCAAGTAGCATACTACCATTTTGAGCAAGACTGTTATTATAACTGTGAATATCTCAGGCTTCAATTATGTAATATACAATCCAGTATGATACAATAATTTCCTCTAGGGCATATATCACTGACAATCTCCCACTTGCACTAAGGCCATGTATTGGCATATCGCAGACTTATCATCTCGATTAGCCTCTTGAACCGCGTCTGAGGAATGGCCTTTGTGAGTAGATCTGCAGTGTAGTTCTCTGTCTCTACTCTTCGCACCTTGATCTCCTAGCGATCAACGATCTCCTAGATTTGGTTGAACCGCCTCAAGATGTGTCTAGACTTCTGATGGGTCCTTGGTTCCTTCGCTAATGCTATAACGCCGTTGTTGTCACAATATAGCGGTATTGGATCAACAATGGACGGAACCACCTGAAGCTCTGTCACGAACTTCCTGATCCAGACTGCTTGTTTCGCGGCGTCTCATGCAGTGATATACTCCGCTTCCATCATTGAGTTAGCAACGGTGTCCTTCTTGGATCTCTTCAAACAGACAGCCCCTCCATTGAGGGTAAGGACATAACCCGGTATAGAATTAGAGCCATCCTTGTCAATCTGGAAGCTGGAGTTTGCAAAGGCCTCGACATGGAGTTCTTTTCTGCCGTACACCAAGAACATCACCTTAGTCCTTCTCAGGTACTTAAGAATGTTTTTCACTGCTATCCATTGTTTCTCCCTGGGTTTGACTGATACCTTCTTAGAACGCTCAGTGCGGAAGCTACATCTGGTCTAGTACGCAACATCGCATACATTATAGAGTCTACCATAGAAGCGTAGGGTAAGATAGTCATGCGATCCCTTTTCAAATAATTCTTGGGAGACATATTTTCGAATCTTCCATACTAAATCTTTTCAGTATGGTGTTGATGTACCTTGACTGTGAAAGTCCCAACATCCGTTTAGATCTATCACGATAGATCTGGATCGCCAGAATGTAGGTGGCATCACCCAGGTCCTTCATAGAGAACCTTTGTGACGAGAATCTTTTGACTGATTGTAGCATAGGAATGTCATTTCCTATCAAAAGAATGGAATCCACGTACAAGACGAGGAATACCATAGTTCTCGCTACAATTTTACTATAAATTCATCGTTCATCTGGATTTTTGATAAAGTCGAATTCCTTGACCGTCTCATCAAAATAGATGTTCCAACTCGACGATGACTGCTTTAATCCATAAATGGACTTAAGAAACTTGCACACTCTTCCGCTACTCCCACTCTCTATGAAACCCTCCGGCTGATCCATATAGACACACTTTTCTAAATTTCCATTCAGAAAAGCGGTCTTTACGTCCATCTGCCAAATTTAATAATCATGGAAGGCAGCAAAGGCAAGAAGAATCCGAATGGATTTGATCATAGCCACTGGAGAAAAGGTTTCTTCATAGTCCAAACTAGGTCTTTGACGAAAACCTTTTTTAATAAGTCTAGCGTTATATGTTTCAACCTGTCCAACTACACCAATCTTCTTTCTGAAGATCCATTTGAAGCCTACGGGTTTTATCCCTTCTGGAGCAATGTCCAAATTCCATACTTTGTTGGTGTACATGGACTCTATTTCAGTCCGCAATGCATCCAGCCATTTTTCTGACTCTCTGCTCTAAATGGCTTGCTGGAAGCTAGTTGGCTCATCATCATTGATGATGTAATCCTCTCGATCCCCGTCAATGAGAAAACCGTAGTATCTCTCGGACAGATGAGACTGCCTACTAGTCGTGCGGAGTGGCGTGGGGATGTCCAGTTCTTTCGGAACTTCTGGTTCCACATTGCTTTCATTAATAGATTGTGGTTCTGGAATTTCTTCCAGTTCTATTGCGCTCCTACATATCTCTTTTTTTAAAAATTAAGTTTCCAATAAGTGGGCATGCCGAGAAAAAAATACCTTTTGTTCCTCTGCTTAATAGAAAAGATACTCTCTGGAGTTCTTTTGGTATCCCACAAACTTACACAGTACTAAGCATGCCGCTAGTTTGTCCGCATGCTGCTTTTTTACAAAAGCTGGACATCCCCATATCTTAAGGTACTTAAGATTGGGTTCTTTCCCACTCCACATCTGATATAGTATGGTAGGCACAGACTTAGTAGGAATCTTGTTCAAAAGATGTGCAGCTGATGCTAGTGCATAACCCAGAAGGATCGCGGCAGCTCAGCATTACTCATCATAGAACGTACTATATCCAATAAGGATAGGTTCCGCCTTTCAATACACCGTTGTATTGAAGTGTGTTTGGAGGAGTAAGCTGAGAGAGACGTTCATTCTCTTTAAATTAATCCAGGAACACGGTACTTAAGTATTCACCACCTCGATCAGATCTAAGTGTCTTGATACTTTTGTCGGTTTGTTTTTCCACTTTATTGTTGTACTCCCAGAATTTCTCAAAGGCCTCGGATTTATGTTTCATCAAGATTACATGCCCTTACCTTAAGAAATCATCCGTAAAAGTAATGAAGTAGGAATAACCACTTCTTGCATATGTAGACATTGGACATACACGTCGCTATGTTTGAGTCCCAAAAGCTTACTGGTTCTTACTCCGTGTCCAGTGAATGGAGTCTTTGTCATCTTTCCTTTGAGACATTATTGACAAGTTGCATAGGACTGATATTCGAACGGATCCAAATATCGCTCTTTACGTAACTTCGTAAACCGTGTTTCATTGATGTGACCCTATCTACAATGCCATAAGAAAACCTTATTTTATTTTGGAGACTTTCTTTTAGGTGTGTTCGGGACGATGAAAACCCGAGCTTGATGTAATACGTATATACCGTTATCTAGTATACCTAACCCAATCAAATTTTGATTAAGGTGGATGTTGACCACATCGCTTACAAATGTAAAATCATAACCTTCTTTAGAAAGTAAAGATACAGAAATGTTATTACAAGCCAGACTAGGTACACACAAACAGTTACGCAAAATCAAAATTTGACCACTTGTTAATCCTAGGTGATATTCCCCTACGGATATAGCGTCCACGCTCATTCCGTTAACCATGAGAGTAATATCACCTGCGTTGATAACTCTACGGTTTCTCAGAGCCTGTAATGAATTACAGATATGAGATCTTAATCCGGTATCTTGTACCTAGGAAGTAGAGTTAATTGACAGACAGTTTTCAATCATAAACACACTTGAAGCCAAAGCCACAACGTGCTTCGAATCCTGGTTTCTGCTTTTCTAAGCCTTGCAGTCCTTCTTATAATACCTTTTTCCCATGACAATAGAAACATTCCTCTTTCCCTACTATTAGCCCAAAACTTTTGCCCCGCTCATTCCCTCTACATTACTGACACCGCCTATCGGCTTGGCGGAGGCCTTCTTCTTCTCTCCCTTGGCTTTCGCCTTGGATCTAGAAGAGGAAGATTATCCAATAAGCAGAGCGGGTGTCTTACTGAATTTCTGCAGCGTGCCCTCAGTGCTCCTCAGTATGTTGAGGAGTTCTGGAAGTGAAACTTCCTTCACTTGAATGTTGAAATTCAAGATAAACTGGGCGTATGTGGTGGGGAGGGACTGTAGAACCAAGTCATTATATAACTCGTTCTCCAACGTGGTCCTAAGGTCCGCGAGCTTTTCAATAGAGATAATCATCGTAAGGACGTGGTCCCGTACAGATGACCCGACAACCAACCTCGCATGAAACAATATCTTCGAGATCTCATATCTTGCAATACGAGATTGCTCTCCATATAAATCCTTGGTATGGAGGAAGATGAAAGCTAAGTCCATCTTCTCGTGCCGCCTCTGGTGTTCATTATCTATTGAGGCCAGCATGAGGCACTTAGATTTCGCACTGTCAATTTCCCATGTCTTACGGATCTCAATATCCGCGACGCTGGAATCGGGACCTGGGATGGCGAGGGCTTCAGTAGTAATGAGATAGTCCATCTTGTCATATGTAATGGCCATCAGGACACTCCTCAGCCAATCAAAATAGTTTGGCCCAGTCAATTTATTATCTAGCAGTAATCTAAGACCGGTCATAATGGTCATGCAATTAGGAGAGAGAGAAGAAACAATTAGCATGATGCTCTTGCAAGTTTAGATTAGTTATTAGTTTATCTAAACAGGATGGCTCCCACTATTTCCTCGAATCCTTCCTCAAACCATAAAAGAAGAATTAGTCAGGATTTAATCTCACTCTTACAATTCTTGCTTAACCTTTCGGCCAGGCTGGTGTTGGCACTTCGAGGGAGGTTTTAAAACGCTTTCGTGAAGTTCCTTAATTAAATAAGCTCTTTTCCCTGGAGGTATATCCTCGCTAACATCGTTCTAGGCACCTACATGGTTTATAGCATTGATTATTTAGTGAAAAATCTCCCGAAGTGTAGTGGATACTTTTAGTTGTATGTGTGCGCTAGAAGCCATTATTATACATATGATGTACATTATAGTGGATGCTTGGACATATATAGAGATGACTTTCTTGCTCGACATGATAGTCTGCTATCTGGTTGCTCTTTATCTTAACATGTAAACTTGTCTTTTGATACTATCTTATGGTTACATGTTGTTAAAGCCCTTAGGATGTGTACTTGACTACCAGGACCATGATGCAGATCGTACTAGTGGGGCCATGGTAGTCCATAAGTTCATCCTTTAATGTTCTTAGTCGCAGGTGTATCGAGACAGGGCATCGATATACCAGAGTATACTAGCATATACGCTTCTCGACCCTTGAGATGGGCGATGGATGATCCTATATCCATTGGTGTATGACATCAGAGATGGTATACGGGTGCTCAGTAGAGACTGGGTATACTGGACAGACTAGCCGAGAACTCCTAGATGGTATTATACCTGATGTCAAATAGCAGTTCTCTGGTGACACTGGTACATGTTAGTCTGTAGACCCGAGATCGTCATAGACTCTTGTGTGATTCCCACTGTGCTTTGATTTCTACCTTACCACGTTCAAGAAGACGTGCAAAACGGTTGTTTTTGGGTACAGTCCCGAGTCACATGGAGGCAATGAGCAATAGGAGGGGATTTCGTCTCTCCCGTTATTGGGGGTAGATGACGTGCTGTGCTCGATCGGCTATAACAGGAAATCCCTGGCCAGGGATGATTTACAGATTTACTGGTAAGTGTTATCAGTAGTTTCTTGACCCGTTATGAGCCTCATATCGGCATGAGTTATCGAGTTATTGGGGTCTGACGTTTACCACCCCTAGACATGATATGCGATATCTTAGACGAAGAAACCAGACTGTACGGTAGTGTTACCGACAGGCTTTACAGAAGCTAGAGCAGGCTTGCTTGTTGATCTTTTGATCGATCAATACCCGGGTAGCCGTTACGTCTAGCTAGTACCGCTGACGGCTTGTGGGTGCTTGATATGATCATCAACTACTGTCGGCGTATTGACGAGTCTTTAGAGTCCTACATAGAGGTTTTACCGGCTCAGGAAAAACGAAGTGGGAGAACATATGTGATATTTGCGGGACCGAGATTAATACGAGTATGTGATACCATATTGTATTCTCGCGATATTTGTATCGGTCGGTTATATGTGATATAGCCGGGTTATCGAATCAAGTGTTGATTCGATAAGTTGTTACATAATATATTAGTCAGTAATATGTGATATAGCCGGATTATTAAATCAAGTGTTAATTTGATAATTTAGTGTATAATTGCATATTTGATATACTAGTTTACATTAACTAATATAAGCTCACTTAAGCAGTATTTTTCTCACATGTGCACACTTAATATATATGTGATATATATTAATTGTGTTTTATTATGTTTCATGGTTGATGATACATCGAACATGGGTGTATGAGACTTACATCATGATAAAGATAAAGTAGGGTTTATTTATTTATGGTAATTCAATTATTAGTTGGAAATTTGTCACTTGGCATGAAGCTTCATGAAGCTTTGAGATCTATTGACTTAGTCGACTAGTTTTGTCTTACACTAGATATTTGTTAACCCAACCATTATCTCAACTCATGGTTAAGTCTCTACATGAGTAATATTAGATATTTTCTCATCCATGGTTGCCAATTTCTCTCTCACAACATTATCTCTCTTCATATTCTTCTTCAGAGCTCAAGATCTCTCTAGGTTTTGTTCAAGTGAGAAATAAAAGTGAAAAAATTAATTCTAAAATGAGCTAAAATCCTACTTCATCATTCTCTAGAAGAATAGAACATTAGTATATGGTGCTAGCTTCCCTAATCTCTCATTAGTGAAGTAGTAGTTTGAGTTAGTGTCTCCTCGACGTAGATCATCTTCGGCCTCGAAAATTTCAAGCAAGTTCGTTCCTTTCACCTTGAGAAGCCATGCAAGAGTCCGAAAGTTCCATGATCGCAGCGAAGGGACCACTACAAGGAGAAATTGGAGTGAAGGACCGGTCTAGAAAGGTTGAATTCCGTTGTCACTTAGAAGTAAAGTAGTTTACTTTTTGTTTCGTATGATTCTCTAGTTAAAGATTCTAGTTTGGGGTTCTTTAAAACGGCAAATTTTTTGAAAATGATATGGACGATGCCTCCCGAAACCTTGCTGTCGTTCATAGGAACCCTACAGTGGTATCAGAGCCTAGCTAGAGAATTAGATGGATAGTGTAGGATTACGAAACCGAAACTGCTCCGAAACTTAAAACATCAAAACCCGCGTTCTGTCGATTTTTAAATGAGCTCTAAAAATTTTTCAAACAGCTGCAGAATGTTGTATGAGACATTATATGAACACAAAAGAAAATTGAATCCAGACGGCCGGAATTTGGCCGGGCACAATTGCCCAAAATCCGGGCAGGCCGGCCCATTTGGGGATATCTGGCTTCAGATTTTTTTTGTGTTCTGGTCTCTGGGTTTTGGTGTTTCAGGTGCTGTTTGTTTTTTCCAAATTTGCATGAGATGTTAATTTACTATAAAGGCAACTCGAAGTGTTTTGTAGTCGTAATTCTAACAGTTTTTCGGCTTACTTTAGACGGTATTAAAAAGTTCGAACAGATATCAAATACCCATTTTAACACTCGCCGGAAATTTTCCAAGTGTTGGATTTTTCCTTAGTTTAAAACTTTCAGAAAAACATGCAAGCGATACTGTGGACCCTCTAGAAGAACGAAACCTTAACTCGATTATGTGACACTAAACCCTAGGCTTTGTGGTATTCCAGCGGTGCCACATGTGAGGCATTGGTTGACCCTTCTACGGCTGGTTCATAGGAGCTGTGGCATATACTGAGTATT
This sequence comes from Agapanthus africanus, assembly GCA_030015575.1. Taxonomy (NCBI): domain Eukaryota; kingdom Viridiplantae; phylum Streptophyta; class Magnoliopsida; order Asparagales; family Amaryllidaceae; genus Agapanthus; species Agapanthus africanus. Next base: position 232,424,040 of record JASDDO010000018.1, on the reverse strand, counting down.
TTTAAACTACGTTCAAGTGTGGAGCTTTTTCGGTAATTTTGGGTGTTTGTTGATTCGATCGGAATGTTTAACATCGTCTAGCTATTTGTGGAATGTGATACAATATGTGTAATTCATATAGTTAGGCATGAAATCCAATGTATGTGATATTTTGGGTTTATGATGTCTAAGGTTATTATGGATTCCAAATGTTGTAATTTGACATTTTCTTTTCTGCGACCGTAAGTGTAATATGTGGGTTATCGCCGGTTTCGTTGCTATATGTCAACGACAATTGGGATACGTATATTTACTTACGTTGATGATATGTGATATTATGTGTTGCTGTGATATGTTATATTGGATCGTCGCTTTTGAATAGCCGGGGGTTTTATGGAAGATGAGAGTTTTTATTTTCATTCATGTAAAATTCATTGTATGTAATATTGTTTTATTGGGGCACTTCCGGGATGACGAAGATGTCACTGTTCATGTATATTATTTACTTTTCCGCATTAGGATAGACCCAAGGAGGGGAGCACAAGTAACTATGTTCTAGAGTCCAATGGGAGACCAACTCGAGGAGTCGAGTCCGGGTCTCCTAACTCTAGAATTGGTAGGGTTGCTTGGCGCTTTCGTAGGGGTCTAGGGATGTAGGTTTGGCGATTCATCGCGATCGTGGAATCCATGTTTTATACATGCTCAAAATAAAACACGGACCTCCTAGTTTATCCAATATTTCATATGTTTTTTCTGCTGCTCTGTGATGTGATCACTGTGGATTCTGAGACGAATGGATATTTATTATATATGAGATATATAATAAACGTTGCTTATGTTTTGCACCCGCGCTACTCCCGCCCTGCTATGCCGTTAGTTAAGTAACCTAACGGTGCATAACGGGACACTAAGGCGAATGCGGATGGCATAAGCGTACATTGTATTTTCGTTTCTTCTGTGATGCTTAGGAAGCATAAATGATGGGACTTCATTAATGAGATTAATGAAAGAAATGAAACCTAAAAGATGTTATAGAATCAAATTTTCAAAATGGGTAGCTCTAGTTTTTCCTTTGCATAGCGGTATTCCTTGTAGAATATCCAGCACCTTATTCGATAAGGAAAGAGCCGAGATCCCTTCACCGGGAGTGACCACTTTACCGAAACTAGCAAATTATACAACTCAGTCGGTTTTTTTTTATTGCTTCTTCTAGTGCTTGCTTTGCATAGCGGTATTTCTGAAATATCCTGCACCTTATTCAATAAGGAAAGAGTCGAGATCCTTTCACCGGGAGTGACCTCTTTAGCAAAACTAGTAAAATCCTCAAAAACACTCCTTTTCAAAAATCACTTGTTTCTACAACGATATCAAGTTCATTACGCAAAATGGTTTCTTAAAAAACTGTCGTAGCCCTCCATCATTTCAGATAACGACTATTTAGTATTCGTGCTGCGTTTGTTGGCCTTTGTCAAGGCGTAGTGTATAGTAGCTGAATGGTGCTTATCTGCTTAAGCAAGAGATGCGATTGGATTAGGGTAGTCACACGACCTTATTGGCCTTTGTAAAGGGTCGTGGGGTGGGTTTAATTCAATCAAGAAATGACGGGTTGAACATGACTAGCGTCCTATGGTTTATTGGCCTTTGTCAGGGTCATAGGGTGTTAGGGGCAAAATATTATCGGGAATTTCAAGTGTTGAAATTTTGCAATGAGATTGCATACCTTCTATGAGATAGTTGGATCCCGATTCCTACTGCGAGTAAAAGTTATTCCTGGGAGAGTTTTACACAAGATAATTAGCCGATCAAGTACGTGTTTACGGGGTTATGCCTCTGGTAAAACGAGGTTTATTTTAATTTGGTCCGTGCGAAAGCACGGGGAACCTCCCTCAAATTACCAACACTGTCCTGGCTGAAAGATTGGCGAACTTGTAAGGTGTAATATATCCCGGCTAGTCTTTCCTTTTAGGGTATGAAGGAAGATTTGATAAAAATAGTGGAAGCCATCCTGATTAAATAAAATAATAACCAATCTGATCTTGCAGGAGCATACGCTAAAGTGTTTTCTTCTCTCTCTCTCTCTCTCTCCAGGTAGCGACCATGTCAGGCTTTAATCAAGATAATAATATGGATGTATTGACTGAACCCGCTTGTTATACTGGGCTGGGGAACGTTGGTTCTGTCCTTTCTTATAATTGTTATAAGACTAAGAAGGAAATAGGGACATATCCGGATTCCTACGCCGCCCAAACGAAGAATATGAATGTTGATGCATCTTCTTCGGGTGTGTTTGTTATCGAGAACTGTTTCTCGGTTCACTCTACGTCCTGGGTATTAGATACCGGATCAAGATCCCAAATATATAATATGTTAAATGGGCTAAGGAATGGTAGAAAACTGGGAATAGGTGATCATTCCATAAGAGTAGGGAATGGTGCAAATGTTGTAGCCAAAGCAGTTGGCGAATATCAGTACTACCAAATAGTAATACATTGATTCTGAATGAATGCTATTACATTCCGACCCTGATATGCAATCTTATATCAGTTTCTTTATTAAGTAAAGAAGGATATAATTTTGTACTACATGATAATGTTATGAACATCTTCCTGAATCAAAAGTTGATTGGATCAGGCTCGTTAAATAATGGAATATACATTCTGAATAAAACCATAGTTCTTAATATACAAAACACACACACAAGAAGAAAAGTTCAAAAATGAACGAATCCTTCTTGTGGCATTGTAGAGTAGGTCATATCAATGCGACACGACTAGGTAAGTTACAAAAGGATGGATATTTGAATTCGTTCGAATTTTCATCTTATGACACTTTCCAGTGATGTCTCAAAGGCAAGATGACCCAAACTCCGTTTACAGGACACGGTGAAAGAATTACGGAACTCTTGGGACTGATATACAGTGATGTATGTGGTCCTATGTCTCCACATGCCAGGAATGGTTCCTCATACTTCATTACATTCACGGACGATCTCTCAAGATTCGGGCACTTGTTCCTGTTGAAACACAAGTCTGAAGTTTTTGAGAAATTCAAGGAATATAAATCCGATGTCGAGAACCAAATGGGTAAAAGTCTTAAAATTCTTCGATCTGATCGAGGAGGAGAATACTTGAGCAACGAGTTCCTGGATTATCTAAAAGAGAATAGGATTCTCTCTCAGCTTACTCCTCCATATACACCACAGCACAACGGTGCATCGGAACGGAGGAATCACACCCTATTAGATATGGTGTGCTCTATGATGAGCACCGCTGAGTTACCTATTTCCTTTTAGGGTTATGCGCTTGAGACAACAGCATACCTATTGAATCAAGTTCCAACTAAATCTGTATCTACCACACCATATGAGATATGGAGTGGGAAGAGACCATGTCTTAAACGAGTTAAGATATGGGGTTATCCGGCCTATGTCAAAAGGCAAAATCCGGACAAACTCAAGGCATGGTCAGTTCTATGCAAGTTTGTGGGATATCCCAAACATCACATGGATATCTTTTCTACCATAGCAAGGAAAAAAAGGTGTTTGTTTCTCGACATGCCACCTTTTTAGAAAAGGAATTTCTTCCAAAGGAAATTAGCTGCAACGAGGTAGAACTAGAAGAAATTCCGGCTACACAAATAGAAACTGAAGATTTAGTGGAACCCGAGGATTCGATAGTACCCAACGAACCTCAGCTCTCCACTGATCTAGTAGGTTCCTCATCCACCTGAGAGATACTAAGGTTTTCTCATTGATGGTGGAAGCAAGGATTGCATCATGGAGGATGATGACCCGACTAGCTTCGAGCAGGCCATCACGAGTGGAGACTTTGTGAAATGGCTGGATGCAATGCGATCTGAGATGGAATCCATCTACACCAACAAAGTATAGGTTTTGGAAGTTGCTCCCGAAGGGGTAAAATCATTGGGAGCAAATGGATCTTTAAGAAGAAACTTGGTGTAGATGGAAAAGTTGATACTTTCAAAGCTAGACTTGTTGCAAAGGGTTTTCGTCAACGACCAGGTGTAGATTACTACGAAACCTTTTCTCCAGTGGCTATGCTTAAGTCCACCCAGATTCTGCTTGCCATTGCTGCTTACCATGACTACAAAATCTGGCAAATAGATGTTAAGAAAGCCTTTCTAAATGGTGATTTAGAAGAGAGCGTGTACATGTCTCAGCCAGAGGTCTTTGTAGAAAGTGGGAGCAGCGGAAAGGTGTGCAAGCTGCTTAAATCTATATACGGCTTAAAGCAGGCATCGCGGAGTTGGAACATCTGTTTTGATGTCGTTGTCAAAGAGTTTGACTTCGTCAAAAACGTAAATGAACCTTGTATATACAAGAAGTTGGCAGAAAGTATGGTTGTCTTCCTCGTATTGTACGTGGATGACATACTCTTGATCGGAAATGATATTCCTATGCCGCAATCAGTCAAGCTCTTCTTATCACAAAGATTCTTAATAAAAGATCTAGGTGATGCCCCCTACATCTTGGGGATTAAGATCTATAGAGATAGATTAAACGGATACTGGGACCAGATACATTGACACCTTACTAAAGAGGTTTAGTATGGAAGAATCCAAGCATGGGGTTTTACCCACGATCTCAGGACTCACTCTCTCCAAAAAGATGTCTCCCAAGACTGATTTGGAGAGAGCTTGCGTGCAAGGGATACCCTATGCTTCGGCAGTAGGCTCTATCATGTACACGATGCTATGTACCAGACACGATGAACATACTCACTAAGTGGAGTTAGTAGGTATCAAGCAGATCCAGGAGAGAGTTACTGGATAGCTGTGAAGAGCATTTTCAAGTACATGAGAAGGACTAAAGAGATGCTCTTGGTGTATGGTAATGGAGAACTCCAAGTGGAGTCCTTTACCCTTTCGAGCTTCTAGAGTGATAAGGACGACTCTAAGTCGCACTCGGGATTTGTCTTTACCCTCAATGGAGGGGCGGTATGCTGGAAAAGTTCCAAGCAGGAAACCATGGCAGACTCGACGATGGAGGCTGAATACATCACTGCTAACGATCCTACCAAAGAGGATGTCTGGATGTAGAAGTTCATAACTGAACTTGGAGTGGTTCCATACATTGAGTATCCAATACCTTTGTATTGTGATAACAATGGAGCGGTGGCTTTGGCCAAGGAACCTAGGTCCCATCAGCGATCCAGACATATTCTAAGGCGGTATCACCTGATCAGGGAGAAAGTTGATCGCCGGGAGATCGAGGTCAGGAGAGTTGACACGAAGAACAACACAGCGGATCCACTCACGAAGGACATTCCACAGATACAGTTCGAGAGACTCTTGGGGATGTTGGGTATGCGATACTACAACAGCTGGCCCTAGTGCAAGTGAGAGATTGTTAGTTGTTTGTATGCCCTAAAGGCCATTATTGTATATATGATGTATATTATAGTGGATGCTTGGACATATATAGAGAGGAATTTATTGCTCGACATGATAGTATGCTATCTGGTTGCTCTTTATCTTAACATGTTTACTTGTCTCTTGATATTGTCTTATGGTTACATGTTGGTAAAGCCCTTAGGATGTGTACTTGACTACCAGGACTATGATGCAGATCATACTAGTTGGGCCATGGTAGTCCATAAGTTCATCCATTAATGTTCCTAGTCGCGGGTGTATCGATACAGGGCATCGATATACAAGAGTATACTAGCGTATACGTTTCTCGACCTATGAGATAAGTGATGGATGATCCCATATCCATTGGTGTTTGACATCAGAGATGGTATACTGGTGCTCAGTGGAGACTGGGTACAGTTAACGGACTCGCCAAGAACTCCTAGATGGTATTTTACCTGACGTCAGATAGCAGTTCTCTGGTGACACTGGTACAGGTTAGTCTGTAGACCCGAGATCGTCATAGAGACTTATGTGATTCTCACTGTGCTTTGATTTCTACCACGTTCAAGAGGACGTGCAAAACGGTGGTTTTTGGGTACAGTCCCGGGTCGCATGGAGGCAATGAGCGATAGGAGGGGATTTCGTCTCTCCCTGTATTGGGGGTAGTTGTCGTTCTATGCTCGATTGGCTATAATAGGAAGTCCCTGGCCAGGGCTGATTTAGAGATTTACTGGTAAGTGTTATCAGAAGTTTCTCAACCCGTTATGAGCCTCGTATCGGCATAGCTTATCGAGTTATTAGGGTCTGACGTTTACCACCCCTAGACTTGATATGCGACATCTTAGACGAAGAGACCGGACTGTACGGTAGTGTTACTGACAGGTTTTACAGGAGCTAGAGCGGGCTTGCTTGTTGATCTTCTGATCTCTCAATACCCGGGTAGCCATTACGTCCAGCTAGTACCGCTGACGGCTTGTGGGTGCTCGATATGATCATCATCTACTGCCGGCGTATTGACAAGTCTTTAGAGTCCTACACAGAGGTTATACTGGCTCAGGCAAAACGACGTAGGGGCACATATGTGATATGTGCGGGACCGAGATTAATACGAGTATGTGATACCGTATTCTATTCTTGCGATATTTGTATCGGTCGGTTATATGTGATATAGTCGGGTTATCGAATCAAGTGTTGATTCGATAAGTTGGTACATAATATATTAGCCGGTTATATGTGATATAGCCGGATTATTAAATTATGTGTTGATTTGATAATTTAGTGTATAATTGTATATTTGATATACAAGTTTACATTAACTAATATAAGCTCACTTAAGCATTTATTTTTTTCACATGTGCACACTTAATATATATGTGATATATCTTAATTGTGTTTTATTATGTTAAATGGTTGACGATACATCCAATATGGGTGTATGAGACTTACACCATGATAAAGATAATGTAGGGTTTATTTATTTATGGTAATTCAATTATTAGTTGGAAATTTGTCACTTGGCATGAAGCTTCATGAAGCTTTGAGATCTATTGACTTAGTCCACTAGTTTTGTCTTGCACTGGATATTTGTTAACCCAACCATTATCTTAACTCATGGTTAAGTCTCTACATGAGTAATATTAGATATTTTCTCACCCATGGTTGCCAATTTATCTCTCACAACATTATCTCTCTTCATCCTCTTATTCAAAGCTCTTGAGCTCTCTAGGTTTTGTTCAAGTGAGAAATAAAAGTGAGAAAATTAATTCTAAAATGAGCTAAAATCCTACTTCATCATCCTCTACTAGAATAGCACTTTAGTATAGTGTGTTAGCTTCACTAATCTCTCATTAGTGAAGTAGTAGTTTGCGTTAGTGTCTCCTCGACGTAGATCATCTTCGGCCTCGAAGACTTCAAGCAAGTTCGTTCCTTTCACCTTGAGAAGCCATGCAAGTGTCCAGGAGTTCCATGATCGCAGCAAAGGGACCACTACAAGGAGCAATTGAAGTGAAAGACCGTTCTACAAAGGTTGTATTCCGTTGTCACATAGAAGTAAAGTAGTTTACTTTTTGTTTCGTATGATTCTCTAGTTAAAGATTCTAGTTTGGGGTTCTTTAAAACGGAAAATTTTTGAAAATGGCATGGACAATGTCTCTCAAAACCTTGCTATCGTTCATAAGAACCCTATAGATACTCACAGTAGGATCGGGATCCAAATATCATCGTGTGACAACCTTGAAGGAATTCTACCAAAATCATCACACTCCAAATAGTATCCAGCACTAGCAAATTTCAATTTCCTTAGAAACTCCCGATGTGGATTTTTTCCCCAAGCTCTTACATCCTTGACGAAAGCAAACATATTATAAGTCGCAAGTCAAGTTCTACCCATCATTGTCCAGGTTAATTTGAACCCACCAGTACATACCCTTGATGAAAGCCAAAATAGCAGTATGACTGTCCCAAACCAATTCATCTATCTATGCTACAGATGAATATCCAGCAGCTACCAATCACTACGCCTTGGCGAAGGTCAAAATACATAGCTTGAATACTACTGAATAACCATCTGAAATGACGGAGGGCTACGAATGGTTTTGGCGAAACCGTGAACGTAATGAACTTGATATAGTCGAAAGAACCATGATAGCTTTTAAAAGCAGTGGTTTAGGCTCCACATTTAAAAGTTGCTTTTCATGAAAACCAAGTGGTTTTGAAACTATTCCAACGATTTAAGCTTTAGTTTGTTTTCCTTGCATTAATCAATATTCATGCGGTCCAATCATTTAACCTTATCATTGCAGAAAGAAACGAAAATACAACGTACGCTTATGCCATCCGCATTCGCCACGGGGCCCTGTCATGCACCGTTAGGTTACTTAACTAACGGTAGAGCGGGGGCTGGACTAGCACAGGTGTAAAACATAAGCAACGTTTATTATATATCACACACACACACACACACACACACACACACACACACATATATATATCCATTTGTCTCATGCAATAAAAGGCATTCCAGATCACAGATGAACATATTAGATATACTAGGAATTCAGCGTTTCGTTTAAGCCTATAGCGAAAAATGGATTCCACGTTCGTGATGAATAGAAAAACCCCACCGTAGACCCCTACGGGTGCGGCAAACTACACGTCAAATTCCCAAAGTGAAGTAACCACCCTCAATAAAATGAGTTAGCCACTCAGCACTTCAAAAACCCGGTAGTTTGAGCACCCCACCTAGGGTCTATCCTAGGTGCAAGAAACAATAAATGCAATAATACAACGGTGGATACAACCTAAACCCGGATGTTCCCCGCAAAATAATATTACATCAATTACAAATTTATATGAATGAAAGAAAAGAAAACACTCTTCTCACATCCTCCGGCCATTCATCCACGACGATCCAATACTTCATATACACAAACCATCAACAAATAGTAATATGTGCAACCCCCACTAATCGACCTATAGCAATTAGCGGATGTTTCGAAACACATATACAAACTGAAACAAGTAAATGATGTTAAAACTACGACTTCGAAATACTCCGATTTGCACAAACACAAAGATAACATTATATGCAATCTTGGCAAAAACAAACATAACCTGAAACCCTAAATCCAAGTGTCCAGAACACCAAACAAAACACGACCCCAAAATCCATCATGGGGACGGCCAGGCCAGGAATTTTGCAACTGTGGCCGTCCACATTTTTTAGTCATGGCTTTGTTTTTCTATGGTGTTCAATATACAAGTAAAGGAGCGCTCTGTAATTGTTTTAAAAAATTTTAGAGCCTCTGAAAAATTTGATAGAAACTTGGTCTTTGATTTTGATGTTTCGGAGTTATTTCGCTTCCGTTGTTCTATACATTGTCTAAACTGTAAGTTAAGGTTTAGGTAAGCTCTGATACCACTGTAAGTCGATGTCGTGCACCCCGCGGGTCTTCGGGGAAGTGGAATTTACAAAAAGCAATTTTAACAAAGCTCGCAACACCGACTAAACTCCAGGATCAATACGAAACCTTAACTTGCTAACTACTTGGAGGTTTAACTACTCGGTAAGAGTTTTATACCTCAGTGTACAAGTCCTTCGGTTCTTCTTATCCACATCTTTAGCTCCTCGGAGTGCATGGATCAAGTTTGCAACGCCGGTCTCCTCGCGTCAACGATGATCCACCTGAGAGTATGTACTTGAAGCTCCAAACTCTAAACCGAGGTAACTAGGGTACCTAGTTCGGAAAACTAGATAGCCTAGAAGATATAGAGAGTGATTATGGATTAATTTGTCTCAATAACCCAAGGTTTCTCAACACATAAGACTTTTAGAGTTGAGAAAGAAGAAGATAAGCTTTGGTTGAGAGAGAGTGTTGTGATAAGAATGAGTGTAGAGAATAGCTAAGGTTGATGATAATGAAGCATATAATAATTCATCAATGAATCAACCATGCTTCAATAGTCATCAAAACAATGAGTCACCAAGTAGCCATGCTTCAATCAAGACTAAAATTACACCTCATACCACCACCTCAATATCCATCTAACAAAATGGATTAAACCAAAATTTAGGTGTCTTCTTCTGGACACACTCTTGTAAAAATACAAGAATACCCTCACCGTATATACATAGCCGTATCCGTATTCCGAAAAATACGAATACAAAGAGACGAAAATAATCCAACAATATAATTCTAAGATCCGGCTTAAACTAAAGCCCACTAGAATTATCCATCCGAACATCATACGTGCAAAAGTACACGTATATGATAGGAACCCTGCTGTAAAACCATACGGCCTCTACATCGTTTGGCCCGAAGCAGGGAAACCCTCTATGTGGGACTCTAAAGAATCGACAGTATGCTGGAAGTGGGTTTAACCACAAGCACGTCAGCAGTAGTAGCTGAACGTAACGGCTACCCATGTATCTGCCGATAAGAACGCTGATGAGAAAACTCATCCGAACTCCTACTGAGCCTATCTGTGACAATCTCCTTACAGTCCGGTCTGTTCGTCTAAGATACTCGCATATCAGGCCTAAGGGATGGTAAACGTTAGACCCCTAACAGCGCAATAAGTTGTGCCGGAGTAGAGCCCCATACACCCTGAGAAACTACTAGAGTACCTACCAGTAAATCTCACTTTTCCTGTCCAGAGACTTTGTGTAATGGCTTTTCGAACACAGCGCGATATCAACCCCCAATACCGGGAGAGACAAATCCAATCTAACCACTACTGCCTCCAAGTGCTTCGGGACTGCATCCAACTACTACCAGTTTGTATGACTCTTTTGAGCCGTGGTAAGGTAGTAATCTAAGAACACTAGGAACACACTTGAGACGAAGTAGCGATGTCAAGTTGGCGGACTAAGCTGTACTGATGTCACGTGAGAACTGCTACCTGATGATAGGTATAATACCAACCAGCAGTTCCCATCGAGTCCTGTCCAGTGTAACTCATAACCCAATGAGCACCTGTATACTATCTCCAGTACGACGTACTAATGGCTGGGGGATAGACCATCTCCCCTACTAGGATTAGTAGCGTATACACTAGTCTACTATGGAGTATCGATACCCTGTCTCGATAATCCTACGACTAGGGACCTGTATAAGGATGTGCTTATAGACTATCTAGCCCCACTAGTGTGACTGCCATCAAAACGCTGGTAGTCAAGCAACGATCCTAAAAGCTGTACCAATATGTATAAGCGATATGATAAAAGAAACATATGCACATATTTATGTCGAATCAAACCAAGTGGCATACTACCATTTTGAGCAAGACTGTTATTATAACTGTGAATATCCCAAGCTTCCAATATGTAATATACAGTCCAGTATGATACAATAATGGCCTCCGGGGCATATATCACTAACAAGAATGTTGGCTTGACTACAAGGACTATGATGCGGATCATACTAGTGGGGCTTATATAGTCCACAAGCACAACCTTTAATAGTTCCTAGTCGAGAGAGTATCGAGACAGGGCATCAATATTCCAGTGTAGACTAGTGTGTACGTTTTGAGACACTATATGGGGCGATGGTTGATCCCATAAACATTAGTATTTGACATCAATGATTGTACACAGGTGCTCATTGGAGAATGGGTATACTGAACAGGTCTTGCGGAGAACTCCTAGAAAGTACCAAACCTATCGTCAGATAGTAGTTCTCTAGTGACACTTATATAGGTTAGTCTGTAGACCCGAGATCGTCATAGTTTCTTATGTGGTTCCCACTGTGCTTTGATTTCCTCCCTACCTTGGCTCAAAGGAGTCGTGCAAACAGGTGGTTTTTGTGTACTGTCCTGAGTCACATGGAGGCAGTAAGCGATAGGAGGGGTTTCGTCTCTGTCATGACCCAATTTAGGTATGCGACCGGCACATAAATCACGCAACGTATAAAGGGATAACGTAATTCAAGTAAACCGAAACCCAGAATCGAAACCGTGAAATAAAGTAGAGTGTTAAAACATTTGTTTTAAAATATCAACCTTTTTAAATCTCAAGTTCTTAATAAAAATTTTGGCAACATCTCTTTTGTAAAAGCTGATCCAAAACGGATACAAAATATAATAATTAAAAACATCCGCTTTTGGAGCAATCTTACGCCTAAAGACAGAGCACAACCACAACAGATATACGACGCCATAGGCGAAGAAATAAGCGAGTAAGAAAGGAAACAACATCACAACATAGCACAAAAGTCGGCTAACACGAGCACGACACCTAGAGTCACATATAATACAAATATCAAGCTCTCAGTCTCGTCTCTAAGTCAATACATACATGTAGTAGATGGAGTATAGTAGATAAAAGGATAAGAGTACAAGTAGAAAGCATGTGAATACTCGCAACCCACCTACAAAATATATCACACCCAAAAGTAGCGGTAGCCGCAGAAATAGAAGAAGTAGAGTGCCCCACCGTAACTACACTGAAGATCGGCCCTACAAGACACTGTGGCACAAAATGGGTGAGTTTCAAGCTCGTAAGTAGTAAATAACATCATACATCGTAATCGCAAGCATGACGAAAAAGCAACACTCCTAAGTATGGGGTTATGATGGCATATGTATAACAGTGTGAATGCAACATAATCATAAGCAAGGTACAACATCAGGGTGCAACAACTATATGAACAGAGCATGTCATAGTAAGTCCTGAATGTGGAATAAAACAGCGGTACCATCTTTAAATCATCATAAAACCAATGTCAATCAACAACACTCAGATCCCAATATCTCAGGCGCCGTCACTCTGATCGGCCTTCATATCCATCTCATCATATAACTCCAGTCGGTATCCACCGGATATCCGCCGAGTTTCCATACAATTACCGGTAGGTAGTGCTCCACTGCCGGGCTCAACACCTTTCTATACGATCTTCTTTCCCCGGGGTACCGTACCGGGCCCACCATGTACCCGCAGACAGCTCCTCTTCACTTCTCGAATCGGGTATACTCATCACTGAGAATGGAGAAAAAACCCATAGTGGACATCAAATATCATATCAAGGGCAAACCGCATCTTTCAATAATCCATGTTTTGAAAATGTAGTTTGCGGTTTCCCAAATACACGAAAACCAAAATCTCATAAAACATCATATGAGAATATGGTACTATAGCAATGTATGTATGATGCTGACATAATGCGTACTAGTATAATAACGAGAGTATAACTACCAATTAAGAATGTAATACAGGGTTCCCTTGGGCGGCCGCTGGGTTTCAGGAGCCATCGACCTTACCGTTTTCAAAAAATTGGCACGCTAAAGAACCTTAACGCTAGAATCTAAACTTCGTATGATATGTCGCATATCGTAGCCTGGGGGTGGTAAACGTCAGACCCCAATAGCCTGATAAGTCATGCCGATATAAGGCCCATAACGGTCCGAGAAACTATTGGTAACACTTACAAGTAGATCTCATCAACCCTGGCCAGGGATTTCCTGTTCTGGCCAATCAAGCATAGCGCAACATCAACCCCCAATACCAGGACAGACGAATCCCCTCCTATTGCTCATTGCCTCCATGTGACTCGGGACTGTACCCAAAAACCACCGTTTTACACGATCTTGAACGTGGTATGGTGGAAATCAAAGCACAGTAGGAATCACACAAGACTCTATGATGATCTCGGGTCTGCAGACTAACCTATACAAGTGTCACCAGAGAACTGTTATCTGACGTAAGGTATAATACCATCTAGGAGTTCTCAGCGAGTCCGTTCAGTGTACCCAGTCTGCACTGAGCACCCGTATACCATCTCTGATGTCAAACACCAATGGATATGGGATCATCCATCGCCCATCACATGGGTCGAGAAGCGTATACGCTAGTCTACTCTTCAATATCGATGCCCCGTCTCGATACTCCCATGACTAGGAACTACTGAAGGATGTACTTACCGACTACCTCTGCCCCACTAGTATGATCTGCATCATAATCCTTGTAGTCAAGTACTCATCCTAGGGGCTTTATCAACATGTAATAGAGAGGCAGTAAGTATACATGTTAAGATAAAGAGCAACCAGATAGCATACTACCATGTCGAGCAAAAATGTCCTCCCTACATATGTCCAAGCATCCACTAGAATATACATCACATGTACAATAATGGCCTATAGGGCATACATATAACTAACAATCTCCCACTTGCACTAAGGCCATTTATTGTAGTATCTCATACTTAATGTCCCATAAGAGTCTATCTAGGGAAAGGCCTCTGTGAGTGTAAGTCTACGGTAGCGCCCCGGCCGTCATTCTGACACCAAACGCGGAACAAAATCTTTTATAACTGGCGCTATCGCATACTATAACCTGAATCTTGCCATTAACGCTAAAGTAACAAACTATAAAGAGGTAGAAAGGCTATACCGATCGATCCGAGTCCTTCGGTCTTTAGCCATCATCCCACGCTCCTCGCGGCAACTCCGATCTCTCGTCTCTTCATCGAGGTGGCACCACGTCAACGGATCTTTAAACGGGCTCCCGCCTCTATACCAAGGCAACTCGGTCATCTAGTCTGCTAAAAGAGATGACCAAGATGAAGTAGAGAATGAGTAGAATACTTTGTTTTAAACACCCTAGGTTTCTCATCACATGAGAGGGTTAGGGTGGAGGTTGAAGAAGATACTTAGGATTGGAAATGGTAAACTCAAGAAAACTAGTGAGCAAAAGAAAAACCAACCTCACACACTTCTCTTTTCTTCTCACTTGTGTATAGATATATAATGGTTGAGAAAGAAAAATATCTCATGAAAATATCCATACCCAAAACAAAACTCATTAATTCTCTAATGACTCACTAGATGACTCATTACATGAGTCATTAGTGAACATTCTAGAATCAATGAGTCATTAACATGAGTCACCCTTTCCAAAACTAAATAATCATTTAAACCAAAATGATTAATCCAAAAAGAAATGCATCTTATAAAATATTATCGTAACGGATTACGAGAATACCCCTCATCTGTATATACATACCTGTATCCGCATTCCGACCGAATATGAATACGAAGACTAAAATATTCCGACTCAATATAATACATGGATCCAGCTTAAACCAAAGCCCACCAGTATTATCTTCCCGAAATATGACACGTGCGCAAACGCACGTGCATTTTCGAACCCTGCCATAAAACCATACGGCCTCTAAAACGTTTCGCCCGAACTTGGGAAACTATCTGTGGGGGACTCTAGCACGTCAGCGGGTTTAACCTGACAGTGGGTTTAACCACAAGCACGTCAGCGGCACTAGCTGTGCGTAACGGCTGCCCATGTACTGACCGAAAGGGAAGCCGATGAGCGAACTCATCCTGGAACCCTACTGAGCCTATCAGTGACAATATACATACAGTCCGGTCCGTTCGTCTATGAGTATCACATATCGGGCCTAGGGGGCTGGTAACGTCAGACCCCCAATAGCGGTATAAGTCGTGTCGGAGAGTAGCCCTGAACACCCTGAGAAACTACTGGAATACTTACCAGTAATTCTCACCTTCTTTGGCCAAGGACTTGGTGTAATGGCTGTTCTAGACACACCACGATCTCACCCCAATACCGGGAGAGACGAATCCCCTGCCGATCCTCTCACTTGCCTCCATGTGGCTCGGGACTGTACCTAAAAAAACCTGTTTGCACGACTCCTTTGAGGCGTGGTTGGATAGAAATCAAAGCACAGTGGGAACTCACACGAGGCAAATGACGACCTCAGGTCGATGAACTAAGCTATACACATGTCACCAGGGAACTGCTATCTGACGCTAGGTAAAATATCAACTAGCAGGTTCCCGGTGAGTCCTGTCCGGTGTACTCATAACCCAATGAGCACCTGTATACATCTTAGGTGATCCTACTGACACCAGTGGCTTGTGAGACCGGCCACCGCCCCTCGTCGGGGTCTCGACTGTATACACTAGTCTACTCCGGAGTATCGATACCCTGTCTCGAAACTCCCACGACTAGGGACCACTATTAAGGATGTGCTTATGGACTACCCAACTCTCACGTATATGATCGCCATCATACTGTTGGTTGTCAAGCAGGATCCTAAGGGCTCTATCAACGTGTAATAGTGAACAGTCACCTAAAGCCGTACACGATGATAAAGGCAAACCAGATAGCATACTATCATCTCGAGTAAGACTGTCCTACCGGTATAGGTCATCCCTCAATCATTGCAATCACGTACCTGCGATCCAATAATTGACTTTGGGAGCACTATATCCAACAATCTCCCACTTGCACTTAAGGCTAATTATTGCGATGTTGCATACTCACAGCCCATGTGATACCGAACACCCAACTCCTCTACTAAACAGTTTCACAAAGCTCGTTTGTAAAAACTCTTGTGTTCGAGAAATTGTTAGTTATATGTATGCCCTAGAGGCCATTACTGTACATTGGATGTATATTGTAGTGGATGCTGGGACATATATAGGTTGGACTTTCTTGCTCGACATGATAGTACGTTGTCTGGTTGCTCTTTATCTTAATATGTATACTTTCTGTCTCTCTGTTACATGTTGATAAAGCCCTTAGGATGTGTACTCGACTTCCAGGACTATGATGTAGATCATACTAGTGGGGCTGGGTAGTCCATGAGTACATCCTTCAATGTTCCTAGTCGTGGGAATATCGAGACAAGGCATTGATATTCCAGAGTAGACTAGCGTATATCTTCTCGACCCATGTGATGGATGATGGATGATCCTATATCCATTGGTGTTTGACATCAGAGATGGTATGCGGGTGCTCAGTGGAGACTGGGTACACTGAACGGACTCGCCGAGAACTCCCAGATGGTATTATACCTCACGTCAGATGGCAGTTCTCTGGTAACACTGGTACAACTTAGTCTGTTGACCCGAGATCGTCATAGAGTCTTTTGTGTCTCCCACTGTGCTTTGATTACCACCCTACCACGGCTCTACTGAGTCGTGCAAACAGGTGGTTTTTGGGTACAGTCCCGATTCATATGGAGGCAATGAGCGATAGGAAGCGATTCGTCTCTCCCGGTATTGGGGATTGATGTTGCGCTATGCTCGACTAGCCATAACAGGAAATCCCTGGCCAGGGTTGCAGTGATCTACTGGTAAGTGTTATCAGTAGTTTCACACATGTTATGGACCTCACGTCGGCATGACTTATCAAGCTACTGGGGTCTGACGTTTACCACCCCTAGGCGAGATATGCGACATATCAGACGAACAGACCGGACTGTACAGTAAGTGTTACTGGTTGGATTCACAGGAATGTGAGCGGGCTTGCTCGTCGATCTTCTTATCGCTCAATACCCGGGTGGCCGTTACGTTTAGCAGACCGCTTGCGGCTTGTGGGTGTTTGATATGATCATCACCTGCTGCCGGCGTATTGACGAGTCTTTAGAGTCCTACACAGAGGTTTCCTGGCTCAAGCGAAACGAAATAGGAGTGCATATGAGATATGTGCGGGACCGAGAATAATGCGTGTATGTGATACCGTATTCTATTCTCGCGATGAATGTATCGATTGGTTGTATGCGATATAACCTAGTTATCGAATCGAGGATTGATTCGATAAGTCGATACATCGGATATTAGTCGGTCATATGCGATATGACCGGATCGTTAAATCAAGTGTTGATTTAATGATTTAATGTATAATTATATATTTGATATATTACTTTGCATTAACTAGTATTTTTTCACTTTAGATGGATTTTCTCACTTGAAGTGCACATTGTATATGTGATATATTTTTGTACACTTGCTTGTATCATGTACTTGATGATACATGCAACCTTGGGTGTGTGTATGCTATACACTATGTTTAGTTAATGGTTAGGGTTTCCATTGCTTTATTTATTTATCTATTTATTTTAGTTAAAAGAAAAAGGAAAAACAAAATGGTTGCTTTTATACTAGAACTTTCTTAATGCTTCATGCATCTTTGACTAAGTGACCATTTTGTCTTCATCTCCTAAACCTAACCATTCAACTAACCCTAGTTCATTCTCTACACTTAACCAAGGTTGCATTATGATAAGAATGAAGGGGATTTTCTTTTTAACTTAATCCTTTTTATTCTTTCATCTTCATCATCTTCATCAAGCTTCAAAAAGCTTGCAAGCTTCAATGGTGAAATGAGAAAAAGAGTAAGAAATCCAATTCTAAAGTGAACTCACTTCCTATTTCTTCAACCTCTACCACTTGCCAAGTAGTATAGGGTGTTTTCTTCACAAGTTTCATGACTTGGTGAAGTTGGAGCTTGATCTTGAGTTGCCTCGACGTAGATCATCTTCGGCATCGAAGTCGACGACCTAGCCCGATCTTTTCTCCGATGAAACCACCGCAAGAGTCTAGGATTCCAATGGGTACAGCGGAGGGACATCAACACGGAGCTATGGAGGTGGAGGACTGGATCTACAAAGGTTGTATTTTCCGTTTACTCTTAGTTAAGTTGTTAACATATATTGTTTCGCCTATATCTCTAGTTACGATCTTGCTTAGGGTCACTTGGCACATAGAAATTTTTTGAATTGGCCATGTTTGATCACTAGTAGAACCTCATGGGTGTGCCTAGGAACCCTACAGTGGTATCAGAGCCTGGCTAGAGCCTTAGGCGATGCGTAGACGGAGTTAGAAGTCCGATCGAACCGAAACCCTAATGCAAAATCCTTCTCTGTACATTTTTTGAAATCGGGGATTTTTGAGAATTAAAAATATGCAGAAAAATCAGCAGGCATTTCTAAGAATTATGGTGAAGCACGAGCACCTGATTCAATCAAAGCGCGGCGGAACCGCGGCATTAGCATGGCTAATGCGGCGGTTCCGCGGCCACTTAGTCGCTTTAGTCAGTTCTTTTTGCACAGTAACTTCTATCTTTAATTGCTGAGTTTTCTGGTAATTTTTAATATTTACTCAAGAGTTGAGTTTTCTGGGTTGTATTGGGAGTTCGTAGATTCGATCGGATTGTCAAACTTTGTCTATGTGTTTTTCCGGGTAATTTTAGAATATGTTAAAAAGTTCGACCGGATATAAATACCCACTTTTTCCCCTGCCGGGAAATTTCTAATTGTTGGATTTTTCCATTGTTTAATGACGTTTTAAGTAGTGCAAGTAACGCGATGGTCCCTCTAGAAGACAACAAACCTTAACTCGATTATGTGACCGTCTTGAACTGCCCTTTGAACCTTAGGGTTTGGGGCAGTACGGCGTGCCACATGTGAGGCGTTGGCTTGACCCTTCTACGGCTGGACCATTGGTACTGAGGCACGAAGTGATTGTTTTTAAACTTATTTCATGTGTTGAGCTGTTTCGGGAAAACTTGGGTGTTCGATTGTTCGATCGGAAAGTATAACATTTTCTATTTTATCCGGATTGTGATACAATATTTGGAATCCACAAGTAGTTATGAGATAACTGAATGAATGTTATAAACATAGCACTTTAGTCTCACTTGATCGGTTGCTACGGAATTTTGATGCGATCAAAAGTCCGTCGCAATCGAGTAGCATACGCGGATACTCGCCGGATAAACTTAATAGACAGCTACACCCCATAGCCCCGACCAAGTGACTGTAGGAGAACCCCGTCGCCGAAAGCATCCGTCCGGGTGCTCGTGGCAGCGGTGTTCTGCCTTAGTGCACTTCGTCGATGGCGTCGGGGGTGCGGCCGCCTACTAAAGTTTGCGACGAGCATTCGATCAGTATGTCGGGAATCTTGTTGAATTGCCCGACTTGATATTGAAAAGAGTTTTCGATAATGAGACTAAAATGCGGGGTTTATAATTGTTAGGCATGCGATGTCTAAGCATTTCATTTTATTAGGCATGCGATGTCAAAAGAGGTTGCGGATTCCAACTGTTGTAGTTTTACACTTTCTTTTCTGTGACCGTAAGTGTAATATGTGATATCGCCGGTTTCGTTGCTATATGTCAACGACAATTGGGATGCGCATATTTACTTACGTTGATGACATGTGATGTTATGTGTTGCTGGATATGTTATATTGGATCGTCGCGTTTGAATAGCCGGGGTTTTTTTTATGTAAGATGAGTGTTTTTCAATTTCATTCATGTAAAAACTTGTATGTAATATTCTTTTATTGGGGCACTTCCAGGTTGCAGATGATGTCACCATTTGTATATTATTTACTTTTCCGCATTAGGATAGACCCAAGGAGGGGAGCACAAGTAACCGGGTTCTAGGGTTCAGTGGGAGACCATCTGGAGGAGTCGAGTCCGGGTCTCCTAACCCTAGAATTAGTAGGGTTGCTTGCCGCTCTCGTAGGGGTCTAGGGGTGTGGGATATGGCTATTCATCACGACCGTGGAATCCGTGATTTATACTGGCTCGTATTAAAAACACGGACGTCCTAGTATATCCAATATTTCATATGATATTTTTTGCTGCGTTATCTGTGATGTGATCATGTGATTTGTTCAGATAGATATAATATATAGTGTATATGATATATTATATAGACGTTGCTTATGTTTTACACCCGTGCTAGCCCTGCCTCGCTCTGCCGTTAGTTACCTAACCTAACGATGCAGACAGGACATCGAGGCGAATGCGGATGGCATAAGCGTACGTTGTATTTATCTGTGATGTTTAGGTGGACTTAAATGATTGGATATTCATTAATGTGATTAATGAAAGAAAATAAACCTAAAAGTTGTTGTGGAATCGAATTTCAAAAATAAAACAGGTAGCTACAGTTCTTGCTTTGCATCGCGGTGTTCCTTGTAGAACATCCTACACCTTATTCGATAATGAAAGGACCGAGATCCCTTCACCAGGAGTGACTCCTTTAGCAATAACTGGCAGATGCTACACACTCGGTTTGTCTTTAGATTGCTTCTATAGTTTCTGCTTTGCTCAATGATATATATGATATATCCCGCACCTCATTCTACGAGGAAAGGGCCGACGATCCCTTCACCGGGAGTGACCCCTTTAGCAAAACTAGAAAAGCCTCAAAAACATTCCATTTAAAAACCATTTGATTCCACAACGAGATCAAGTTCAAAGCGTTAAAGGTTTTCATAAAAACCATCAGCAACCCTCCGTCATTTTAGGAAGTAGAGTACTTAGTATTTGTGCTGTGTTTGTTGACCTTAGTTAAGGCACAGTGTACGGTAGCTAAGTGATGTCTTCCTACACCTTATATGATGCGATTAGTTAGGACAGTCGCGTGACTTTGTTGACCTTAGTTAAGGGTCATGTGGGTAGGTCTAATTAATCACGAAATGACGGGTAGAACTTGACTAGTGATTATGATTTATTGACCATAGTTAAGGTCATAAGCGCTAGGGGTAAAAATCTTTATCGGGAGTTTCAAGTGTTGAAATTTGCAATGAGATTGCATACCTTCTATGTGATAGTTGGATCCCGATACCCACTGCGAGTAATTGTTACTCCTGGGAGAGTTTTTCACTTTAGAATTAGCCGATCAAGTAGGTGTCTAGAAAGGTGTCAACGGGGTTACGCCTCTGGGAAAACGAGGTTTACTGTAATTAGATCCATGCGAAAGCACGGGGAACCTCCCTCAAAGTACCGACACTGGCCTGGCAGAAAGATTGGCAAACTTGTAGAGTGTAATTAATCTCGGCTAATCTTTCCTTTTAGGGTTTGAAGGAAGATTTGATAAAAACAGTGGGAGCCATCCTGATTAGATAAAATATATAACCAATCTAATCTTGTAAGAGCGCACGCAGAGTGTTTTCTTCTCTCTCTCTCCAGGTAGCGACCATATCATGCCTTAATCAAGATAATAATATGGATGTATTGACTGAACCCGCTTGTTATACTGAGCTGGGGAACGTTGGTCCCGCTCCAACTTATAATTGTTATAAGACAGAGCAAGAAATAGGGGAATACCAGGATTCCCATGCCGCCCAAACGAAGAAAGTGCATGAGATGCATCTCCTTCGGGTGTGTTCATTATAAAGAACTGTTTCTCAGTATCCTTTGCATCCTGGGTATTTGATACCGGATCAGGATCCCAGATATGTAATCTGTTACATAGGGCTACATGAAGGCAGAGAACTGAGAACGGGTGATAAGTTTCATGAGACAGAAAACGGGGCAAGTGTTGCAGCCAAGTCTGTTGGTCACTGTCACCCTGTATTACCAATACATTGATTCTGAACAAATGCTATTAGATACCGAACCTGATATACAAAATCATATCAGTCTCTTTATTAGTAAAGAAAGGATATAATTTTGTATTGTTAGATAATGTTTTGAATATTTCCTATTTCAAAAGTTGATCGGTTCAGGCACGTTATCTAAAAGCATTGACGTTCTAAATCAAACTACAGTTCCTATTATACAGAACACACACAAGTGGAAGAGTTCAGAAATGAACGAATCCTTCTTGTGGTATTGTAGACTAGGTCATATCAATGCGACCCGACTGGCTGAAGTTACATTTTAGATGCATATTTAAATCAGTTTGAATTTACATCTTGTGAAACTTGCCAGTCATGTCACAAAGATTAGAAGACCATAGTTCTGTTTATTGGAAACAGAGAAAGAGTTAGTGAACTCTTGGGACTGATACATGATGATGTATGTAAAGTCTCCTGTCTACACATGCTAGGACCGGTTCTTTATACTTCATTACGTTCTCTGATGATCTCTCAAGATTCAGACATATGTTCCTGTTGAAACGAAAGTCCGAACCTTTTGAGATATTCACAGAATATAAGCTAGAAGTAGGGAACCAATACGGGTATAAGTATTTTGTCCTTTGATGTGATCAGGGAGGAGAATACTTGTGCATAGAATTCCTGTATTGTTCTAAAGGAGAATGAGATTCTCTCTCCGTATTTCTCCTCTGAATATACCACAGCGCAACGGTGTATCGGGGCGGAGCAATCGCACCATATTAGATATGGTATGCTTATGATGAGTACTACTGAGTTACCTATTTCTTTTTGGGGGTTGTGCACTTGAGAAGTTTCATACCTATTGAATTAGGTTCGAATCAGATCACTGCATACCACTCCATATAAGATATGGTATGGGAAGTGTTGGAGATAGTGCCCTCAGAGTCAATTATTGGATCACAGGCACGTGATTGCAATGATTGAGGGAGGACCTATCCCGGTAGGACAGTCTTACTCGAGATGATAGTATGCTATCTGGTTTATCTTTATCATCGTGTACTGCTTTAGGTGACCTGATAGGTCGCTATTACACGTTGATAGAGCCCCTAGAATTCTTGCTTGACGACCAGCAGTATGATGGCGATCATAAACGTGGGAGCTGGGGTCTATAAGCACATCCTTAAAAAGTCCCTAGTCGTAGGAGTTTCGAGACAGGGCATCGATACTCCATTAGTAGACTAATGTATACAGTCGAGACCCCGATGAGGGGCGGTGGCCGGTCTCACAAGCCACTGGTGTCAGTTGGTTCACCTAAGATGTATACAGGTGCTCATTGGGTTATGAGTACACCGGACAGGACTCGCCGGGAACCTGCTAGTTGGTCTTATACCAGATGTCAGATAGCAGTTCCCTGGTGACATGTGTACAGGTTAGTTCATCGACCTGAGATCGTCATTTGTCTCGTGTGAGTTCCCACTGTGCTTTGATTACTACCCTACCACGGCTCAAAGGAGTCGTGCAAACAGGTTTTAGTTGGGTACAGTCCCGAGCCACATAGAGGCAGTGAGCGGATCTGCAGGGGTTCGTCTCTCCCGGTATTGGGGGTGAGGTCGCGCTGTGTCTAGGAGAGCCATTACACAAAGCCCTCGGCCGAGGCAGGAGATTTATTGGTAGGTATTCCAGTAGTATCTTAGGGTGTTCTGGGCTACACTCCGACACGACTTGTACCGCTTTTGGGGGTCTGACTTTTACCAACCCCCTAGGCCCGCCATGCAATATTCATAGACGAACGGACCGGACTGTACGGATATTGTCACTGACAAGCTCAGTAGGGTGTCAGGATGAGTTCGCTCATCGACGTCCCTTTTGGTCAATAGCTGGTGGCCCGTCACGTATTGGCTAATACCTCTGACGTGCTAGTGGTTAAATCCACATCCATAGTATTGACGAGTCTTTAGAGTCCCACACTTTCAGTTACTCAAGCTTTCGGGCGAAACGCTGTAGAGGCCGTATGGAGATATGGCAGGGTCCGATCAGATACGTGCGGTATTGCACGGATCAGGATCGGACGGTTTGTACTAGTGGCCGTATGGTTATATGGCAGGGTTCGATCTGATACGTGCGGTATTGCACGGATCAGGATCGAACGGATATTACTAGCCGGCTTTGGTTTAAGCCGGATCCTAGTTTAGTACAGTGTAGATTTTGTCTCATTGCATTTGTATCCGGTTGGAATACAGATGTGGGTGTGTATGCACAGTATCGGGGTTTTCCTGTAATTTATTACGGGACCAGTTTTCTGGAGTTGCCAGTTTGCATTCCGTTCCGGCCGGTTTTCCTTTGTTCTTTCCCGGCCGGACTTTTCCGATGGAGGGTCTTATTTGCAAGTTTGCAAATAACATTTTGTGGAGGGGTTTCTTGCATATGTATTGATTATGATGGCATCTTTTCTTTTCAACCATCATTTGATTCTCTTTACATCACTAAAAGTTGATTAGAGTTTGATGTGAGTTGGTTATGATGATGTTTGGTTATGGTCACCCTTTCTCTTTTCCTACAGTCACCTCCCTCTTGCTTATGTTTGATTTCCTCCACCATTGTTCTCACTAGATGAAAGAAGCCACACTTGAGAGAAGAAGAAGAGAGAGTTTCATTTTGAGCTTGTGGGATTTTTCTTGATCTCATTTCATGCTAGGAAAAATGCAAGCACCATTTTTCCTTATCTAGTTTCCTCCATCATCTTCAAATGGCAACAAAACCCCAAATGAGACATAGCCTCTACACTACACATTCTACTGCAAATCTTGGACGCGTCGGCCAGCCAACTTCGTGCCCGAGTTGCCTCGGTATTGAGGTGGGAGCCCGTAAAAGATACAGGCGATGTGGTGCCCTTCCGGCGAGGAGGCGACGACCGGAGTTTCCGCAGGAGATCGGGACGACGACGAGAAGACCGGAGGACTCGGATCACTTGGTATACTTCTCTTCCCATCTCTTGTTAGCTAGTATAGGTTAATGGTTAACGATCCGGGTTTTATTGTCCGCGGTAGCGCCAGTTTCCAAGTAAGGAAAATTTTTGATTCCGCATTTTGGCCTCGGTAAGACGGCCGGGACGCTGCCGTAGCGCAACATGGTATCAGAGCCACGCCATTAACCTTGTCTAGCTTTGTCTAATGTGTTTTACATTTTCGATCGACCAAAATTCCAAAAATACACGTTTTCTGTACATCAGTTTTCTGTTGATTTTTCTCTTGCTCAAAATTTTTTTCAGGTTGCATAAAAGTGATGTACTGGAAAATATAAGGCTACTGTAGAAATTCGACAAAGTGATTCCATTGTGTGAGCGCGGAACCGCGGCAAAACCCCCCTTTCTGCCACGGTTCCGCCGCACTATGGTCAGATCACTGTGTCGTTTTTCTTCAGTTGCTTTCTGGGATGATTTTAGGGGTTTTGGAACATTAATTTTGGGCCCAGAATTTCTTGATGTGCTACAGTAGTACTTGGGGGCCCACTTGTTAAAATTTAATCGATCGGATATTTTAAACACACTAGTTCACAGTATTTACATTATATCTGCGACCGTGAATGTCACTTGATCGGTAAATCCTGTCTAACTGCTATAGCCCGGTTAGACGGATTTGCGAACGTGACTTTTCACGTTGATGTTCTATGTTTATGCTGTGTTGTTGCGGATCGGTCGTGGGGGATAGCCTGGATGCAATGCTAGTACAGTTGTGGTTGTATTATGTACATTTGATATTGCGGGACGAGCGTCCGACATGTGGACTGCCGTCACTGCCTGTTTGTATTATTCTTTTGGGGCACGACCTGGTTGCGGTCGATGTACCCGTTGTATGTATATTTTATTTTCTGTACTAGGATTACTCCGCGGAGGGGTGCACGGATAGCCGGGTTCTAGAGGGCAACGGGCCCGCATCTCATGGCATTGAGACGGAGGGGGCTTCACTCTAGGATTGGCGGGCTATTTGCCGCACTCGTAGGGGGTACAGGTTGACCCAGGAGGGGTGCCCAAGTTACCGGATTCCATGAAGTGCTGGGTGGTCCATTCACGGCGCTGAAGGGGGCTGCCTCGCTTCAGGTTTTGGCGGGTGACTTGCCGCGCCCGTAGGGGTCTAGGTTTTCATTGCACAGGCTATCCACACGACCAGGGGAACGTCGGGTTTCAGCAGCGGCTCTGTGAAACCCGGGGCTTCCAGATATCTTTATTGTTCTGTGATGCTGTACATTTCTTTGATGTTGCATTTTATTCACGCCTTGAGCGAAATATAATATATTGGTATATATATTAGTAGATGTTGTATATGTTTTTCATCCGCGCTAGTCCAGTCCCTGCTCTGCCGTTAGTTAGCTAACCTAACGGGTGATGACGGGACCCAGTGGCGAATGCGGATGGCATATACGTACGTCAGTATATTTTCTTTCTTTGTGGTGTGATCAATTGATGGGACTGCGTTGATTCGGATCAATGCAAGATAAACAAACCTATTCTGATGTTGTTGGAACACTTTTCAAAAAGCTGTTATTGCAAGGACGTTCACTTTTGTTTTGCATTGTGGTATTCATTTGGAATATCCTGCTCCTCATTCGACGAGGCAAGGGCCGAGATCCCTTCACCGGGAGTGACCCCTTGGACAGAAGTTTGCGTCAGGGCATTAACTTCACTATAGCCGATTACTTTTGCTTTGCATCGTGGTATTCAGTTGGAATATCCTGCACCTCATTCTACGGGGAAAGAGCCGAGATCCCTTCACCGGGAGTGACCTCTTTAGTAAAGGTTTTCGTCACTATTTTTTTATAAAAGGCTATGCAGTTCCTTCAACGATATCAAGTTCATTACGTTAAAGGTTTTTTCGCCAAAAACCATTCGTAGCCCTCCGTCATTTCTTATGGGTATTATTTAGTATTCGTGCTGCGTTTGTTGACTCCGTCAAGGCGTAGTGTACGGTAGCTAAGTGGTGCTTGTTTGTTGCATAAATGGGATTGATTAGGACAGTCGTGCGGCCTTGTTGACTCCGTCAAGGGCACGTACGGGTGGGTTTAATGCAATCCAGATAATGACGGGTTGAACTTGACTAGGACTCTTTGATTTGTTGACTCCGTCAAGGTCACTTGAGTCCTAGGGGTAAAAACATCACATCGGGAGTTTCAAAAGAACTGAAACTTGCCAGGCATGCGCATACCTTCTGGAGTGTGATACCGTGAGCGGATTCCGTCACGTTATCATGCGATGATAGTTGGATCCCGATTCCCACTGATGAGTTGGTTTACTCCTCGGGTGACCCGGACTAATTCTTCTTTCAGGTTTGGAGGAGAATTTGAGGTACAGTGGGAGGTTTCCAGATTAGACAAAGTGATAACCATTCTGATCTAGGTTAGAGTGCACGCTGAGTGTTTCTTTTCTCTCTCTCTTTGGCAGCTACCATTGACCCGACCCTGGACTATGACTCAGTGACCAAGTTGACCGAACCTTCTTAACACTGGCTTTTGGATTGTCAGAGTTGCAGACCTCATTGCCACTCCTACTTTTACCATTTTCTCCAGGACACCCCGTATTACTACGAACGTCCACTTCCATTAGAAAAAACCATCGTATGGTTATATACGAACTCGAAGGACTTCGAGGATGGTTTCTGGTTCTGGAGAAAACGAATAGGATTATTCAGTTGTCTTTTCTTTTCACCTTCTCTCATTGCGAGTACTCCTTGGTTTAGGAGATAGTACACCTATTACGCAAATTGGATAGTCTTCTTCCAAACCTTAGGCAGGTGCCGAACGGTGGGGAATGAAGAAAACCAATTAGCATAACGATGGTGTACAGAAGGTATTAAGTTAAGACAAAGCAAGGGATTAGTAAGAGGGCAAAGTAAATTGCGACTGCTATTCACGACCGAACCAAGTATTTCTTCGCCAATCCTAAATCACCTTTGTATTTCTCCAGGACACTCCGTATCACTACGAAGATCCCAAGTTTATTGGATAATCCATCGTATGGTTATATACGAACTCGAAAGGAACTTGTTCCAGTTCGGGGATGGGTTATGGTTCAGGAGAAATAGGAATAAGGTTTATTCGGTTGTCTTTTATCTTCACCTTCTCTCGCTTTGCGAGTGCTCCTAGGATTAGGACAGTACACCTTTTATGCTTATTGGATAGTCTTCTTCCAAACCATAGGCTGGTGCCGAACGGTAGGGAAGGAAGAAAACCTTTTGGCCTAAAGGGGTGTGCAGAAGGTAATGACTAAAGACATATAAAGGGTTTTGGAGAGATGGAAAAGAATTATACGGTTATAGTTGTGAATCTAGATAATGGTAGAGGCATTACTAGGAATACCAGGATACCCCATCGAAACATTTCAATGTTTCAGTTCAACTGTGTAATGTTAAAAGAAAACTGATTTCCCGATTAGACACTTGCTCCAGGGTATGTATTTACAAGGTTTGATTCTCACATCTGTATGGTTTTACAGATGATGAGTGGGAGTAAGTTATTGGGAATAGGGTGATCATCCTCATTATATCGGGATTCGTTGTAATTGGTGATATTTGAGGAGATCATCTGGGCTGTTTGCCGGTCGGCGAATATTTGGTTTTGAATATCCGCTGTTGTGCACCAATTTCAAATTGATATATCTGTACGTCTATTTTCATAGAGTGAGATATACCTTTTGATATTATGTCGACGACATTTACCTATATCAGTGGATGGTTAGGTAAGGAGCATTGAACAGCGGTGTAATTCTTCATAACCATAGTACAATTTTCAACCTACGACACACAGTGAATGAGTTGTTAGACTCAGGGACTTATACAGAGTATTGTATATGGTCCAGTGTCCATTAGGACAGAGAGGTTGGTCCTCATACTATATTCTGTTTACTTTTAACTTCTCTAGTTCTTAGACATGTGTTTCGTAGAAACACATGGTCTAAGTTTTTGAGGAGTTATAGGTATTTGAATAGAGTAGAGTACCAGGTGTAGCAAGTATCGGGATTCTTCAAAGTGATCGAAGATGTAGATACTTGTGTATGGTATTCAGTTGTTAGTAATGATAAAGAGAAATTGCTTCTCTTTCAGGTTACTCATAATTGGAAGCATTCCTAAGTTGAGTAACGCTGATTGGCCTCCTTCCATTTAGTTGACATGCACTGGAGATAGCTGCATGATTTGAATCTGGTTCATTTAAATCAGTGCCTCTGGTTCTATATTGGATATAGAACAGTTCATATCTTAACGATGTTAAGGTACGGGGAGTTGTCCGGCTTATGATTAAAACCAGACACTGGACAACTCAAGGCACGTTTCTGTAATGGCTGTTTGTGGGTTGACCCAGGCTATGACGAAGGTTGACTTTCTACCATCTGGAAGATCAATAGTGATATTGTTCTTAACTCGCCACATTTTAAAAGGAAATGGTTATTTTTCAGAAAACAGCAGTAGGAGTATGGTAGAACTGGAAGCGATTCCAGAACCGCAAACGATTACTGAAGATTTGATAAGGAAGCTAAAGATTCAATCTGGTTTGACATTCCATTGGCCACTCCGCAGATATGGTGGGTAACTTCAGGCACCCGAGAGGTACTCCGGTAGCCTCAAGGACGGTGACAGGGAAGTTCTTGTTTACCCACACTTGCCATTGCTATTGTTCCAGGCTCCGAGACCCGGCAGGAGGATGAATATAGCGTCATTCTAAACTAGTTTTAGAAGTGCACGTCTATATGACTCTGCCAGAGGGTTGTCGTAGTCAGTGGGAGCAGCGGAAGCATTGGTGGACATCAGGCTTATGTCTATTTATAGACTAAAGCAGATATAGCGGAGATAGATCATCTATTTCTGATGTGAAGT
Organism: Agapanthus africanus; assembly: GCA_030015575.1. NCBI lineage: Eukaryota > Viridiplantae > Streptophyta > Magnoliopsida > Asparagales > Amaryllidaceae > Agapanthus > Agapanthus africanus. The sequence continues at coordinate 232,394,221 of JASDDO010000018.1, read as the reverse complement.
CATAGGTTTGACTTCATCAGAATAGGGGATGGATCTGTTAAGAAGGTAGTAGGGTGTGATGTCCTGGTATTTGATGACATACACAGAGTAGGAAAGGAAACTCCTATAATACGATCGGTTATACTTTGGTTGTCACACAGTGGTTTCTCCACACAGGACTTGGATATTATATCAGACATTCTGGTTACTAGATCTATGGTTTTAGATCTAGATTTGGGTGGTTTCCTAATCTGGGTACCTTGACAGCATTCTATGAGTATTTAGAATGGACAACTCCTGGCACGGTAGTACACCTGCAGGTAATGGAGTCACCCTCTCTAAAGGTGTCTTACAGACTAAAGGGGAAAGGGATACGCATGATTGACAGATCACTTGCTTAGGCAATTGAGTCAGTCATAAGATGTCAAGTACCACACCAGATGTTGTTCTTGCAGTAGATGCAATAAGTTGATATTAATCCAATCCTGGAGAAACAATCGGAAGCAGTTTTAGGACATAAGTGCGTGTTCTAGGGATGTGATAACGACAGCCTCTTTTAGGAGACGGTTATCATTCCAGGCTTCCAAGGTGACATGGATGGCAGAGTGGCTGTCAGAGTTATAGTTTCTCCTTCTGACGAGGGGCAGTATTTTGGACAGGTGGTCCAAGGCGATACTGATGGAGGCATGGCGCTGGGTACTGATTAAGTTCAGTTATCGATACAGTCTAAGAAGTTTGGATTTGGAGTTCATTTATGAGCTAGGTCCCATCAGATATCCAGACATACTCTAAGACTGGTATTGCTCATTTCGGGAGATGGCTTTCTCCGCGAACTTGAGATATAGAGAGACATAGAAAGAAACATCACAGCGGATCCACTCACTGAGGCTATTCCTCGAACGCAATAGTTTCGCAAACGAGCTTTGTGAGACTGACTAGTAGAGGAGTTGGGTGTTCGGTATCACACGGGCTGTAAGTATGCGACATCGCAATAATTAGCCTTGAGTGCAAGTGGGAGATTGTTGGAGATAGTGCCCTCAGAGTCAATTATTGGATCACAGGCACGTGATTGCAATGATTGAGGGAGGACCTATCCCGGTAGGACAGTCTTACTCGAGATGATAGTATGCTATCTGGTTTATCTTTATCATCGTGTACTGCTTTAGGTGACCTGACAGGTCGCTATTACACGTTGATAGAGCCCCTAGGATTCTTGCTTGACGACCAGCAGTATGATGGCGATCATATACGTGGGAGCTGGGGTCTATAAGCACATCCTTAAAAAGTCCCTAGTCGTAGGAGTTTCGAGACAGGGCATCGATACTCCATTAGTAGACTAATGTATACAGTCGAGACCCCGACGAGGGGCGGTGGCCGGTCTCACAAGCCACTGGTGTCAGTTGGTTCACCTAAGATGTATACAGGTGCTCATTGGGTTATGAGTACACCGAACAGGACTCGCCGGGAACCTGCTAGTTGGTCTTATACCAGATGTCAGATAGCAGTTCCCTGGTGACATGTGTACAGGTTAGTTCATCGACCTGAGATCGTCATTTGTCTCGTGTGAGTTCCCACTGTGCTTTAATTACTACCCTACCACGGCTCAAAGGAGTCGTGCAAACAGGTTTTAGTTGGGTACAGTCCCGAGCCACATAGAGGCAGTGAGCGGATCTGCAGGGGTTCGTCTCTCCCGGTATTAGGGGTGAGGTCGCGCTGTGTCTAGGAGAGCCATTACACAAAGCCCTCGGCCGAGGCAGGAGATTTACTGGTAGGTATTCCAGTAGTATCTCAGGGTGTTCTGGGCTACACTCCGACACGACTTGTACCGCTTTTGGGGGTCTGACTTTTACCAACCCCCTAGGCCCGCCATGCGATACTCATAGACGAACGGACCGGACTGTACGGATATTGTCACTGACAGGCTCAGTAGGGTGTCAGGATGAGTTCGCTCATCGACGTACCTTTTGGTCAATAGCTGGTGGCCCGTCACGTATTGGCTAATACCTCTGACGTGCTAGTGGTTAAATCCACAGCCATAGTATTGACGAGTCTTTAGAGTCCCACACTTTCAGTTACTCAAGCTTTCGGGCGAAGGCCGTATGGAGATATGGCAGGGTCCGATCAGATATGTGCGGTATTGCACGGATCAGGATCGGACGGTTTGTAGTAGTGGCCGTATGGTTATATGGCAGGGTTCGATCTGATACGTGCGGTATTGCACGGATCAGGATCGGACGGATATTACTAGCCGGCTTTGGTTTAAGCCGGATCCTAGTTTAGTACAGTGTAGATTTTGTCTCATTGCATTTGTATCCGGTTGGAATACAGATGTGGGTGTGTATGCACAGTATCGGGGTTTTCCTGTAATTTATTACGGGACCAGTTTTCTGGAGTTGCCAGTTTGCATTCCGTTCCGGCCGGTTTTCCTTTGTTCTTTCCCGGCCGGACTTTTCCGATGGAGGGTGTTATTTGCAAGTTTGCAAATAACATTTTGTGGAGGGGTTTCTTGCATATGTATTGATTATGATGGCATCTTTTCTTTTCAACCATCATTTGATTCTCTTTACATCACTAAAAGTTGATTAGAGTTTGATGTGAGTTGGTTATGATGATGTTTGGTTATGGTCACCCTTTCTCTTTTCCTACACTCACCTCCCTCTTGCTTATGTTTGATTTCCTCCACCATTTTTCTCACTAGATGAAAGAAGCCACACTTGAGAGAAGAAGAAGAGAGAGTTTCATTTTGAGCTTGTGGGATTTTTCTTGATCTCATTTCATGCTAGGAAAAATGCAAGCACCATTTTTCCTTATCTAGTTTCCTCCATCATCTTCAAATGGCAACAAAACTCCAAATGAGACATAGCCTCTACACTACACATTCTACAGCAAATCTTGGACGCGTCGGCCAGCCAACTTCGCGCCCGAGTTGCCTCGGTATTGAGGTGGGAGCCCGTAAAAGATACAGGCGATGTGGTGCCCTTCCGGCGAGGAGGCGACGACCGGAGTTTCCGCAGGAGATCGGGACGACGACGAGAAGACCGGAGGACTCGGATCACTTGGTATACTTCTCTTCCCATCTCTTGTTAGCTAGTATAGGTTAATAGTTAACGATCCGGGTTTTATTGTCTGCGGTAGCGCCAGTTTCCAAGTAAGGAAAATTTTTGATTCCGCATTTTGGCCTCGGTAAGACGGCCGGGGCGCTGCCGTGGCGCAACAGGAAGAACCCATCTCTTAAGCAAGTTAAGATTTGGGATTGTCCGGTCTATGTCAAAAGCAAAATCCGGACAAGATCGAGGCAAAGTCAGTTCCGTAGAACTGGAAAGGTTCCAGCTATACAAAACTGCTGATGATTTGACAGAACCAAAGCATTCAAAAGTTCCCGACGAACATCAGCCTCTCCGCCGATCTGGTAGGGTTCCTCATCCGCTTAAGAGATACTTCGGTTTCTCGATGACAGTGGGAGCGAGGAATGCATCATGAGATGATGACCCAACTAGTTTCGAGCAGGCCATCGAGAGTAGGGACTCTGTAAGAATAGCTGGATGCTTAGCGATCTGAGATGGAATCCATGTACACCAGCAAAGTATGGACTTTGGCTGCTATATCTGAAGGGTTAAATCCCCATCAGGAGCAAGTATATTTTGAGAAGATTACTTGGCGTGGATGGAAAAGTTGAGACTTTCAAAGCAAGACTTGTTAAAGGTTTTCTTCATCGACCATGCGTGGATAATGATGAAACCTTTTCAGGGGACAATGCTTAAGTCCATCCAGATCCTACTTGCCATTGCTACACACCATGACTACGATATCTGGCGGTTGGGTGCCATGACTACTTTTCTAAATACTAATTTAGAAGAGAACGTCTATAAGTACGCAGCCAGAGGGTTTCGTAAACAGTGGGAGCAGCGGAAACGTGTGCAAGTTGCTTTACAGGATAAAGCAGGCATCGCGGAGTTGGAACATCTGTTTTGATGTGGTAGTCAAAGAGTTTGACTTCATCAAAATGGTAGATGAACCTTGTATATACAAAACGGTAGTAGAGAGTAAGGTGGTCATCCTCGTATTGTACGGGGACAACATGCTCTTGATAGGAAAGGAGTTTCCTATGCTACGATCGGTCGATCTCCTCTTATCACATAGATTCTCCATATAGGATAAAAGTGATACCTCCTAAATCCTGGGTTTTGGATCTATGAGATAGATCTAAATAGATGTTAGGATTCTCACTAGTTGTAGTGAGATGGTATCAGTTGATCCTGGGGAGAATCACTGGAAAGGTTCCAGGGTGATAAGGACGACTGAATGTCAGTCGCAGGCATTGTCTTTACCCTCAGTAGAGGGATGGTATGTTGGAAGAGTTCCAAGCGAGATACCGTGGCAGACTAGACGATAAAGGCTGGTAACATCGCTATTAAAGATACTACCAAAGAGGCAGTTTGGGTGTATATTGGTTCATGAGATGAACTAGGTTCCTACCTTTGTGTGACAATGGAAATGTGGCTTTGGCCCAGGAACCCCGATCCCATCAGTGACCCAGACATATTCTGAGGCAGCATCACCTGATCATGGAGATAGTTGATCTCCAGGGTGATCGAGGTTTGGAGAGTAGACTTAGAGGACAACACGGCGGATCCACTCACAAAGGCTTTTTCCCAAAAAGAGACTTATATGGGTTGGTTGAGTATGTGATACTGCAACCACTGCTATAGATGGCCCTAGTGCAAGTGGGAGATTGTTAGTTATATGTATGCCCTAGAGGCCATTACTGTACATTGGATGTATATTGTAGTGGATGCTGGGACATATATAGGTAGGACTTTCTTGCTCGACATGATAGTACGTTGTCTGGTTGCTCTTTATCTTAACATGTATACTTTCTGTCTCTCTGTTACATGTTGATAAAGCCATTAGGATGTGTACTCGACTTCCAGGACTATGATGTAGATCATACTAGTGGGGCCTGGGTATTCCATGAGTACATCCTTCAATGTTCCTAGTTGTGGGAATATCGAGACGGGGCATCGATATTCCAGAGTAGACTAGCATATATCTTCTCGACCCATGTGATGGGCGATGGATGATCCCATATCCATTGGTGTTTGACA